>CM042147.1:103038835-103628835 GCA_023376005.1 Doryteuthis pealeii | reverse complement strand
CTATTTTCTTTGTCTTGTTTCATCTTCAGATAATATACACTCTGCTGTTAAGAGAACACGTTTTTGCGACGTTATAGAAAAACGTGTATGGTACAATATCTTGAATTTGATTATTACAAATTTCCCCCGGCGCATTGTGCCACAAGTAGAATAAATATTATCTACACAAACCCGAAATGACAATATTGACAATATTTTGGGGTTGAAGAAGAAGAATCATTAATCGTCTTGTTGTTGTTCTAAGTTGGTATAATGATTTTAGGGCGACAATAAATTTATTCAAGTGTCCCATTAAAAACTTCCAAAGTCTGTTAAAGCTATAACACAGAATCTCTCTCTCTCTCTCTCTCTCTCTATATATATATATATATATATATATATATATATAATATATATATAGTTGGTGGAGTGGCTTATTATCGGTATCAACCGGACAGCGAGTGAGTGTATCCCCTTTTCGCCAGCACTAGACCAGGGATATTGTATGAGCTAAGGTGGAGCGCCATACCTACCGTCATCTCTCCACTTTATCGCACAGATCAAATAACCCAAGCTATTCATACACTGGGTTAGTGAGGACCGGTATCGAACCCGAAACCTTGTGGTTCCTTGGTGGATGCTCTTAATATTGATAATATAGGCTGCTATACTTATAAGTAAATAGTGCTCAATATCGGGGATAAAGCATTTATATTTAAGTTAGGGTAGCGAAAACATGAAGTCAACAGCGCTTGGTCACTGACAGTTTCTCGCCTGTGTGAATTTCAAACCAAGTGGTTGCAAAATTGCATAGGCGAAAAACATGACATAAAGAAAATGTGTATTTTATGACAAATGTGCAAAGAAGGTAATTTATATATTTACCAACCCCTCCGCGCGAGCAGGATGCGACACAAGGTCAATTTCTTGAGTGGAGTTTAACAGGTTTGAATTCAAAGTTTTCCTTCTTCTAACCAAGGTGAAAGAGCCGAGTCTGTCTTACTATTTACGCATTGTTAGAGAGAGAATAGTTGGATTCATACCTTTCCCAAGGGTATTAGCAATATGTGAAATGCAAACAGTCTCGTCCAGGATTTGAACTCGGGTCGAATGATACTTTGCAAACGCCTGCTAATTATTATTCTGGTTTGCATCTAGAAATATTGTGCCAGTCTTTTTCTGCAAGTGCTTAAAGAGTAGGGATCCTAACTTCCGCTATGCGACATAAAACGCCCCACAAATATTCTATAGGGTTAAAATCGGGGCTTTTCGCAGGCCACGAAAGGTCAATTTCGTTACGCTGTATATTCCGTAACTACGCGTGCTCTCTGGGGCTGAGCATTGTTATCCATGAAGTTAGGACAAAATATTAATGGGTGATTATCAGATACGACGACTCTTTCAAAAACTTGCTCCTGGTTCTTGCCTTAAAATATCAAGATCAAAGTTGCAGTTACACGAGCAGCTACCCCAGATTATAACTGACCCACATCAAATGGAACCTCTCAAGGATATTGAGTGCAATTCCCTTAGCATATTTTTGCTATGACAGTCACATGCAATAGAAACCGACTATCATTGGATCAGTACATAATCTTGCAAGACCGAATGTTGAGAAATACCCTCGGGGCTGATATGCCATTAGTCTCAAAGAACAGGATTATCTGAACTGAGTTCTCTTCTGTGAAATCTCACAAAACCTGTCCTTATGAGCATTCATTTTTTCTTGGTCTTCCGGTCCTAAGCCAATCCTTTAGATCACCGGATGTCTTCTGCTTCTTTTTACCTGACAACTGATTATTGTATGGATGTTATTGAGCTGTCTTCCAATTTGTCTATAGAACAATCCAGTATTAAATGCATCTGCTAATATTAATTGTCACTAATTCATCACATCGGCATTTATGTTATGTTTTAGTTTAGATTAGAAAAAACTCTACTTTGTTCATTAAAAAGTTCACATTTAAGTTTGTTGTATAACACAACAAAATTCTTCTGTGATTTTTTCCCTTTTTTTGCACATGATCCTATCGAATACGTATACTTTTTAAACAGATCTATTTGACCCATAGATAGGACCCTAACAGGTACTACCACTCTCCCTCTGAAACTGGGAATATTGTCAATGAAGGGATAGTCCTCACTCCCCATATCTCCAGAACTGGGGCTTCTCCATCACGTGCAATGTAGTGACTAGAATACTCTTTTTTCGGTGGGTGGTGGGGCATCTTACTTCTTCTCTGAAGATAATCAGTTTATTCTAAGCCAATTTCGTCAGGGTGAGAGAATATTCGATGACTTTTTAAAAAAGATTCTTATGTTTATTAAAATACGTGAAATAAAGGAAAAGTGTCGTGAGTTTTTATGATTTCTTTGTGTTGGGTGGAATTTTTACAAAAGTTTTTTCTTCTTTTGATAATCAAATGTTCAAAATTACGTCATGTTTATGCAAAATGAAAGGTGACAGCAATACCAGAGATTTTTTTTTTCAAAAAGGAAATAATCATGGAGATGGATAATACAGATTTAAACTCGTTTAAAATTGATAGACAAGAATTGATCCCAAAATGCAAATTCAAATATAGAAAATATATACAGTAGTTTTTAAAAAAATAAAAAAGGACGAAATTTCAAGAATAAGAAGATAGAATTTATACGTACGTAAATTGTATGCAACAATATTAATTGGGTGGCAACACTGTGCTCGGTGTTTACTCATTTAGATGATTGCGTTATGTGCTAGCTTCATTTGAGCATCCATTTCGTGTTCCTGGGACGAACGGATTCTCTATATAAAACTTATAAATGTAGGAAAGATGAGTTTATTGTCAATTTCCCTGTTCACACTTAACAAGTCTATATTGTTTTGTTCAGTCGGTAGAGCGTCCGGTGGGGAACCTCAAGGTTTCTGGTTCGATACCGGCCCTCGCCAACTCAGCGTATGAGTAGTACAGGATCTGTGCAGTGAGGAGCTGATGGTAGGTGTGGCGCTCCATCTCAGACGCTAAAAATCAATCTCCTTGGTCTAGCGCTATTGAAAAGGATAGGCTCTCTCGCTGTCAGGCTGATGTCGACTTTAGGCCACCCCGACGACTTTTTATTTTATTTCATGTTAAAATTCTTGATGTGCTCGAGCATTTTAGATTTTTGCAGATTGGGTTGTCCACAACTACTGTTTTCTAGGCTACAAAGAAGTTAAAATCGTTTAGATATAGTTATTTAGTAAGCGTAGTTTATATGCGACACACGGCCAGAAGTATGGAACACCCAGTAAGAATCGAACTCAATGGTCTGCTAATCTAATTTGCTAACCATTACACCACAGGAGGTGCCAAATCGTTTAGTTATAAGTTGCCCCCTCCCCCCAAAATAACAAACAAACAGATGAATCCTTTTTTAAAGGACCCTGTGCATATTTGCTACGTGAGTGTAATAGATAGGAACAATAAGAACGAAAATGAGTGAGAGATAAGGTTGATTATTTAACAAAACCCCAACACTGTAATTTTATATCAGTATTATCGACATTAAGCGAAGTAATGCACTTAGCCAATGAAAATTCAATATTAGAAATCCAAATGGCGAGATTTGCAGAATAAAACGAAAAACGTTATGCCACTCTGTTTGCATATGTACGTTCCTGTTTTAATTGCAACAAGATAATAAAAAAAAGTATTTAAAAATATTGAGGAAGAGAGAAAGTGAAAGGAGGAGGGGCAGGCACGCATTCAATTTTCAAGAGACCGAACACTGGAACGCAGAATCTGTTCCTTCGGGATATCAATTAAATAAATACAGGAATCTATGTTCTGTTGATATTCTCCCCCTACCACCACTTCATTAAGTTTCTGCAAATTCTAGAGAAACGCGTGCATATTTTGAATTTTCTCAACTAAAAAAGAATTGACAACAATGTGCTGTGACATGAATGTGTTAGCCACAGACATGCAAACACACAAACACAGGCGCATGTTTGCACGCGCAGAATAGTAGCATTTTTGACATTTCTAAAAGCAAAAAAAAAAAAAAAAGATTTACAAATATATATTCTCTGAAAATTCAATTTTAATCTTAGACAGCTTGATAGATGTATAAATTATTAATCTATCCAAAGAGCATTAGCGCGGAGTGAATAGCAATCAGATTTGTCCGGGATTTACGAAGCTCTACGAACAGCCTCTTGTCGATAGAGAAGACATTACGGATCACCGGACAGGTGAGTGATGCCTCGATATTATTGAGACATCTCATCCCGGGCTCCCAAGACCGCGGAGAACCCAAGGCCAATTGAACGATCCAACTTTGTGAATAAATTAATAAATCCCTACAATATATGTATAAATGACTCTCCCGTTTGTATGGTTCATTTTTGGTATGAAGGCACATAATACTCCACACGTGCGCATGCGTGTAAACACACTTATGATCCAAAAGTCTTGTCACCCCTACATGTTTTTAGAGGTAAAATAATATAATATAATCCAATTATTGCATTAAAAAAAACTTTACTTTTTTTTACTTATTGCATAATATAACCCCAAATTCTAGAAAATAATCTAATTTTTAAATATATATTTATAATTACATAACTTATATCTATATAGCAATAGACTTGATCCTTAATCTTCCAACTGTTGTCATCTTGCAACACCCTCTGGTTAAAACGACTGTCCAAATCGTCCAAGATGAAATGCAAAAATGTGAATTCTGATTATTTGGTATTGCTTATCTGCCGATTTTTTTTTTATTTCTTATGAGTTGTCACCTCAGCTAAATAATGGACCATTCCATTTTTATTATAAATGTAAGAAAAAGGATATACTATACAGAAAAAATATAAAAAGAGTAGGGGAAAGATAGAGCGGGTGAGCGCGCGGTAGCGATAACTCTGATCTGTTTCAATCGAACAAAATGAAAAAATGAAGAATAAAGAAAATAAAAATAGCGAGTTAAATCAAAATTATTATACTTTTTACATATTGAACTATATGCAATAGCTCTAAAGTAAACATATTAAACGTTGTAATAATTAAGTTATTATACTGTGGCATATCCACAGGCCCTGTTAGTTTTATATCATTGTCATTGTACCTAGATAATGAGAATTAAATTGTCTGTTTTTTCCTATAAATTATGTCTGGCGAAATCTCGTAAGAGAGAAACAAAAAAATCTCATGTGACTTGTTAATTCAATCTACTAATTGCTAATTACTCTGACCTTGTAAACATTTTCCCCTCGTTGTGGTTCTCCCTATTATTTCTGTTAACTCTGATACTCGAATTACAACAATTATTAAAACAAAAAAGAAATGAAAGTTAAAAGAATCCGTGTGATCAGACCTTTGGACCATCCTGTATGTTTGGTCGAAATCGAAGAGCAAACTGAAGTTCAAACCACAAAAAAATCCGGTTAGTGGGTTGGATTTTGCGGCATGTTAACCCTTGAATTATTTCATGCTGAATTTGTTTGTTTTATTCAATCTTGTCGGTATTCAATTTTAAACTTTTTAAAAAACATTTTTAATTCATCTTTTATCTATTGAACACAGAGATGGGACCCTAACAGGTACTACCACTCCTAATCGTAATGGACCAGAGGGTACTGGTAATGGAGTACACCAAAGCTCCAGAATTTAAAACTCACCACTAGATACAGTTTAAGAGCAATACGGTTGGGACAATCATATAGGTGTTATAGTTTAATGTGACGAGCCGATTGATCGGGAGGATCTCTCTGACCGCCTGTCTAGTCCAAGTAAGGGTCAAAATGGAGTGTTACATGTCATTGGCTGCTCAACCACCAGGATTCCGTCCTTAAGCATTGAGGTTTGCCACCCACGGTCAACAGATGGGGTGGGGATGTCTTACCCTCCTAGTAAAGGTACAGGTGGCATATTTTACAACCCGGTTCTAAACAGTTAATTTTTATACATGATTTTTCTCAATTTATTCTTCATGAATGGCAATGTTTTGTTACAATAAAACTTTTTAGATTTTTAAGTTTTTCAATTTTTAACAGATGGATTCAAGCAACTTGTAATCTCAGCGAATGACAGTTTTTGTATGATCACTAACCAAAGGGAGAACCCCTTAAAATCATTGGCTTCAACCTTTGCTTTGTTTATGGCCATCTTGGTTATTCTTTCCATAATGGTACCTAATGGTAAAAGCAGAATCCTGATAATTTGGGGATTCTAATTGACGAAAATTATCGAAATTGTCAATAATTCACAAAAGTGATACATTTGTTTATGTTGATACTAGTTGAAGTACACACATCTGTTCTGGGTAAGAGGTCAGACTTGGATCACAAATATGGGAAGACTGATCATTTTCAAAAATCTCTTCTATTTGGTTCAGTTTTCTATTCATTGTCTATTTCATAATCTTTGTTATGAAATAAGAATGTACACCAAATGTTTACAAATATTAATTGTTGCTCTAAAAAATGAATCCCAAAACAGAAAATGAGATTTGTTGTGTATTTTATATTATCTTATAAACTTTGTATTGTGCTATGAAAAAAAATCAGTTTTGTAGAAACGTATTTGTTGGGTGACTCTTTTCAGTCCAGATTGTTAGTCCTAACTAAGCAATATGATTTTAATTATTTTATGAGGAGGGCTAAAAAAAAACTATCTATATTTACAGATTAATAAATTATTTTTCTAGATAATTGTTTTATCTTTTATTCTTTATATATTAAGTTTATTTTTATTCTTCTTGCTTGTATTTTTTCTTTTATTTGATTTTTATCGTGAGTTATCTTTTATTAATTTGTTTATTTTTAATAATTTTAAATTGCTTTTTTTTAATATATCGTTGATTTATACCCTTATATTTTATTTAGCTATTCTTGTAGAAAATGAGAGGTAAAGAAATTTCTAACCCGCTTTAGGGCAAAAATAAGACGTAGATTTTATTGAACTTTTTTTGCTAGTCTCCGCTAACTTTCCTTTATAAAAAGGCGTGCGTTAGGTCGTTGTGTATATATATATATATATATATATATATATATATATATATATATATATATATATCTGAGAGAGAGAGAGAGAGAGAGAGAGAGAGAGAGAGTGAGTGAGTGTGTGTGTGTGTGTCCAGCTTGAATGTCTAATTGAATGAGAATTATTTTTATAAGTTTGGAACTTTAAATTCTGTATGATAAGTTCGAATTTGCAGCGTCCAATAAGTTTGCATTGAAAATGTGTCATACATGTTTATTATACATGCTATACATGTTTATTATACAAGTTTGTTATCAATGTTATATATTTGTTATATCGTTTGGTCGTCTCTAGACAAGTATTTCTAGTCATTAATATAAATGTTTCGTTTAACAAAAAAACACATTATTAATCGTAAACAAAATACATTTTTAAAAGGATTTGTCTCAGACATTATTGATACAAATTTTAAATATATTCGAATAATTCTCTATACAAACATTTTTTCTCATTGATTAATCATACCAGTGGATCATAACATTGTTTGGTCCAGGCAAGCAAAAAATATTCAATTATAAAAATACAGTAGGATTTTTAAACAAGGTATGGCTATAGGGTGGTCCACCAGAGTAAAATAAGAATCAAAAGGCACCATAAGTGAAAAAAAAGGTTGAGAACCGCCGATTTATACCATAATAGCATATGTATAGGTGTATGTCCGAGAATGTTTACTGTCATACGAATCGTATTGTATGGGTATATGTATGTCCACTTCAGTATAGTCAGCAATATTACAATTATCAGAACACCCATTTCAACAATTCTCATTATCAACCCTCCGCCACTATTGATACAACACTTTGGTCATAATGACCACTAATACAATCACTACAAATACAAATGCTACTCTTCATATTGATTGATCACTAATGCAAATAGATTGTGTGTGGTCGACAACAAAGTGATTTCATAGGTTGTGCAATATGACATAGACTTACCTTTCCAATAATAACCCCTGTCGGTGGAGCCTGTAATATACCGACTGTATCACCTGCAGAGAGTAAGTAACCCCAAAAGAATAGTGTCCTGTGTATGACACGAAATTACATCCGGTGGTGAGACTCCAGTTCTGGAGCTTCACTCATTTCGTTGCCATTACTCCCAGGTCCACTCTGACCAGGAATGTTTGGGTCAAATCTATGGGTCAAATCGATCTTATTGAGATAATGAAATGATTACCTGTTTAAGATGATTGTGAAAATACGTTTTTGTACTTTAGCCAACCCCTTTGTTACAAGTAGGATGTGACACAAATTCGCTATTCAGTAATGAATATGTGATTGTAGCTTGCTAACAATTGCATCACGATGGGACTCCTCTGTACCGTATGTTACTGGAGACCATGGTTGTTTAACCGACTTCGACATAGAATAGTTGAACAAGTGTTGATATACCCGAAAACCAACCAACCAACCTACACACAATTAGGACGGTGTTAAGAGAAAAAGTGATAAGAATTGAGTTTAATTTCAACCTTTCGTTTACTGCGATATCATTTGATAGGAGGATAGTTTGCAGTCAATCTAATATTATTAGTTTATAATATTACATTTACTGTCATAATGCTCTACATGTTCTTCTTACTGGGTTACGAATTTTGTTTCATAAACACAACCTGGATCTCTTGAGTAACAAAAGGCGCCAACCAAACTTATTATTCCATAAATAATTAATGCAAGAACTGATCAAATCTTTGCTGTCCAAATAAGTGATCAGCATCCGTTGTCGTAGCCGAGAGTTGGGGGTCATTGTAATTTGGGGGTAATTTAAGAAAAATTTTCTGGCTGGTAGCCTTTTTCAGACAGACATCTGTTTAAACGCAGATTTTCTAAGGGGATAAAGTCAATATTCTAGAGACTTTTCATTTTAACTCTTTTGTTTTGTTTTTTGTTTTTGTTGTTTGTTTGTTTTTGTTTTTTTCATGCTCCAGTTTTCTTTCTTTCGATTTTTCCAGCTCTTTCCTTCCTCCATTATCGAATTTTAAGATATACCTTACGACATACTTTGTGATGTTTGTGTATTTCATTTCAATATATCCTTTTCTCCGGATTAAAGCAATAAGAAATTTCCAACAAAATATATTGACGATATTTAAGATAATGAAGTGTCTACCTGTTTAAGATGATTGCCAACAAGAATTTTGGAAAATGACTTTAACATATTAACTTGCAAATTATAGAATTGCCTTCAGATGTGTTGACTTTCTTCGTTGTCATTAAAATTATGTGGCCTTTCATACATTTTAGTATGAGCCGAAATATTCGTCAACGTCAATTTAGAGGTCAACACTTAATCGAATCCCAAATCTGGTTTTAGTGAAAGTAAAACGATTACTTATAACTGAAGATCCCTACTATATTTTCAATTTTTTGGCTGGTAGTCTTTTTCAGACAGACGTTTAAACGTCGATTTTCTAAGGGGATAAAGTTTCCAGGGTTTTTTTTAGGGGGGGGGGTCTTGGGATTGGGTATTTTCTTTTGTTTTATTTAAAGTTGACCTGGTCATTACAGGATTGTCTCTATAGGGAGGCCAAGTGTGGATAAGCATGTATGGGGGTGGCATTTTGAAACTTGTTACAAGGGGTAAGTCCATCTTTTTCCTTCTTTATATTTTTTTTTGGGGGGGGGAGTTCTACCTAAATAATTAATGGGAAATAGATTAACTACGAATAGAGAAAGTATACTGCAAGAAATAAAAGATAAAACAAGAGTAAGATAAAAATAAAAATTGCCTATAATTTTAAGAGGATATTAAAACCACTGTATTTTATTGCCTGAGCCAAATGGACGTTGGCTCGGGCAATAAAATACAGGCTAGCAGCCAGAAAAATTTCGATACTTTGACTAACGAGTTTAATTCGTTCCTCTCGAAATTCAATTTCCTCGTATACTAAATCAATTTTGAACCATTGAAATAAACTGTAATGCCATTAAACGGTTCCAGACCCCCTCCCAACACCCTTTTATTACGTTTTTTAGGTAAGTAAAATAGCGATGTAATGTATAAAATAGAATGTAATGAATTATGTGCTGTAATTTTAAAAAAAATGTTTTTATATTTTTCTTTGACGTAATAAATTTTGAAACTTGAATGTTTTTAGTGAACTTATTAAACATAAGCGTATTTGAAAGCTCGTTCGTACCACAAATTTTAGCTCTCAACACAAAGCAAAAAATCGGCCGAGTAACCACTCGTAACTCGGAAAACTCGTAATTTGAGGCACTCGTAAGTCGAGGTACCACTGTATGTTAATCATACGTATACATTTCTCATTCCACTTTCCTAATAACAATATGTACATTTTTATCACGCCAATATACAGCTATCTAATAAAATGATCAACGGGAGTCATACAGAATATAAATTTGCAAACTTGAAAAAAAAATGTCTTACTAAAATAATTACTGATTAACCAACTCTTCTGCACGAGCAGGATGTGGCTCAAGGTCAATTTTAAGCGGATTTTAACAGGTTTGAATTTAGTTTTACTTCTCCTATACCGGTTGCCTACCAAGATTAATGAGCCCAGTCTGCCCTATTTATCTCACGCTGGAGGGAGAGTATTTGGGTCTCAGCCAGGGTTTGAACTCGGGTCACAGTGTCCATACTTATTACATCATTTACTGGAGAACCTTTATTTCCTTAAAAAATACTGACTTTTGTAAGTAATGCTGACTTCTAAGTAATGCTTAAGACATGAAAAATTAAGTTATATTTACCCAAAGCTGGAGGGAGAATAGATGGACTCGTATTTTTCCCAGTGCTGTGTGGTAAGTCCCTTTTTTTCCCTCTAACTAGCCTCGTCCATGATTTGAACTCTTGTCGCCATGTCCATTTCCTACGACGGGCATATCCATTTCCATTACATCGCGGGTACCTCCACTAGAATACATTATGTTCATAAGTAGTTATTTAAGCTACAAGTGCAAAATAATTGCATAGCATTATTGCTAAATTAGAACAAAAACCCAAAATGGTTTAAGTGGCGAATTTCTTAAATGTAACTCACTTCAATTAAAAAAATACTTAGACTTTTCAGGATCATTTTCGCATAAATTGACGGAATACAACACTTACCAGTTCGCCATCAATACTAAGAAATCATTGGGGAAATGAAATATCTTATACGTTGTGTAAAAGTACGAAAAGGCCAGAAAATAGAGAAAAAAAACTTAGCAAAGTAAGGAAATAAACCTATTAGAAATATAAGTATTTCACATATTGTTATATGAGTCTGAGTTACAGTTGCCAGAAGACGAAAGTGGAAAATAACGGAAATTGCTAATAGAAAGCGGATACAGATATTAATGCATTAAATACACTTCCTCCACAGACACCGAAATGTTATCTATTAGTTTCTACTAAAAGCTTTTTTTTTTTCTTTCTGTTTTATAGCTTTGCTTAAGCTTAACATGTTGATGCCTTGCTTAAAGGGTTAATTATGCTGAATGCATATTTTTAGATCCTACTTTTATTCTGAATGATTATTGGTAATCTTTTGAAAGGAATTCCAACAGAATTTTCAGGAAAGGCTATTGCATTCCTGAATATATTTCTAATAATGCTGCTTTCATATTTCTAATAATGATTCTGATTACCAGAAGAAAAAGTATCGTCAATGTTTCAAATCTTTTAATACCATACTTAGTGTTTTATAGACACAAACTGAAAACCCACTATACCAACGAGCTTTTAGTTGCTGTGGAAGGTCTAAATTAGACCTTTTGGGCACAAGAAAAACATGTTGGATTTGAAACGTTGTCGAGGGGGTTAACGTTTGTGCTGACCAATCATCTTGATATAAAAACATTAAGTCTAAATTTAAAAATTATAGGGAAAACAGCCAGAATTTTAATTTCTGGGTAGTTTTTCATTGAGATTTATAAGTGATTGGTTTTAACGGCATGTTAATGGCACGGTCCTATCTATGGGTTAAATAGATATTTTTTTAAATGAGTTTTAAAATATTTTTACATAATTCTTTAAAAAAATTAAATACCCATCAAGACTGAATAAAACGAACGTCGTCGGCATAAAATATCCCTAGACTTGACATACTATAAAATCCAACCAACCTCTTATTTAAAAAAAACTATATATATATATATATATATATATATATAATGATTTTAACCTCATGAGTATTAATATACTAATAGAAATAATTTTCATTAACTTCATGTATATCAATATATTAGAAAAAATAGCTTCATGAGCATTTGATAAACTCGTGGTTGAACCTCAGCCACTGCATTCTACCAAGATAAAAAAAAAAAAGTTGGGTGTTTGCCATAAGAGCAATTTGAAGAATACGGTCGGGACTTAATCATAGGGCTTGACATGACCAGCCGATTGATCGGGCCTCTTCAACCACCCCTCTAGCCCAAGTAAGGACCGAAATGGAATGTTGCAGGTCATGTTCAGCCACCAGGATCTCTTCCTTAGGCATTACGGTTCGCCATCCACGGCCAACAGGTGACCTCTTTGATGGGATGGGGGGTTGCCCCTTTGCAGAGGACGTTGGCGTATTCTCCAGCTCCATCCGACAGAGCGGAACAAGATAAATATTCGGTTTGGTTAACCTGATGGGCACAAAGTAAGGAACCAGTTTCCCACACTCGTTGTAAGTAGAATCCCTCACTAAAAACTCAAAATCTTGGTAACTGTCAAAATCGTTTAAGCTAAACGGTAGAGCATCCGCCTTGGAACCACATTTTTTTTCTTGTCTTCTTTTCTCGATTTTAAAATTGCCATTTTTCTGCCTCTTCTTGTGTTATTTTTGTTTCAGTCTTTTTTTTAATTCGTCTTTCGTCATTCGATCTTGTATATCTTTCAAATCCCCGAATTGCCTCTACATAATCCTCTAATGCAAGTGAAACCACTTTTTACCTTTCTTTTGTTGTATAGTCTGTCGATATCATCTCTCGAGCTTGAGGCCTTGTGCATAATCATCCTTTTCGTCGTTTTCTTGTCCAGTTTCGGAAGGGCCCAGAGTATCTTACAAGAGAGACTATACAGGTATGTCTTTAAGTTTCTATGGCAATTTGGTTTTCACTAATTTCCTTTTCTGAAGTATTCTTTTCCTCTTCATCTGTTTGATCGTATCTGCTTCAAAGATTTCCAGGTATTTGTATTTTTTTCAGAGCGTTTCGGGTGCTTTCCAGATTGTGTAGTTCAATTATTTGTTTTTATTTTTCCTTTATTGATTATTAGCACAGCACATTTCTCAATACAATTTTTTGGATGCAGATTCTAACCGTTTCTATTAGTTTCATTTTTTCCCCTATATTTCTACATCATCCCCATTTACATTTGGTGGTTTAACTTTTCTTGTGGTTTTCTAAATTTACATCTCTTTTGCATTTTCTTTAACTTAGTGCTATAAGAAACAAAGCTCAAATCCTAGATAAGTTAATACCCTTGAGAAATCTCTGTCTGTCTGTCTGTCTGTCTGTCTCTCTCTCTCTCTCTCTTAAAAATGACATTATGTCGCTTCCTATCCGTAGCAGAAAATCTGTGTACCTGGACAAACCAACCGATACAACAGCAATATATAGAAGTTGAAAAAAGTAAAACTCTAAGAAAATAAAAGTTGCACCCAACGGTCAGCAATGAAGCAATTTCTGTAGAGAATAATTGATTTTAACAGCATGTCAACCTGTCTAAGGTTATTTTATGTCTAGAGGTTAGGGAATCGCGTTCATTGTACGTTCATGTTTACATTATTTTAGTGTATTTGTTTCTTAAGAGATTTTTTGTTTTATTTTACACATGGTCTTATCCAGTAATTTTTAAACAGATTTATTTGACCTGGGACTCTAACAAGTACTACTACTCCGGGTCAGGCATAATGGACCTTAGAGTAATGGTAATGAAGGAGTACTCCAAAAATAATACATGAAAAGAAAACATCTGTTTCAATTCAATCTCCTGTTGTTTGTTTTGTTTAACTTCAACATTAACATTTTATCACATTACCTTGAAAACTCATCGGCTACAATATTGAGCTACATTTCGTTAAATAACTCGTTACGCATCATTCGCTACAACATTCACGTCCCACCCTCGTAACAAATATAAAAGTGTCATCTTGTGGTTTCAAGTTCGGAGTTAATAAATAATTGATTAATTTTTGTTGTCGAACTCATATCGGAAAGATTAGTCACATGCACACTGGCTATGCACACACACACACACACACACACACACACACACACATATATATATATATATATATATATATATATATATATTGAGCATTATTTATAGATATAGAAAACACACACACACACACACACACATATGTGTGAGAGAGAGCATTTTTTATAAATATAGCAAAAGCCCCCCCCCCTCTCTCTCTCTCTCTCTCTCTCTCTCTCTCTATATATATATATATATATATATATATATATATATATATATATACAAAGAGCGAGAGAGCATTATTTATAAATATAGCAAACTATATATATATATGTATATACTGTGGAAGGGTCTGTGAGAAATATAAAAAAAATATAGGAAAAATGCAAAAAGATTGACTGGAAATGCCAGCAAAAAACAGTGTACATTGATTATATGTGACACGAGACTACAGTTCAGAGCGCAAAATAAAACTTGCCTTTTATAATGTCTTGCAAAATCAGATGATTAAAAATGGCTGTTCATAATGTATTTATGCTGTAAAGGTTTCTGCTATTTATTGTCACCAAAAACACATTTTTCCATTTTGAAAAATTGTCTTAAAATCTACTGACTTCAAAACACCGCTTTTAAAAACACAATGCACTTAATTTTCTAATTTTTGGATATTTGGATCCGGGCAAGCCAGGTACCATAACGTCATATATAATTTGACCAATCAGATGGGCTCGTCATACATATGACGTCATCTGACCGGGGCAGTTACACCTTCGTCTTTTCCACAATCGACCCGGTATTTATCAAGAAATAATGACACCTTTCTTACTCTAACTTATTGTGCAATAGCACAAGATAAATATATACGATACTGCCTATGATACCTGTGATATATATATATATATATATATATATATATATATATATATATATTATAATTAGTTTACGATTTGTTTATTCGGCATTAAAAGGGTTTCCCCCGTGTTCAGTTTGCTGCTGATTGGTTTGACTTCCGTTTAACTGGGAATTCTTCGCTTATCGATAAAAGCAGGAAAAATCAATTTCCGTGCACAGCAACCAATCAAAGAGACAGACGAAATCAGTTAAAATAAAGATGTAAATATGGATGGTCTATTTTCTCTATTTTCATTCGCTTTTCTTATTTTCTTTATTTTATTTTTTCATTCATCTTTTCCTTTTGTAAATGCACCAGAAACACATTCACAGGTGTGTGCATGTGTGTGTGATTTTCATTCTTCTTCAGCTAGTTTTTCTATTTTCTTTATTTTTCATTCATTTTTATAATTTGTTTGAAGGATGAATTATCTTGATGTACAAATTATTATTTCCGTTTTCTATTTGTATCTTAATGTTTGTTTTTGTGTGTGAAAATGCCTTTTCTAACATTTATAATAAATTCTTATTCATCTGTATTGTCTTCTCTCTTTTCAAATTTCTACTTCACATTTTTTTTGTACTGTAGTGCAATGATTAACATACGCTGAATTTGATCCTTATTGCGTACTGTACTATTGTGGGTATGCTTTATGCAAAACTTTATATATATATATATATATATAAACAAAATTCATTTATTGAAGGCAATATTAATGCAGATTCGTTCTTGGAAGTGAAATTGACGCCCCCCCACACACACACACACACACTATGCATCCGATGATTTTTAAAAACGTATTCCGTTTCGTATTGTCAAAATGACCTGTAATTTTTCATAATGTAATTTATTTCCCCCATGGAATATTTTTTCAATCTATAGAAGCGTAGCGCATACACATAAATTATCAGTTATGAATCTTGAATCACTGAGTAACAACCTGTAGATCATTAAATTTCAAATTTGATTTCTCCCTCACTTATTTACATTTTGGAGCCTGACGTATCCTCCCTACCCACTTGCTATAAGAGCGCTTTTACTGATTCTTTTTTCACCAATTTTGATTTTCTATTTTCTTTATTATTCATATTATTTTGCTTATAAGAGGAGGACAGTGTACGAACGGGTGATTGAATGTTAAATAGAACATCGGTTACAAAGAATAGCCACTTAACCAAATGTACAAGAACAGAATGAAACATTTGCACTATTCTGTCTTGTACAAATTTGTTAGAAAAGAAATGACAACTTATAGGAACCAAAATTCGTGGCCCGGTCACATTCCGATTAAGCGGAATTCAAACCTTATATATATATAAAGTTTGAATTGGGAGCGTATAGCTACGAATCGTGTGGCTTGGAGAAGACTTGTTTATGGTAGCTGTAAGAGGTTTGAGGTAAGGCGGCTCGAGCACTCCATCCTGAAGCGGTCTCTACGAAGCGGCACATGAGGGATGTCATGGATACATTTCCTACATTTAAGCCGGACCATATATGTGACGTGTGTGGCAGGCCTGTCTGTCGAGGGCTGGGTTTCTCAGTCACGTACGGTCGCATACGAGAAGAAGCCGAGGAAGGGGTTCATATGTGTGACAGTGAGTAAAAACAAAGCTGTCGCCTGGGTCATCTGCGTGCTCACAACCGAACTACTAGTAGAAATGGCCTTATATATATATATAGAGAGAGAGTCAGATTTTAGCCCTGAAGAGCTTTATACGAAACTAATAGTAAGTTCGTCTGACTCAGTAGATTATCCTTATTACTTGGCTCTACTTAGGTATCGAGCACTTTTTACAAATTAGCTTCTCCTATGAATATATATATATCTTATATACATATATATATACATATAAATTGTTTTTTCTTTTGGCCAAATACTATACCAATAGATTATTTTTTGTTGGTACGAATATCTAGGTCTTTTCTTTTTTTCAAAAATTTTTTTCTTCCTGGTTGATGTTTGGTAGTATATTTTTACAATCAAACTCTCTGTCGGGTTTTTTCTTTCGCAAGGATCTACCAACACGTTTGGTAATATATATATATATATATATATATATATATATCGTTTCTTCTCACAGAATAAATGTGAGAACAATTTCCAACAAATAACGAGAATATTTCATAGCCTGAGCAAACTTAACAGAATAGAATACAAATAGGACAAGGGATATCAAGAAGGGCTTATAGAGAGTTGTATGAGCGAAATGTCCTAATATGAAAAGTCTTTAGTAGAGAAAGTGTTAAGGTCCTTGAAATGTAGCTGGTAGAAAAGGAAGGTGTAAAGACTTGCATGTTATGTAATGTAATTTCTAAAATATTATCGGGCAAAGCACCGTTAACTCGATGCCTACGCTATCCTAGCTTAGAGATATATGCTTTATCTTTGATATTAAGCACTCTATATCTATCTTGTCCTGATGATAAGCCGTTAACACGCTGTTTTGAAACCAATGGCAACTGTAATTATTTTAAAGCAGTTTTAATGACATTTTGTGCAACTACTTGTTCAACATTAATTACAATGAGAAACAACAAATTCTCTAATTTTGCGTGTAAGGGATGTTTGAAATTATTGGTTTCTTTGTTTAATTGCATATCAATCTTCGTGGGTTATTTAATGCCAAACCAGTCCTTGCAGAAGAACAGTGGTACTATTTACTACATAGCTAAGAAATAAGGAGTCAATACATTTCCCAAGGATCATTAGTCCGAAAGTGATTGTAATAGCGCGACTGGAGTCGAACTCGCTTACTGCGATGTCTCAGTCCAGCACTTTTGCCAATACTCTTCCATTGAAATTATTAATTCACTTTTTGGAGATAGTAAAACTAAAACATAAAATAATACATATTCATTTTAACTGTTCTTCATCGGTTGACTAAATTAACTTTAAAAGTTGATCAGATTTTGATTTGAGTAAAAACCTGAAAATTACTTTCCTCTTAGAATTATATGCAAAATAAAAAAATGTTACTCTGATTTTTTTTAGATGAGGCATGATGATTTGGATTATTCGGACTATTGTCCTCATTTTTTATTGCTATCTATACAACGTAGATTCACTCTGAATTATCCAATTAGACACATGGCGCAGTGGATATAGGCGTTGAGTTAATATAGTTCTAAGTGACAGTTGTCTCTAGGTTGCGTGTTCAATCCTTATCAAGGGTGACACTAACATAGAATAATTGATACAACTTAACACTTGTACCCAGTCATGGTTAGCGGAATGAGAACAGTCGAACCCCGTGGGTTGAACAAAAGATCAGGTTCGAAGTTTCGTGAAAACTCCCGATTACGACATGAAGACTCCTGAGAAGGTTCCCAAGTTCGAGAAGGTTCCTGAGTCCGACAAGAAATATCTGGAAAAGGCCGGAGGACACATCGGCCGAAACCTTTTGTAGATAACAATAAAGATGAGGACAATAGTCCGAATAATCCAAATAATACAATTTTCAAGCGGAGTATAACAGGTTTGAATTCAGTTTTCTTTCTTCTATACTGGTTGTCATTCCAAGGTTAAAGAACCAAGTCTGCCCTACTATTTATCCATAGCTAGAGGGAGAATAATTGGTTTCATACTTTTCCCAAGGATATTAGGAGAATGTATGTAAAGCCACGGGGAACAGTGGCAACACAAACCCTAGGGAAAACCATTAAGTAGTCTTCTCAAATTTAAATGATTAAATACAACATTGTTAGAATTTATAAGGAAAACGAAAAGAGAACAAGAAATTGAGTGGAGTAAGAGTAGGAGATTAATGCGGTAACAGTGTAAGATCTACTTAGTGGGAAAACTCACTATATTGGAGTTTAAAAATCAAAAATGTCTGCTAAACAAAAGGACAGGGTTAAATAAATGTTTGTGCTGTCAACTTGCTACCGATTATATAAAAAAAAAACTATGATCGGTTGGCAGAGGGGGAAGAATTTAGCGGTAGTTATAGAGCCAAGATGGCGGTAGTTAATGGTCACTAAAACTGTTTATTAAAGATGAGCAGAATGTTAGTTGTTATTGAAATGTGTAACGCTGTATGAAAATTAGGACAAGAAAATTTGGTCAATTAAAAGTGTTGATTAGTTGACAAACCGACAATAAATATAGACGAGCAGACAAACCAAATCCAACTGTCTGGAGATTGTAATAATAGGTGCATGAAAATTAAAGTAACAGCAAGTTGTTTTTAAAGTAAACGCTTTTTAATCTGTTATTAATAATTTTGTTCTGTCCTTAGGATATTGATCACTTTTTAGTTTATTTGTGATTTACTAGCGAAAGTATGTATGTGATGTCTGTGGCAATGCTTGCCTGTCGATGGCTGGTCTTCTCAGCCATATGCGGTCCCGTGGTCCAGCCGGGGGTCTCACATGTCATTTATGCAGCAGGACTTGTAAAAGTAAAGCTGGACTCCCGAGCCATTTGCATGCTCACAATCGAGTACCTTTGTAGAAATAGCTTTCTTCTGTGAAGTAGCAATCATATATATATATATATATATATATCCATTCGGTAATTCTGGACAAAGGTAAACCTTTTTATATAGTGTAGATTTCAGCTGCTGTTTGTTTGACGAACAATAGTTGCTTGAATATATTGTGTCCTCGTACAGTATAAATATAAGAGAAATTCACGACGAAGTGATAAGGTTATTCTATTCTTGAGTAAACTTAATAGAGAATACAGTCATGACAGATACAAAGAGCTTATACTAAGTATACCCAAATTTTCGTATGCTTTTCATTTTATAAACGAATTAAAATTAATTAAATCGATTATCTAAGTTGAAAAGTAGTAACATAATGAGCATCAGTAAAAACAAATAAAAAATTTTTTAAATAATATTACACGTTATTCATTTTTAATACATTTAAAACTATTTTTTCGGTCAATTTTGCTCAAATGTGAATTAATATGGCCGCCGTGAGTTGCCGTAAAATTCGTGTTTACAAAATAAATTTAACACTCGATTGAAAAATTTTTACCAAAAATCAGGGAATTATCCGATTTTAATGAAATTTTCAGTATTGATTTATCAATGAATGAATTTTATAATGCATCAGTTATTTTATTTCAAAATTTTCTGATTAATTAGGTATTTCTGCTATGATAAATTAATATATAAAATTCATTTAAAATTATCATGATGTTGAATATCATGATGTTAAATTTAAAATGTCATATTATTATATTCTAAAAACATTTTTTAATAACTACTTTACTTTAGTATCAATTGCGTATAATTTTTATCTATTGTAAATTATTTGTTTATTTTTTATTTTCATTTTATTTTCCGAATTTCGGTACTTATTTTCTTCCAGGGTAGTACCCTTAAAAAAAATTTTCTTCTATTCACACCTTCGGTTTTTTGTCTTTTTATTTATTCAGAAATTAGTATCAATCATATATAACCCCACCGATATTTTGCATCCCAAAAATAAGGGGTCAAACTTAAATGACCTGAAAACAAATCAAAATGTTTTGAAATAAAATAACTGCTGCATTATAAAAATTTATTCATTGATAAATCAACACTGAAATTTTCATTAAAATCGGATAATTCCCTGATTTTTTGTATTTTTTTTTGTATTTTTTTAAACGGAGGGAGGTGTAAAAACACGGATTTTTCGACAAATTGGGTATACCTAGCTTATACATAGTTGTATAAAAGAAATGTCCTAATATGAAAATAGTCTTTATCTAGAGAAAGTATTCAGGCTGTTGGTAAAAGAGGAATATATAAACACTTACATGTTCAGCATGTTTTCGTGTACCATGCGTCACGAAATGCTGCGGCGAAAAGGCTTCTTCGATGTAGTCAAGAGACGCAATGGTGCATGTTACCTCTGTGAAGGGTGGAGAGTGAAAGAATTTGACTTTGGTGATTGCACTTTCATGAAGCTACTCACTACACCACATAGCGCCTACTGGCAACCAGGGGGAGACCTCTCGTATCCCTTATTAGTAGAGAGATGTAATCCCAACATTTGTTTCACTTCAGATTAACATCCTATTTCTTTTAAAGGAGAAAGGAAAACAGATCAAAACACTTGACAGACAATAGTCGTCCTAAATTGGAAACAATATGATGGGCAGCAGAATAAGCTGCTTTCCTGACTGACTGATTGGTTTTAAAGGCATGTCAACTCGTATAGGCTTATACTATGCCTAGAGGTTTAGGTTTTTGTTTTGTTTTTTTGCACGCCGTCCTATCTAATGCGAATAATTTTTAAACAGATCTATTTTACCCAAAGATGGGGCCATAACAATTACTACTGAGTGGAGCTGTGAGATGGCAATGAAAGGGTGTTCTACACTCCCCAGAACTCCAGAACTGGAGCCTGATCATCAGATGCAGTTTAGTGTTATACCCAAGACATTCCTATTTGGGATGGTGATACCTTACACCTCGGCAGAGGATATAATAGGCGTATTCTAAGCCTCGTCGACAGGTCGATTGGCTCCCCGAGAACTCGTGGATGCATGCATTGCGTACTGGAATGTTAAATGTTTATTTCATTCATCAAAGTGCAAATAAGAATCAGGAAACAAAACAATCTTGTTCTCGGATCGCAAGAACAATATCCAACTGGACCATGTCACACTCATTCTAAACAAACAACGCATAGAAGAGTAGACACCACCTTTGCACTGGATGGTGTTACCAAGAGGTCCTCACCCCCCCACCCCCACACACACACACCCACCCCATACAAAAGTTACCTTAACTAGTGTTATACTCGACCCAATAACCACAATGATTATTTAACTTAATTTTTTACATGAGGATTGATAATTTGTACTTAGAGTTTGTCCACATTTTTATTGTTATATACACAACATTTCGGCTGATGTGCCCTCCGACCTTCTTCCGGTCTTTCTTGTCGAAATCTGGAGCCTTCATAGAACTTCAAACCGAACCCTTTATTCAATCCACCGGGGTAGGCTGTTCTCATTCCGTTAACCATGACTGGATACAGGTGTTAAGCTATGTTAAGTATTCTGCAACTTACAGATCACTGTCACTTAAAATTGTATGAACTCTTATATCCGTTGTTACATGTGTCCAAGAAACACCTGAAGAAGGCTGGTGGGTACATCGGTTGAAACGTTGTGGATATAACATTAAAGATGGGGACAACAGTCTAAAAAGTCTAGATAATACAAATCACAATGATGTTTTTAAAAGACACCTTTTAACACCAGTTTCAAGACCTAATTAAGAAAGTAATTCTCCAAGTCCCCTTATTGATCATGGAAGAATTGAATGAACTTCAAAATCATACACTTCTAACAAGCACTGAGCACATATATATACTGACAACATTGCAGATGGGCAACATTTGAAAAAGACGTTGCCTATCAGATAAATGTGTGTACTATGGATCACCACTTAAACACAGCAAAGTTAAAGATGCAGAAGCCACAAAGTGAAATACACAGATGCAGTTCTAAGTTTTCCTGTGCAACATATTGTCAACTATGACTAAAGAGATGCAAAGGGCTACAAGGTGATGGTAATATATGAATTAGGGAGGTGTTAACTCCCGTTCTCATAATGCATTAGATTATGTAAAAGAGAGTAACCTGACATAAAATATTCGGTAGAAAAATAAAGACAAGTCAATTAGTACTACTAGCAAATATATGCACCCTCCGGTGCAAGTATTTAAGTTTTAATATAATAAAATATCATATTAAATTAGAAAGGCTAATGAAACTGAATAAAATGCAGATAAAAAGATTTGGAACAGAGGGGGTATGATTGAAAAATAGAACAACTTTGAAACTAACTCTTCCATCATTTTCCATTACTCCCGTCTTTCATTGGTAAATTTTCCTAATTTAACTATTTAGTTAAAATAGTAAGTAAAGAATAAAATTACAATTATTTCTTCTTGTTCTTTTAAGATTTATCCCCACGATTTTTGCTCATATTCAATAAGATAAAACCAAACAATTAGAAATCAATAATACCTAGCATATATTTATTAAAATCAATTTTTTACGATCAATATGCAAATTAGCCTTCCCATTCACACTGTAATCCACTATTTTGCTGTATATATAAATACAATTGCATGTTAATAGTATGTATATATGGTCAACAGTCTTAATGATGTAAAACAATTTTATTAATAATTGAGGTTTAAATAAAAATAAGATCATAGAGAATGTGATGTAAATAACTAAAGGGAATTGTGACTTGTATAGTAACATAGTTTCGGTTACAGACAGACAAACCCACAATCTCCATTATAATAAGAAGATATAACATTTAATTCAACCAAACCTCAAGGAGGGAACTAAGTTCCTTCCCAAACTATAAAAGTCACAATGTGTTCGAGGAACATTTAGAAATGTTTGAATAACAAAGAGGTGCACACCACTTACAATTTCTCAGGTTTGGAAATTAAGACAAGCACCATGTGCACTGTTGTGGAGAAACGGACGACTACGTCGGTCTTTCTCAAGTCGAGATCCTCACCTTGTCACATGACCTAAAACGGATTCGTGACGTGTGAGAGCTCCTCAAACCCGGGGACAAGGGAAACCACTTCATTTTGTCTCCCAACATTATCAACAGAAATATGCTATGTCAAATGATGGGGAACGATCTGAGATTCAAAAGTTACTGAAAGGATAGCAAAAGAAAAAGAACTCCACTAAAAATACTTAACTTACTCCTCTGACTAAGCAGCCTACTCGTATATTGAACGAGAGAGAATGAGGTAAAGTGAAATGGCCAGAGATTAGACATGGAACATTGGGGACGCTATTAAAAGGCGAAGATAATCTTAAAATATAAGGGCAGACATTTGAAAGACACACAGAGGATTATCCCAGCTTGTTCCCGATCAATACCGGAGATTTTAAAGATACAATTTTGAAAAATCTTTCAAAGGGTTGAAGAACAACAAATTCCTTGAATTTAATGGCATAACTGTAGATTCTCAAAAATATAGGACAACTTTATCATAAATTGTATGTGCAGATTCAACAACTAAATATAAAATTCTGGTATTGTTCTATCGGATTGGAAAAATGTGTATTCCACAAAGAAATGTTTTCAGAATGGGATAACCGGAAATGAATTTTTGGATATTAATCATGGTATTAATCTGGTTTATTGATGCCAGTGTGTTAAGGGTGAAGAAAATGCAACTATATTGGCCACAAGGCTTTTTTCTTCTTCTTCAGGCCTTGTAACCAACACAGTTGTAGTTCCTTCAATCCAAACCCCCATATATATTAGGTAGACTGAAATATCAAGAACCCGCTCAAATCTCACGGGAAAACTCGACAGCCAAATCTTTTCCAATTGATAATACCATGAAGTATACTATCAACTTTAGTAGTGACTTTTTATCCTAGATGACCAATCCTAAATAGAGCAGATCATTACGATACCAGAGAATATCAAATCTCACGGACCATCAGATTAATACTCTTTCCTAAAACTATTGATATACTGGTTATCATTCTAGAAGATCTTTTCAGAGAAAAATTCATTTCAAAAAAAGTTTTATCAGACATAAAGCAGATCGATATCAAATGTCTGATCAGAACACAGCAATTGGTCCGAAGTTTTCGCTGGCTCTAGACTTGGGTGTGTTCTGTCTACTCTCCAGTTTGTAATTGCTATTGACTGTGGGGGTGCAACCCAAAGAAAGGAAATGATATTAGGTAAACTTATATAGTATTTAATTATCAGGCTTTGAACGTTGAAAAATGTTGTCTTTCTGGTTCACTTTATATAAGATTTATTCAAATGAGACTGACGCAAAACTGTTTAATTTACACTGGATGAAGTTGCGTTGTCCAACTTTATAATACTGCAGTATAAATTACAACACCCTTTTCAAATGTGGTGGTTATCAAAGGGAATATATTCCTAACTTTGAAATATTTCCATTTATCTATTTAGTGTCTTATAGCATTGATAATTAGATCATGACAAATATGCCGTTTACATAGTTACAATTCCTGAGTAATGAATCCAAAAAGTGTAATCCTGTGTGTGGCTAGTTGTTGATTTATTTGTTTTTCATGTGGATCATAATATCGGTTATTTGGTTTACAAAGTCGACCAAATAATAGTTAACTCTAAACTTTCATCCTTGTAATTCTTTGAATGACTTGTAAGTAGGAAATATATTTAGCCGAGTGTTTACACACCAAGGACCAATATCAGTATTAGTATATACGTGATATACAATCACTGAAAAAACGAAAGGAAAGACAAAATAAGTTAATTTACACATACAAAAACATTTAATATATGTATGTTATAGATACAAGTAGTATTGAAAATAATACTCAAACGAGTCCCAGCGGCTAGAAATATGGAAAGTAAAATGGTCATATCCATATATAGTGGCGTGACAATAAACTACGTCTCTACTGTTCATAGAACAGAGGCAAAATAGAACGAGAATTGACTTCTAGATTGTTATGTAATGGTCCACAAGACACCTAACGAATACGCCCATTCTCCAAGGGAGATAATTATTGCGTCCTTACAATAGGTTCAACGTTCTGAAACTCTTCATTTGTATCGTATGCTCTGTAAAGTACATTTAGATATTGATTTGTTCAAATTAATTGATTTTTTTTTTGCGTGGCTATTTTGAATGTTATGCAGGCTCAAGTTCTAAATGAAATTCAAAATTCCTCATTATCATGTATTTTTTTTTTTTTTTTTTTTTTTTTTTCATTTTTAATTTCTTTTTGCTCCAATGTGTGAAGGGCAAGAAAGATTTTTAGTTGGGATTTCCATTGACCGAGTCAGTGATTGTCTTGAGATGATGAACAGGAAATGGGATAAATTTCTCCTTCAGATTGTAACAAAACAATTTTTGCACGAGAGCGTCTGGAAATGCTACAAACTCAGATTTTTTTTTTATATATATGTGTAATTTGACAAAATAAAAAAATGGTGCTGAACCTTTTTTTAACTACATTCTTTTGTTATGTCTTTCTATTTGGATTCCTGTTTTCATTAATAAATTTATCACATTTATCCGCGCAGTTATAACAATAATATAGTGAATGTCATATATACTCGCATATTGTGCGACTTTCTGAGACCTATATTTTAGTCTAATATTAGGGAGTTACACACCATACAAACTTTGTGTAAATTGTTGGCCTCGGCCTAGCCTTGAGCAACTGGTCAGCTAACGATTTCCAGCTACAAAAGGTCTAAATTTAGGACTCAGAAAACTGCATGATACGTGAATATATACGGTATATCTCATGACAGTTAAGTCCTTTGGTTTATTATTGTCTTTTTCATCTTTTATTTTCTTCTTTCTTTTTTTTTCTTTTTTTGTAACTATAGTCATGTGATATTTTTCTTTATATTGTTTCCCTTGGTAAGTTTAAAACTTAAAGTGATCAGTTAAGTGCAGATTTCGATGTGCTGGATTCATTCCTTAATTCACCTTATCTTGAACTACACAAATAATGAAACTTTCACACATGATCTGACCCGATGGTTAAGGTGGAATATTAACGATTTATTCTCATTTTGCTATATTCATTTCAATATCATTCAAAAGATTAATTTTTTATGCATCTTCGATTTCTCCTCCTGCAAAATAGTTTGGGTGCGCACTTCATGTAACGGTTATCGTTGCAAGAAATGGAATTGCCGACCCAAATTCAAATCCTGGACGAAACTGTTTGAGTTTCACTTTGTGTTAACGGACTTTGGAAATGTATGAATCCATCTCGTCTTCCCACTCCACCCAGCCATGGATAAACAGTAGGCCAGTTGGGTTCTCTAACATCGGTAAGGAAAATTCTGAATTCCAACCAGTAGTTCTCTGCTCATAACTTGACCTTACTCATGATCGGAGGGCTGGGTAAATACATAGTTTAGGCCCCTTTTTTGTACAATTTTTTCAATTTGCTTTTATATTGTCAACAGTTAGACAAGTTAATTTAGTAGTATGGGGTAGGAATAGGTTCTGGTGTTTTAAAGGATTAAAGGTAGCTGGATATTCTTGGTGCGTGTTCTTAGGCTTTTTGCTTTAACCCCACCTCATTTGGTGGTCGCGCTGAAAAGGAAGGAATTCAAGGAAAGAAAAAGAAAGAGACAAAGGCAGAAGGACATTTAATGATTTAGGCTTTATTGACCGGTCATAGTCGCCTGTAGCAAAGGAATATCTCCCTGGCTAGTAGGAGCGACTAGACCCAGTTACGGCCTAAACTCGAATCACCGAGATATTCTTTTGGGGTCAGGAGTCAGTCCTTCTTGTTGCACATGCGCGGAGGATTCTTCCGGTGAAGGCCCATGGGAGTTTGTTGTCTTTTTTTTATTCTAATTTTATTTTAGTTTTATCCCCACAGTAGTTCCGATAATTATCCTTTTTAGACGTCACAATCGATGTTAAACATTGCGGTTACCAGATAAATTCATATTTATCTGGCCCGCGTACAAAAAAACCGCGTGTGCAATGAATAGTGAATATTTGCGCAAATAACAGAGGAGGAATTGTAGATGAATTGTCCCACCAATTTGCAGACTTTTAACTTTCTTATTTGACTCACACAAATTAAATATAGAAATATAAACACAGATTCTGAGCCGTTAACTATGTCCGCTCATATGCTATAAGCAGTCATATACGTAGACCAATTGCTCACTTGTTATTGGTGACTGGTACCATATCTTTTGTCTTCGGACTCAACAACTACACGGCAACAAGCGTCCACCCCACCGTCATGATGCACGTAAACTAATATATACTAATGATGCACATAGTTTTCCTACATAGGATGTTTTAAATTCATGTCGCACATGGTATTCACCGATTGAAATTAAATAACAGGCTTCTTACTATCTAGCTTCTTAGTTTATATGTTCGTGCGCGTTTTGTTTTTTGTTTTTTGTTTTTTTGTTTTTTTTTGTAATGTATCCATATGTTATATATAATTCTCCCTTTTATATTATCAAATGCTATTCTTCAAACATACTTTTTTTTCTTTTTTTTTTCGGGGGGGGGGGGCTGTGTACACTTTTATGTTGTTCTTCACTCAACTATTTTCTTTACCCAACGAATTCTTGACTAATGCGTTAAGAAAGAAAAAATATACAAACTGTCACACATAGTTTTTAAAAAAAAAGGACTGTCCATTACTGTCTATGCTAATATGCAATATACCTTCATACACAACTCCAATATCAGTAAATTGCTAACCGACTGTCAGAAGCGTATTGAGTGATCGGGCAATTGACTAGTGCCCGAGAGTTCAAAGGAATCAAGAGGCCAAAAGTACTAAGGGGCCCGAGTCACATTTTTGAAGTGGACCTTAAATGAATTAATGAGTTATAGCTAAAATGTGTTAGTGCTCTGGCCTTGTGCCAATCTAAGCTAAGCATAGTAAATGACAGGGTCAATTTATTTATTGATATTTTTTAGCAGAATTCTATATTCATGGTTTTTTACTAAAAAAAAATATCCCGTTTAGAAATTTATAAAAGTCTTCTGATATAATTATGCAAACTCTTATCTTTATAGAAAAAAGGAAAAATCGTTTTGTCGTTTCATTTTTTTTATATTTAATAAAATAAAATAGGGGGGGGGGTAGACCTCGTAAATTATTTCCTCTAATATAATTTAGGGAAAACCTATTTCAAACCTATTTTCATCAAAATATAAGTGATTATGGAAATTTTCGAAGAATTTTTTAAAAAGCCTCTAGTCATAACTTGTTTTTGGCTACGTTAAATTTCAATTGATTTAACGGCGCGAAAATGTAAACATTGTTTTCGTTCATAATTTTCATTATTTCCGTAAGTTGAATTTTTTTTTTAATCATCAGGAGTCCTTTTAATGTTTCTTCTTTTGAATGGATCAAAAATTTTCAAGATAATATTAACCTTTATGTAAGTTTTATTGTGTTAAATATAGGGAGGTATAAATTTCACTGGGCAAATTGGTGGTATCTACTGTATGTAAACTTTTTTCTTTTAAGTTTTTTGAGAAATCTTGAAAAATGTTCATTTTTATTTGGAGAAGGAAAGCTAAAACAAAGCTCGCACACACGTATTAACTTAGAAATTTTTATTAGCAAGTAGTAATACAAATAATAAATTTAAATGTTAGTTGTCCAAGATTTAAAGTTTTAAGAGAGTTCGTCTCTTAAACATTTCAATGCTTTGCTGCGAAAACAAAATTAAGTGGATGGTAGTGTAAGATGGGAAAGGGGTCGAATAACATCTATTTTCCCCCGGAGGTCAAGACCACTGTCAATTTGCCCCTGCTGCCTAACTTTTACAGAGACCATTACATATCTCTTCACTGGTGACCCCTCGATCTTTACTATAAAACAACTTCAATAATTTCAGGGATAACAATGAAAAACAAACGCCTTCTGAGATAGCACACCAATAATTTTTTACTTGTATATCTTGTATTATTTAGCAATAGAATGCAAATATATTTATTCCTTCATTTTAATCATCTGACTGAATCCTATGCTTAAATGATTGATTGATTTTTATTGGCCTGATTATTCAATGTAGGGATACCCAAACATTCGTCTGCTTTTCATTTTAAAAACGAATTGAAATTAATTAGATCGATTATTTAATCTCAAATTTTTGTCTAAGTCGAAATGTAATAACATAACATCAGTAAAAAAAAAAAAAAAAAAAAGCAAAATAATATTCAATTTTGATCAAGAGGGCCGCCGTGAGTTGCCGTAAAATCCATGTTTAAAAAATTAATTTAACACTCGCGAATGAAAAAATGTACCAAAAATCCGTTTTTAATGAAATTTTCCGTATTGATTTATCAATGAATGAATTTTATAATGCATCAGTTATTCTATTTCAAAACTCTGATTTAATTAGATATTTCTGCTATGATAAATTAAAATTCATTTAAAATATGAGCAGCATGATGTTAAGTTTAAAATGTCATATTATTAGATTCTAAAAACATTTTTTTAATAACTACTTTACTTTAGTATCAATCACTCATCATTTTTTGTCGAAAACTGTATTGGAAATTTAGCGCAACCCCCTTTAAACGGAACAAATATTGATGTATATTTTTTTATAAGATAATAGCAAATTAAATAATTATAAAAAATGAGTAAAAAAAATCTCAAAAAATTATTTGTTTAGTTTGTTTTTTTTTTTTTTTTTTTCCTTTTATTTTCCGATTTTCGGTACTTATTTACTACCAGATTTACTACTATCATTAATGTGTTTTCTTCTACTCACACCGTCGATCTTTTGTCTTTTTATTTATGCAGAAAAAAGTATCAATCACATATATTTGGCACCCCCAAAATAAGGGGGGTCAAAGTTAAGTGACCTGAAAATATTAGAAAGTTTTGAAATAAAATAATTGATGCATTATAAAATTCATTCATTGATAAATCAACACTGAAAATTTCATTAAAATCGGATAATTCCCTGATTTTTGTAAAGTTTTTCCAACGTGTGTGTGTGAGAGAGGGGGGGATTTGTATCGTAAAAACACGGATTTTTCGAAAAATTGGATATACCTAATTCAATGTAAATTAAAAAGCTGCCAAACAACCGGTGAGAGTCTTACCTTCCTGTCTGGACATCTGGTATCATTTTGAACTTTTAGTTCTTACTACGTGATCGATATGATTTTTCATAATTGATTTATCGATTTTAATGTCAAGCTCACTTGGGTTATTTTATTCCTAGATATAAAAAAAAAATACACAAAAAATGTAAATATGAACGTACAGTTCATATTTACATTTTTGTGTAGTTTTTTTTTAAGTATTTGTTGGTTTTTCTTTTCTTTTCTTTTCTCTTTTTTTCTCTTTTTTTTTTTCTCTTTTTTATTTATTTATTTATTTATTGCACACGGTCCTATCGAATACGAATATAGATGAAACCCGAACAGGTACTACCACTCCGGATCAGAGAGGACCCGGAAGTAATGCCAAAGAGGGCGCACTCGACGCTCTCCTGATCTCTAGAACTGGATCCTTGCCATCAAGTGCAATTTAGTATCAAACCCAGGACACCCTTAGGGGGCTTACCATTCTGCAGGGGATACAGTCGGCTTATCTTAAGCCCCATCGACAGGGTGCATGATTTTTCACTCACTTTAGAAAAAACGCTGACCCCTCTCTGATATATGTGAGGGTGTGTGTCATTGCTCTTAGCAAATCAGCTTTGCGAAATCATCAAATTCGGTCCCCTTTGTAGCCTTGTGTAAGGTTTAGTTGTAACTAATAGATAACATTTTTTATTGTGTTATGCACTTTTTTTATTGCTAGTAATATTTAATGCCTTATACCAGGGTAATTTGTAATTTCAATTTCATTTATTTAACACTTCCGTTTAAATGACCCAGTACCTTTTTTAAGATATTATTTTACTTCCGCTAATGTTACACTATAGATTTCCACTGCGACTAGAATTAATCATAACTTTAAAACTTCTAATTCGTATAATCATTTGAGTACGGTCTTGATGAAAAATAGCTGTTGCTATTTTCAACAACAAAACTATTTATATCCCTTACGACCACTGGGATTGTTAAGGCTCCGATTTCAGTCGCACCAGCGTAACACTATTCCTTGTGTTAAAATAAATAGCTTTAACTGACTGTCGTTTATATAAAAAATGTGATAAAAATACGATAAAATAGCAAAAGAAAATGTAAAATACTATTTATCACAAAAAAAATTTGAAACTAAGAGAAATTTTAAAGTAAATTAATGTTTTAGTCTGTGATGTACATTGTACGTACAGTACATAAAGTTCACAGTATCGCAGTAAATATGAATCTTTTCTATCAATCATTTTGAAATATTAATTTTTTATAATAGATTAATCATTTCTTTATGCTTTTAAGATTTTTTAGTATATAAAATACAAATTAAAGTATCAAAATATTAAAATAAGAGTGAGCAGAAGAAAAAATGTTTATATAAATTAAATTCATCCGTTTTCATGGCTGGGTTCCGTAGTGTAGTGGTTATCACGCTCGCTTCACACGCGAGAGGCCCTGGGTTCGATCCCCAGCGGAACCAGTGATGTTTTGTTAACTTAAAAAAAGAATTCTATTCAAAACTTATTCATTTACAATAAATTCAAAAATGTCGATGATCTCTAGGATCGTTTTCGATATTTATTTGTTTAAAAATTTTTTTTTTTTTTTTTTTTTTTTAGAAACAATAAAATTGAAAATTTAATTATGAAAAATTAAAAATTATTTTTCACTTTCACTGAATTTGTCATCTCAAGATAAAGAAAATTAAAGGACATTACTATGTGCTGATAAACAAAGAACTCGGGTTCCTAACAGTACCTGCAGTTGCTTAAGTGGTCATCTAATTAGGAATTAAAAAAGACTCATCATCACTGCTTAACTTCGGTGATCTAGCTGGAATCTTCAGCGTGGCTTGACTGTAATTTTACTATATTGTTTGAAAGGTAAACTTAGTAGACCCTGCAATTGCATGTCTCACTTTTAAAATGTTTTCTAAAAATGACCTATACGTCGCATAACGTTCCGGAACTTTATTTGGTCATAGGGGCGTTACTCATGTAGTGTGTATTGGACAGTCTGTCAGTTCTGGTTTGAATTCAGTTTTCCTTCTCTTAGACCAGTTACCATACTAAGGTTAGGTTTTGTTTTGTTTTGTTTTGTTTTGTTTTGTTTTGTTTTGTTTTGTTTCTGAAAATCAGCCACTACCTGCTTAAGTTTCTAAAAATAAAAATCTTTTCACGATATTGTACTGGCTGACACTTAAACTTTGTTAGATGTTTTATTTTCCATGTTTTGGGATTTTAAAAAAATGTGACACTTTTGAACTACATACACCCATAATATTTGGAGCCCTAGGTAGGATCAAGGTAGACAACTACGTAAATAAAATCCCTGGTAGCCACTGTTTACTATAGATTTTAAATATTGTGAATCTACTCAAGATTAACATCAGATTTTGTGAAAATAGAATTGATATATTCATTTTAATGACCCGGTAATGGATTCTATGAAACAAACCTGATGATGAAGATTCTAAATTTCAAAATATGTTTTTTGTAATAAGATTTTTTCAACAACAAAGAATTTCAAATTGGAAAATATTTGTAAATCATCCAGAGAAACCACTGTAGTTACAATAGAAATAAAATTAAGGTTCTTTTCAAAAGAAATGGTCCCAAGAGGAATGTTATGACGTTTTTGCTGACGTCAAGCAGTTTTGCATTAACAAAAGTATTTCAATTTTTCACAATTTGATTTGCAAAAGATGATTTTCTTTTGTCTTTTTTTTTTTTTGTCCTTTTTTTATAAAGTGATTTCAATTTTTTAATGAAATATAACCAAATAGATTTATAAAATTATTTATTCTCTCAAAAATTGAAGTTGTTCAATGAAAAGAGAAATCCTGGTCGGTCACAAAAGAAACGTATATGGGTGGAATGGGAGAATAATGCGTTTAATAACAGAATTTACGAACATTTTACAGAAATAAAATCTAAAATTTCATTTTCAATTTTAATTTAAAATATATATTTTTTGAAAATAAATAAAGTTTTAGCCAAATGCTTGATCACTATAAAGATAGCACGTCTGATTGGCATCATCACATACGTAATCACATTCCACTTCTTAGGACCGTCTCTCTTTAAAAGTACCAATTTGTACAAACTTGTATGGGTGACTTTACTATTTTGGTTGGTTGTTTTACGGCATATCAACCATTTTCGGGCCATTTAATGCCGAATCAAGTTATTGCTGATAAACAAAAAATCGGATTCTTAACAGTACCTGCAGTTGCTTAAGTGGTCATCCAATTAGTTATTGGAAAGACTCATCACTGCTTAACTTCGGTGATCTAGCGGGAACCGGTGTTTTTAGCGTGGCTTGACCGTAATTCTACTATATTGTTTGAAACTTAGTAGACCCTGCAATTGCATGTTTCACTTTTAAAATGTTTTGTAAAAATATGACCTATATGTCGCATAAGAGACTTATCCCGGAACTTTATTTGGTCGTAGGCGCTACTCATGAAGTGTGTAGTAATACCCTACCAGGTCTGGTTTGAATTCAATTTTCCTTCTCCTAGATCAGTTGTCATACCATGGTTAAAGAGTCTAGTATGCTCTAATATTCACCCATAACTGGGGCGATAACTGTTACGCAACGTCGCATTTTAGAGAAAAACTTAAAGGTAACCTCGTTATTCGGTCAATTAAAACTTTACATATATTTTTTAGCGTGTTTATAGACATACGTGTTTGTGAGATCAACACAAAAAGTGTATTAATATATAAACCGAAATTTCATTTATGTGTATGGATAGAAAGGACATTAAACAAAATCTTTTAAGAACTTATAGATTATCTTACAGTTGGACACTTGAACGACTATTGCTGCACCGGCGGCATCATCAGTTACTGTAAATATGGGTGAAAAGGTTCCAGTTCAACTGCTAAAGGTATTGATTGCTATCTTGAGCCGTCCACATAATTCAGTCTTGCATCGAAGTTATTAATAAAAAAATGGCTTTATTGTAGAATGGCTTTCATATTTGTGCTTTCTTTAGAGCAAAGCACATTTACACAAGAAAAACAAATTCGAGAAGATATTTTCATTTTTTTAAGAAAATGAAAAGTGATTGATGTTTTTCAGATCTTGACATTTTAATGTTAACGTTTCTTTTCTGAACATTTTTATTGTGTGGGAGTATTTCGTGTACTTAATTGACAAGTGTATATATATATATATATATATATATATATATATATATATATATATATATGTGTGTGTGTGTGTGTGTGTGTGTGTGTGTGTGTGTGTGTGTGTGTGTAACCTGGAAGTAATTATGTGACCCTGGGTTTCATACTTAGGTATTCATCTGTGTGAATACCTAAAATGTGTGAAACACAGGGTCACAGAATTACTTCCAGGTTATATATATGTGTGTGTGTGCGCGCGCGCGTGTGCGTGTGTGTGTGTGTGATCTTGCAAAATACACCACTAGGGTACGATTATATGCATCAGTGATGTCTTTATAAAGTTGAATAAACAAATCATTTACAAACATTTTTTCATATTTTTCATAAATAAATAGTCAATACCGGGTAAATCTTTTTGCATCAATTTCTATTTTCTTTTTAAAATCGTGTAAAACGGTTGTATAAATTTTCACAAATTTTGCAAATAAATATTCCCAGAATGTTTTTTGTGGATAAAATGTGTGCCATATTTTCAATTAGATATTTATCAGATAAGAGTGAGGTGGGGTTGTAAATGTTTCAATATATATACTTAACCCTTTTTCATTCAATATACATAAAGCTAGCCAGCAATGGAATATCCTTTTTTTATGGAAGGCTCTTCCATGGTGACATACCTGTTTTCTTAGAAAATTGCTAAACATTGAAACAGCAACAAAAATAAATAGATAAATAAATAAAATAATAGTAGTAATAATAATAATAATACAGGTGAACTTTGTTTTTGCTACGGGCTCCATTTGTTATAAATTATCAGTTATCGAATTATATTGGAGTGGGTTATATGATATTTACCACATATACACGCGTATCATGCAACTTTCTTATACCTAAATTTTAGCCTGATATTAAGGGATTGCACCATACGCGGGATACAAACTTTGTGAGTGTAAATGGTAGACCAAGGCTAAGCCTAGGCTAAGTGGTACGCATACAATTTCCAGCTGCAGACGGTCTTGATACAAGTCTCAAACTACAAGAGTTATACGCTACACACAAACCTACTCTAATAATTAAAAAAATTAACTATCGCAATAAAACATACTTCTGTTACATTTATCTTTAAAGCTATCAGGATTTATTTTAGTTTAGTTTAATTTAGTTTCTAAAATTTCGAATATCATTTTTTCGAACTCGAATGAATAGTGTTCAACTTTTTCCTCAAAACTTTTTTAATGGGCCATAACTCCGACTGGACAATATTTTGTGAAATATGACATCAGTTGTCATCTTAAAATAAATTGAATACATTTTTTAAAAATTGATTTAATTAGAAAATTTTAACATGAATTTGGTTTTCGTCTAAAAATCTTCAATGGTGTCTGTTTGCTTCCTGACAATTATTTACAAATATGTAAATAAACTTTAAATTTTGAATAAACATCTTAACCAAAGACTACCGAGAATAATGTTTTTTTTATTTTCAAATTTCACATTTCAGAAAACTATCCACTAAGAATAGGGGATAACCTCTTAATTTGAATTATTTATGATTCACATTCTTGATAAAATAGCCGTTTAGTTGTTGTTGGTGTTATTGTAGTTTAAGTTAAATGTTAGTAAAAATCACATTTGATTTTTTTAAGAAGCATGGGTTATCTTACTTTAGTTTAGTCAAGTCAGACTTTAGACTAGATTATTTGTAAATCTTCCAAGTAAAGAAATCTTGTTTGTCTAGAAAATTAGCATTTCAGATTCTGTCCTCTGACCAGAAGTCGAACATTTACATTAATGGGAAATATGCAATTACCTTAAATACAAAGGATCACTACGAACAATTATTCAAAATGAAAACAAAGGGATATAAACTTAAATCAAGGGAGACCACTCTAGCCAAACTATATTCTTCTTGTTTTCTTACATACGTACAAATTAATCAACGGTTTAAATGAAATGTTATCAAGTATTGCTTTATTCTAAATCGTTCTTGAAATATTTACATTGTATCTAAACTTTCATATTGATTATTAATTACGAAGAATAGAATGTAATATCAGAATAATGAAGTTTTTAATATGAATTATCTCCCTTGTTAAGCAGAAGTAAGTTTTGCAAACTCTTGTACAAAAACATTATCTAAGAAATTCCTTTTTATATAGATTTGGGTAGAGTAAAATTTATTTTTAAAAGTCTGTAGTAACAACGCTAAGTTCGTAAAATCAGTATCTTCAATTAATGCTCTTGGCTACTTTGCGCGTATGTATTTACCCAACCCGTTTGACAAGGGTAGAATGTAACACAGTCGCTTAGTATGTGACATCAAGTAAAGATCGAACTCGCTATTCAGTAATAATGGATGTACGAGACTAGCTTTCTAGCCATTGCATTACGACAGGACACCCTGGCTACTGTGTGGGTATGTTACAATTAAACCAGAACCCGAGAAGATGCACCCATTACCTTCTAACACTAGATCAGGAATTTTCGTGCATTTCCCTAAGTAGAAACGGAATTTCTTCTATATAATGATAAAATGAATGACATTTCCACTTAACAAAGACGCTATGGTAGTATTTGCAATTTTAAAAGACAGACACTTACAACTATAAGATCAATCAATGAAAATGTGTAATTTGTCATAGTGTAATGCATCAAATGTAGCAATTTCTGCAGTAATAAATCAAGAGGGTTATGCAGTTACTTAGGATTTTACAAAGTATTGAACTCAACTGTTGAAAAGAAAATAACAGTAGCAGTTTGCAAGTAATCATTTCTTAACCGGGCAATATTTTATGTCGATTACTAATCAGAACTCTGTGATTTATATTTTTGGATAATAGGAAGAGTAAGGTAAGAAAAAAGATACAAGAATGATTGATGATGTAAATCATATCTGGGTTTGCCAAACTTGTGCAGATTTGAAGCCTCAGTTCTATCAACCTATGGAGTGGCCATTAAATAAAACTATCCAACTTATGGAACATTTGAGTATAGATTATTGCCATGTCAAAATCCTATGTTTACAGTTGTTGATGAGTAGGTATTCACCCAACCCGTTTGCCACAGGTATGGTGTGGCACAAGGTTACAAGTATGGCGCATCCAGCGAACTCTTATAGCAAAGTAATTATTTACCCAACCCGTTCGCCACGGGTAGAATGTGACACAAGGTCACAAGTATGGTGCATCCAGCGAGGATAGTTGATGAGTATTCACAATTCCCATTTCTCTTTCCATTCTCAAATATGGATCTTTCTTTATGATATATTCAAATTGAGGTGCATCTTTTATGTTTCAGTATCACAAAGAGTATCATCGCAAAAAGATATTGCATCAAGTTGAACAACTTCTTACCAACTCACAGATAATACTTAAGTAAAAAAAATATGAGGGAATTATATGGAAAGCTATTTGCCTTGTGCTAAATTTATCAGAACAAAACTGGGGGCTTATTTTTCATGGTGTACCTGAATGAGAAGAAGAATATCTTCCGCAATGATTCTGGGGGGTAATCGTCCGGTGCTGGTGTCGTACACAACTTCTAAATCAGTTAGGAACATGTATCTTCCATAATTTCAAAAGAGTGTTGTCTCTTAGAAACTGCTTTAGATATTAATCTTTTGCCTGTTCTTCCACAAATGGTTGGTATTCCAATCAGGAGTTCAGAAATGGGTATTGGTGCCACGCAAAATGATGTCTGCAGGTACGTTGTAAATTCATTTGATGAACCAGATATCTGAAGTAAATTACAAATATTTGGTTTCACGTGGAACTTGTTTGAAACGCACACCCAACAAGGGTTGTAGTTCAGTAAGAATGTAGAAAGTTCGCCCTTCCAACAAATATCGAAAGTAGCGGACAGCTGAATACGTCGCAAATAGTTCGTGTTTGTACCTGAATTCAGTTGGTAATAGTTTCTAATGGTCATTGATTTTCTTATGCAGAACAGCACCTATACCAAAAGAAAATGCATCGACCACCAAACACAACTTCTTGCCTGAAACAACAGATAGCAATTCACCTGGGACAATGCAGATTTAATTAGGTGAAATGCAGTCAAGGCTGGTCACAGAACTGTCACAATTTTTTAACATTAATTAAAGTGTCTGTCAAGGGTTTTACAATCTGCGCACAATTCGACAGAACACGCTCCTTGCTGATCCTCATAAAGAACGATGTGGATTGGATGTTTGGGTTGAGTTCTCCTCATGTTAATCTTTTGGTGGCTATTTTTCTCATCAATAGACGCCACCGTTATAGATGAGTAACATTAATTTCCTGACTTAACTTTTTGATCCTAGCGCACTGTTGATCCACTTTTTTTTGCATCCACCATGCTGCATCCTATGATTCGTGATGCTACACGCTTTGTGTGATGCATATAATACTCCTCCTCACCCAGAATCCAGTGACAAACTGGTGCAATGATTACTGAATGAATATGGAGATCGCATGTTTGATTGACATGGTGTTTCATCGTTACTTTTACTACACAAAGTAGGGTTTTGATAAATGTGAGTTTTCCTTCTCGGTGGAATTTATTTTCTTTGAATTTTTCCCTGATACACTAACACTGAATGAAATACAATATAAGGAAGGAAAAACACATACAGAAATATTTAATATATACATGATATACAAGAAGTATGTAAGAGAATACGGACTGATAAGTTATCAGAATTAAAATGAGGAACACGAGAACGACGTGTGAAAGGTTGAAGTAGCCATGTTTTATTGTGTATATCTCACTGCCCAGTTCAGGGGCAGTAACTCTTGAGGTTTCGGATAGAATTCAACTACAAAACCACCACATCCTCTGTTTTACAAGAATAATTTTTTCCCCTTACAATTTTTTATTTTTATTTTATTTGCATATAACATAATAAATCAAAAATATAATTGTTCAGTTGTGATCACATAGATTTTTCTTTCTTTTTTTTTGCATATTTATGCGTAAGTAACATAGAAATTAAAAGAAATGTTGTTTTTTTTTTGGGGGGGGGAGGGATCCATGAAGGGATTTTTCTTTTTGATGAGTTCACAAAATAAAAAAAAATGTTTTTATTGTTTCATTCACAGTATCTTGCTGGTGGTTTTATTATCCGACCATATTTTGTTATCTTTTCTGTTGTGTTGTATTGTGTCTGTGATTCCTGTGGGACATGATGATTGCTAGTTTGGGATGGGGTATTTAGTGTTTTTGTTTGAATATTTTTTGGTGTGTTGGTTTCCAATCTGGATGGTATAATCTCAGGTGGATCCCTAGTTGCTGTAGATGGGTCTCTCTTCAGGTGTTTTCGATTCCTACGGAGGACCTGTCCAGATGGGGTTTTAATGATGTAGGACCTTGGCTCCGTGCATGTCTGTGTGACAACTGCAGGGTTCCATCTGTTCATGTCCTTGTCATACATCCTAACATGCTGTCCTATTTGGATGTCAGGTAGGTCTTTTGCATGCTGGTTGTAGTAAGCTTTTTGTTCAGCTTATCGCTTGTATAAGCGAGCTGATATTTCCGCTTTTTTCGCACTGTGGTTAGTACATTTCATTGGAATGTTGCTTACTATTTTTCTGTTGAACAGCATTTCTCCAGGTGAGGGTATCGTGTGGTCTATTGGAGTTGTCCTAAGGCATAGCAGTACCATGTCGATGTCACGGTTGCTTGACTTGGCTTTTTTGATGGCGGATTTAATCGACTGCACACAACGTTCCGCATTAGACTGTGGGTATCTCGGAGATGATGTGCGATGTTCAAATCCCCATTCTTTCGCAAACTGCTTAAATGCAGCTGAGCTATAATGTGCTCCGTTGTCACTGATTATTCTCTCTGGAATGCCATTCTCTCCAAACACTTGCTTCATCATGTTTATAACCTCCTGGCTGGAGAAATTATTTAACTTCCTCACAAAGGGGTATTTGGAGTAGTAATCCACAATGATGATAAAATTGGATCCTTCGAAGTGGAACAAATCAGTGGCTACAATTTGCCATGGTCTGACTGGAATCTCATGTGGCATCAAGGTCTCAGCACCTTGCATTCTTTGATGCTCCTTGCAGGCATCGCATAGCTGGACTAATCTGTCAATATATTGGTTGATGTTGTGCCAGAATACACAGCTTTTTGCTCGCAACTTGCATTTTTCCATTCCCTGATGGCCATAATGGATCTTGTGCAGTATCTCTTTTTGCAGGGATTTTGAGATGATGATTCGTTCACCCTTGAGTAATATCCCATTTTCTATTGCTAACTCATCCAGGTAGGGCCAGTATGGTCGCATATTCTTCCCAATTTCCCTGAATGTATCAGGCCAACCGTGCAGGATCATTTCCCTTAGTTCGCACATTGTTGGGTCAGCATTTGTTGCCAGTTGAATCTGTGTCAACTTCTGAGCTGAAAATTGTACAAAATCGACTTTTATGTCCAGGTCGATTGCTTCTTTCGCTCTCTTGTTGGGGAGTCTGGAAAAACCATCCGCTAGTGCCATTTCTTTTCCTGGTCGGTAGGCAATAGTCATGTCATACCCTTGTAGGCGTAGTAACATTCGTTGGAGTCGAGGTGGGGCTGCAATTAGGTTTTTTAAGTTGATCATCTCTAGGGGCTTGTGATCACTTTCTACCTGGAAAGCACAACCATATATATACGTTCGGAAACGCTTGTTGTTAGTAAACAAAATCAACAGCCGATAAAAACCAGTCACATTTTTATACTAAAATAGTTTTTGATTTTAATAAAAAAAATATTTATTTCATGTTGTTGTTAGCATATGTGAAAAAAATTAATTTTACACTAAAGATGAACTAATATTGTTATTTTTTTATAATAAAACTTAAAACGAAAGACATGTTTATTTATTTTCCATGTGCCTCTACGGATAGTTGATTAAAAAAATGAGTTATTTCCTTTTGTTGTTAGTATATGTTCAAAATAATTTTCAACCAAAAATTAACTTTTGTTTTTGTTATTGTCATTAATAATGATATATCTTAAGATATCTGTAAAAGCGTATGGTATGCAAAGGAAAAATGGACAAGAAGGTTTTGGATTAAAATCGTTTATTATTTATAAACAAGTGTTGAAAACGTTGTTGTTGTCGTCAGAAGTATTAGCAGTAATTCTGGAATGGCCGGGAGGAGCAAGTCAGGAATATCTCAGTGGACGGGTAGCACGCGTGGGGTAAGTCAGGAATGGCCGTGGGTCGTGAGGTGCAGTGAGGTGTGGGTATCGTATGATAATATGTCAGGCTCTGCGTGGTGTGGGTGTGGATAGTTGCAGTCGTAGATAATAAGTCAGGAATAGTGACGTAGGCAGATGGACCCGTGATGGTCAATGTGTAGTGTCGGTAGGGTGCCGATGTAAGTTGATATGTTCACTTGGTGTGGGAAATGAGTCAGGAATGACCCAGTGGCCTCGTGGTGGTCAGGGAAGGTAAGGGTATCGTGCCGGCGGTGATGAAGAGGAAGTAAGGTTGAGTGTCGGGGTAGGTGCGGGCGCGCGTGGTAGTGGGTGCGTAGCGGCTCTTTGATCCTGCCTGCCTGCCTGCCTGCCGGTCGATCGGCGATATGAATGGCCCGGAGCCCTCAGTCAACTGCCGATCCTCAAAATGCCCGAGTTTATATACTACAAGGTAGGCTCCAGAATGCCTTTGGAGCGTTTTAGCGGGAGAGTTTTTTATTGGCTGAAAATCCGGATTCCTTACAATATTATTTTTTGTTGTTTTGGAATTCCTTTCAAGCGTAACTCAATCCGAGCCTATGCGCAGAACTGCGTCAATTTGGTCACTTTGTTGTAGGGTACCGTTGGGTTAATTTCCGCTGGTAGGTGTCCGTGACTCGTGTTTTGTTTTGTTTTGTTAGCGAGTGGATATATTGTGTGTAAGGATTGTGAATCATAAGAGATATCTTTTCTCTGATATAACAATAATATTATTTCAGATAGGAATCCACGTAGAGACATATGAAAAATAAATTTTATAGATAGTGTAATTTCTGTAATACCATTTATGAATAACATCCTTTTATCTAAATAAACCTAAAAACATACTTTGTAAAAACAATTTTTATTTAAATAAACATATCTGCATTTCTCTTCTGATAAATAAAAAACGTGACTTTCGTTTAAAGTTTTATAATTAAAACAAAAACAAAACCAACAATAACAATATTAGTTTAAAATTAAAAAGTATTTATTTAAAAAAAGATTTTGCTAGGGTTAGGGTTAGGGATTAGGATTAGGGTTAGCAGTTATTATTATAACCTTATAATATACTTTTTATAGCTTTAATCATTCCTGTGCTAAACGTGTCTTTCGTTTAAAGTTTTGCAATTAAAAAAAAATTGGTATTGAATTAACAACATGAAATAAGTAAAAAAAAAAAATTAAATAAAATGGTGTCTTTAATATAAAAACGTATTTTATAATTTTTAAAAATTTCTACCGAAGTAACAACTTCAACATGAAATAACTAAATAAAAAAAAGGGGGGGTAAAAAAGAACAATTTCCTCGTAAATTCCTACCATAAAATAAACTGAACCCTCATTTTATGTCCGTGTTTTTAGCAATAAATGTTTTATTTTTCTTGCACCCGTTATTTTACAAATATATTTTCTTTATTTGTTAAAGAATAAAGAATCAAGAAAATAGATTTAGTATTGTAAAATAACGGGTGCAAGAAAAATAAAACATTTATTGCAAAAACACGGACATAAAATGAGGGTTCAGTTTATTTTATGGTAGGAATTTACGAGGAAATTGTTCTTCTTTACCAAATAAAGTGCGTCTAAAAATCGTCTGTTAACCAACAACTGGAATTTGACGGTGAAAAGCAAAAGATGTCCTTTTGAATCTAGGTCTCAGCTAGGGTGTTTATTAGTGACTTGGTCCATTGTTTTTAAAAATGTTAAAGATCTTATTACCTCCCTTGATCAATAATTCATAGTATAATAATACACATAGATAGAATAACAAAAAAATCTTTTTTTTAGTAGTAGTAGTAGTTTCGCTTTTCCTAATTCTTTTTTTTTTTTACAAAACTTCGTCAAGATATTAAATCTTCCCTTTTTTATTTCTTATTTTTATTTTCCACTCGTATTTACACTTCATATGTCGATGTGCATTCAAATTCTACCTGAACTACTTTTCAAAAGGGACACTTTTTCATCTAATACCGTCAATTATTTGACTCTTTGAGTCAGGAGAAGTTTTTTTTTCTACAATAATGGCTACCTTGAATATCTTAAGTAGGCATTTCCGACCTCAAAAGATTTCTTGTGTGCCGTATCGTAAGTCATTTTAATAATTTTTGTATTTACTTGTAAGTTTTAGAAAAATTAGTTGCGTATGTTTTATTTTCAAATTTATGATTCGGCCAGCATTTTGTTGTTTATATCGCCTTCTACCCTTTTAATAATTCGTCTTGCATTGTTCTTTTTTTCTCTACAGATTTTTACCGTTTATTTAAGTTTTTAAACTCATATATATAAGTAATTGAGAAGCATGTAAGAAATATCTTCACTTTTCTTTGGTTTCCTCTTCATTGAGGATAAGTTGTTTTACCTTCATTTTTATATTACAAGTTTTTGTGGGCGAACGTTTTTATCATCAAGCAACGAAATCATTAACTTCACAACATCGAACTACTCTCGTTTAAAATAAAACTTGATTCATCTGATTCTTTAAATAATTATTTAAAAAAAAAAAAACTAATATAGAATTAAAACTTCTCTCCGTATTTTTGTAACGAAGTCGGATAAAGTGAATTATCTCTGTTAAGGAACACAAAAGGTCAAAAGTAAAACTAAAGTTTATTTGTTTATTTATTATTTGTTAATTCTCAAGAACATAAAATCTGAGTTTTGTGAGTCGAGAAAATTACTTATAAAAATTTAAATATCGAGTTTAAAATGTGAATCACAAGTAAAAAAAGATAAAAGCGTGTGCTTTAGTTTTCGTATTCATATATAATACAAAAACAAATAAATCGCCAGCTGATATAGATAGAGCAAATGATAATTCGTTTTGTTTTTAAATCTGTTTATTATTTTACAATAAAAGATAAAAGAAAGTTATTTTATTAAACAAGATTAAGGAAATAATTTGTTGGTAAGTTGAAATCAATACAAAAATGTTTGAAGGTCGTTACGTTTGTTCACTTCACTTGATACTTTTTGTTGAAACTCACAGAATAACTCATTGTGAATTTGCAGTCTACAGATTTAAAATAAAGTGTGAAAATGTCAAAGAATGGGGGGGGGGATAAGAACTTGGTAGTTTTTTTTTATTTGACGATTATTGAACATGTCACAACTTTTCAGTCGATGATGATGATGACTATCCCACTTAACACTATGAAAAAACTAACAATGAGCTCTTTAGAAATTGGCCCACAGAAAGATAAATAAAAATCTGAGAAAATGTTGAGAATTAAAGCATACTTAAGAAATACTGATTTCTATAGCTCAGTTGGTAGTGTCTGGCTAGGAACGCAAGGGTCCCTGGTTCGATACCGGCCCTCGCCAACTCAGTGTATGAGTAACACAGTGATCTGTGCAGTAAAGTGAGAAACTGATGGTAGGTGTGGCGCTCCGCCTCAGACGCTAAGAAACAATCTTCTTGGTCTAGCACTAGTGAAAAGAGGATAGACTCCCTCGCTGTTTGGCTGATACTAGCTTTAGGCCACCCTCACAACTTTACTTACTTAATTTCTATACAATACAATACCCTTAATTTTTTCTAGCCCCATTATATATAATATGTTAACCATGGGCAATTTCCTGTGTAAGGGAGATAAATGCATATACATAACACACAGAAGTACTATATGCGTGTAAATAAGTAAAAAATCTATGGTATAGTAAAATTATAGAGTGTATTTTTAGTCCAAATCATAAAAGGAGAAATCTTTTTTCAATACATTTAGTGATCCATAAACGAATCAACAATTGTTAGTAATAATTTTTTTAAATATATAAAAATCTCAGAAAATATTTTACGCAAAATTGTGCATGTTTAAACTTACATTTTTAGATTTTTTAAATAGATCTTGATCTAGGATGAAAATATTGACATCAACAGGGCACTTTCCAGACGTTTAAAATTCACTTAAATTTTTAAGTGAATAAAAATAGGCCAATTGGATCAAAGGAAAGACTTTTTTTTTCTTTTTGCATCAATTCAAAGAAAAATATTGTCTTAAAAACTATGAAAAAAGAAACACTACAAAAATTATTTTTTTAGTTTTAAGAAAATAACTTATATATAATACAATACAAGAAGTGTGATCACTTTTCTACTAGATGTTTAATTTATTTAATAAGATTTTTTTTAAATATTAATGAAGTGATCACTTTTCTTGTGAAAAGTGCGTATGGTCCTCACTGAATGCTCCATATTGTGACCTAGTGTCAGATTCTACCTGTGTTTATCCTAGTACATTTTTATATTCATAGTGTGGCAAATCAGGTAATTAAGTTTTAAATCGCTCAAATATGCACAAGTATGTAAATAGATTTATGCCTTGTTAAGTAGTAATGGAATTTCCCAATCAATAATTTCTCTTTTAGACAATTTACAGAGCCAATTCTTGCAGAAAATCTAACATTTTGTTTAGAGTATTGTAGCGAGAGAAATTATGTATGTGGTAGCTCAAAGCAAGCACGAACATGTCTGACTTGCAAAATGAGATCAGGGTGGAGTGTAGCAGGTGCCTACAGAGATTGAACTCGCATCCTCCTGATTGTGAGTCTTGGCTCGAAGTCAGACTACTTCGTTGGTGCATATGCAAATTTCCTACACTACGATGGCAGTGCTGGGCACGAGTAACCTGGATGTGAGATCTTGGTCAGGACAGTTAATGATTATTTAAGGCCTGCCTTCCCACACTGAGCGACAGTTGCATTCTGATCTTGCTGATGAAAAAACTAATGTGCAATGAAGAAGAGGTGAGTGAGCTTTGGCAGAGGAGTGCTGGAAAAAATTGTTCCAGGTGGCAAGGACTTTGTCAGGCGACATTAGCAGTTGGGAAAAAGACTTTTTATGTGGAGAGATCCGACTGTCTGGCCCAATTAATTTCTGTTCACTCCTTATAAATATACAATGACAACATCTCTGAATTTGAATATTATGTGGCTTTCATGGCTGTATACTTTCAACTTTTCTGCAGAAGACAATTAGTAAAGAAAGTTTAAAAGCAGATTTGAATCACACACTGTCTTTAATAATGCAGTGTCTATTATAGCTACATTATATTCCTCAACTACAAACACAGTTCAAGGAGTCAACACTTGAGTTGCTGACAACATAAGTAGAATGTTTCTATTTTTGATGTATCTGACTGATCTTCTGTCATGTAAATATTTTCAGGTCTATGTGGGCAATCCGTAATCCACTTGTGTATTTGGAATCACAAAATCTTCACCTTTATAAAAGTCCATTAAAAAATAGATTTAGTTTTCCTAAAGAACTAGTAACAGTGGTACTCACTGTTGGACGAACTTGAGAAAAATATCAGCAAAGGGTTAAAAAAACAAATGAAAATGAATAAAATGTATCATTTTTCTGAAATTATGTTTTGTTTGTATTTACAGTGTGTCTCAGCACTGGTCCTCCTCCATTAGTGAATAATGTTGAAGTCAGGAAGAAGAGGAATGCAATTTTTGAAGAAGAGAAAAAAAGTCAGTTTTCCCGCATCAAAAGAATTGAAAAGTTACATGTGGAACATGTTGGACCTCCAGAGACATGTACTTTGATTATGAATAAGGGTTTGTCTACACCATTCAACTGTGCCATGCGTTAGTACTTCTTTTTTCTTTCTTTGTTATTTTTTTGTTTTATTTTTTGTTTTACTATGTCATATATTTTGAAGACCTTGTTAAATGGTGTGCACACATACACACTCATATCTATTATTATACTAAAGCTGAGATTATCAACTTTCTTTTCCTAAAGGATTTTTTTTTCTATTTATGTTATGGACACAATATTTATACTTAGATATTCCTTGGTTTTAGGACTACTCATTGTTTAAAAAAAAATCAAGTTAATTGGTTTTAATTAGCCGTAATTAGCAATTAAGTCAACAACAGACCAATCCCTGTTTTATATTATATACGATTCTCTTCTTCCCCTGTATATAGAGTTAACGTGAGTGGGAGAGTTAACCGTAGTGGGAGGTCCCACACCCTGTAATAGTTTTATTACTAAAAAATCAGCACTCAAACCCCCTCCATTTACCCCGTAACTATCCATAGATTCGCCCCTTCCCTTTCTCCAGACTAGTTGTTTTGTTTTAATAAAACTGACTGCTCTCTCTCTCTCTTTCTCTCTCATAGTGATACTTATACTAATACTTAAAATTTATCAAAATTTTTATTTAAAAAATGTAAATAAGATTCGGACTGACTTCTGAAGACGGTCGGAAAATTAAAACAAAAGGTTTTTTGGTGGTCCCCAATAACAGTTTAACTACAGTCTATGAATTAACATTTTGCGAATTGGGTTACGGTTTTAGGGGATTAAAGTTGTTTTTAATTACGTATTGCTTAAAAGAAATAAACAGCAAAAAAAACAAAAGACAAACAAATTACTATACATTTAATGAATTAATGAATTATTGAATCTATTATTGAGACAGTATTGCAGTGTATAATTTCAATTAAACTTAGTTTAAAAAAATATTTTCAACATTAAATGTATAGTAATTTAAGTTTGTTTATTTTTTAAAGTAATACGTAATTAAAATCAACCTTAATCCCCTAAAACTGTAGCCCAATTCGCAAAATGTTAATTCATAGACTGTAGTTAAACTGTTATCGGGGACCACCAAAAAACTTTCCGTTTTAATTTTCCGACTGTTTTAAGAAGTCAGCCAAGATTCGTACACTAGGTGACTTAAAATTGTTTTCCTGGCTGTAAAAAAAATTAAATACAATTTATGTCATGTTTTAATATAGATTTTTAAAACAAATTACTTTAATTATTAATTTTTAAAACTTATAGGGTCAATAAATGTGAGTGAAAATTTAGGAATGAGTGTTAAAAGTAAACCTACTTTTATGCTTATTTTACCAGCTCTGTAAATATTTCTTATTGAATGCAAGTAATGTTAAAATAAAAACACAGATTTAACACAAACGTTTATTTATATTAATTTATATTTATATTTTGTGAATGATAAGGATACCAAAACTTCTTTTGGTATTATTCGCTGAGTTCCATCTCGGCCTCCTGCCTTAAAAAAAAACGCTAGGCGGTGATAGGTAAAAAAAACAAACCCACCTATGAATGAAGTCCCTAGCTGAAGCGGTGCCTGCTGTATATGAAAAAATAATTTGTCGATTGAATTTTTGAAAATATTAAAAAGAGAAAAAAATTTTTTAAATAGCGCTTTAGGCGTTTTACCAAAATATTTAATGCTATATTTTACCAGATCGGTTTGTTTTTTTTACCTATCACCATGTAGGGTTTTTTAAGGCAGGAGGCAGGGACTGAACTCTGCGAAATTTTTAAATGAAAAATATCAGGCACTAGCAAAGTTGCAGTAAAATCTATATTTTACAAAATCAAATAAGTATCTTTGTGAATACTAACTTACTTAAGACATGTTAATAATATAAGAGACAAGATATTGCTGAGCTATACTGTGCCGTGTCTATCATAAGAGTGAGCCTAAATGATCCTCTGTATAAACAATATTCAAATGTAGATGTAAATAAATATTTGAACCAATGACACCAAATTGTGTTTATCTATTTTATAATTGGTGATTAAATTTCCTATTAAAATGAAACTAGGTGAGTAAACATCTTAAACTGTGCAATATGTAGAGACACTTGTGGTGTAATGGTTATCATCATAGGAAATGGACTCGGTGACCTGAATTCAAATCCTGAACAAGGTCGTTTGCATTTCAAATAGCACTAATACCCTTGGGAAAGGTATGCATCCAACTATTCTCCTTCCAGCAATGGATAAATAGGGAGGACTGGACTCTTTAATCTTGGTGTGGCAACCGATCTAGGAGAAGGAAAACTGAATTAAAACCTGTTAAACTCCACTTTAGAAATTGATGTGTCATTTTCTAATCATACAAAATAATTTATTTATATATATATATATAAACTATGCAAGTTTCATTGTTCTGCATGTATTAGAAAATGTATAAAATGTTAATTTGTTTTGGAAAACTGAAAATTAATTGAGTTGCTATAGTTATCTAAATTTTTCTAAAAGTTTTTATTTGAAAATGTGTAAAATCCTAAGTATTTTATTTTTCTTGTTAAAACAATTACCCAAAGAAAGCTTTAAATATGATTTTATATGAAAATAGTTTCTAAATTGCTTTCATTTGTTTCAAATCCCAAAACACCATGATTGTATTTCTTTTTTAAAATAAAAAAAAATTGTCAAAAGATTTTAATTTCCCTTTTTGATCTTCTTCACTTGTTACAGACATACAGGAATTATTAATGAACCAATCTGTGATAGCTTTGGTCAATGGCAAACTCTGGGATATGCATCGTCCACTAACTGAGGATTGTGAACTACGTTTTGTACATTTCAAAGAAGATGATAGCACTGATGCTAATGAGGTGAGATAAACCTTTTTCAATTTATTGCTTCTTGATTATTTGGCAAGATTAAAAAGTAAAGAAACAAAATGAGAATATAATGGAATATCCATTCAAATTATTATACTAATTCTAAAAAATCATCAGCAAAGTATTTATTTATTTTTTTTTTTTTTTTTGTAGTACTACTTTATCTTTCTTTAAATACTCACTCAGGCAGATCTGATGTCAAGTTACATTGACATTTCTATTTATAGAAATTATGCTATGATTTAACCATATGAGAACTTATGACTAGCAGGACCTGTGGATATACCACAGTATGATAATTTAATTATTACGTTTGATATGTTTACTTAAGAGTTATTGCAAAACACTCTTTCTCAAAAGGTAGGTTGTAAAATATTTACATTGATTTGCCGATAAAAATCTGGTAGATATCTACATTAATTTGCCGACATAAAAGTGACAAGAATACTACTCGGAAAATATCTAGGTTGGGCCAGAAATTTGCCCAACACTGGCTTGTTAAAACATAGCATAAATTAAGGCAGGAGGCCAAGACAACATAAGATCAAAATTACCTAAATATATTCCGTAATTCTCAATTTCAATATTACAAAACAAATTTGGGACAAATAAGAAATCTGAAATTAAGTGACACCAGATAATCTGGATTTACATTGTTACATTGCATCTTGAACAATTTGGATGGTCTCATTTTTAACCAAAGGGTGTTGCAGGATAACTATAGGGATTGGCCCCTATATTTTTACGGCATGTGAAATCGAATAAATATTAGTTTAGAAATCTTTGAGCAACAATATAAACAAAGGTTTAAATTCCATTGAAAATATGTACGCCATCGGAATGTAACAAAATCATCCGATATTTACGTCATTAGAAAACAGCTGATATTTGAAAATTCCAATATTAAATTTAACTTAATGATCACGTAGACAATGACAAAAGAGAATTATAAAAAGGCCCATTTTAGCTGAAAAGAGGCAGTTGGGGCAAATGCCCCCTAACTCGACAGACGGAGCGAAAGCTCTCCTTAACTCGACACAATTGGGAGAAGTCGCTGTCCGAAGGCACAAAATGTAGTATATCAGGTCTGTCTCTTATTTTAGTTTCCTATTTTCTCTTTCCCGCTCAACAACAAGTTACAATCACAAACATTGTTTTATCAAAACTGCTACAACGTTGACATATCCAATGACACAAATATAAACAATACATAATCACTTTACAAACACAACTACATACAGACACATACATTCTGCAACACCACTGAAAGAACAAAACAATACTACTTGTATTTATGTATATAAAATTGTTTATTGTATCAAAAAAGAAAAAAAAACCCTACATAACAGATGGAAGATTTAGGAACACCAATATTAATATATAGATTGAAATGAAGAACCACTTGCTATTATTATTATTGGAAATTGCTTTATTAACTAATTTAGATCATTTTAACATTTTTACATTAATAATTCAAAAGGACAAACTAAGTTTACAATTTGATGACTAAACACTTCTTTTTTTTATATAAATTTCCTCTGTTAATTTTTTCTTTCTATGGAATTTCTATTTTCTTTTTCTTTTAATGAAAATATTTCATTTTTGTTTCTGTTGAGTTGTTCAAGAAATTATCAAAAATAAAATTAAGAATATTTTCTGTGAAATGTTTTAACATTATACTCATGATAATGATACTTTTATCTTTTTTTTTGCTCTTTAGAAACCTTTTTTTTATTTGAAAACTTTATAAGTTCATATTTGTGTTTGGAATAAAAAAAATAAAAAAAAAGGAAATATTTGACCATTCTGCTGTTAATCTTAACCTTTTTCTTTTTTTGTGTGTGTGTTTTAAACCGTAAAATAGGCTTGCAAATATTTGAGACTTTTAGGTGAAAATTAATTTTTATGGTTAATGGTTGCTACAATATGTTGATCAGCCATTTAATTTATTTGAACTTTGGATTGATCACACATTAACAATTCTTTTAATAATTGATAAAAGGAAAAATATCTCAATAGTATAAAATATCATCATTACCCATGACTATCTTGCCAACCATCCCTATTGGTCCTCGCCCCTTGGCAGATCTTCTGTATGGCATCCAGAATCCGCACAGAGCTGTTTGATGTAGGTTTTTATTGGTAAGCCAACATTGATGTTTCTATGCACAGGAGAACGTCACTTATGAGTTCATCCTTGCTTCTCCAGGAGTGTCCAGCATGTCATGTTCATCCTACTTGGATGGTTTGTGTGATAGGAGGCTGGTGGCAGTACAGCTGCTTTTTTGTTGGTTGGCTGTTTCTAAGATTTGTTCAAAACAGCATGAAGCATCCTTGTGTACTTCCTATTTTGCTTGTTCTCTAAATGATAGTGACTAAAATAAGATGATCTTAAAAATTGTCCTAATATTTGTTAGATTTTATAAACTTGTTGAAACCGCATCCTAGTGACTAAGTATGGGTTTTCTAGTGACCAGTGGGAGTGAGGGGGTTTAAGAAAATTGCTCATATCTTTGGTTTGTAGCTAGGTAATTTTCAGTAAAATGTCTACTTTATATTATCAAAAAAAGATAAAGATTCAGATTGGCTAACCTTATGGACACAAACTATGGTCTAAGTTTGCATTGCATTTACATTGTAAATTTAACTCCTCACTAAAAACTTTAAAAGTTTGGAATTTTCACAACCAAATCTGACCCTAGTTTTAGCCATACTTTTAGCTCTGCAATGATAGCTTCACATATAAAAGGACATTTGATGAATTCATAAAATGTACTTAACTTTCAAATAAGCCAAATGATTAGAAAGTGGTCCAATTGATTATCATGTGCATAAACTTTATTTTCAACAGAACATTTTTAAATATTTTTCTAGGTTTTCTGGCGGTCCTGTTCCTTTATTCTTGGTCATATTTTGGAAACGGCTTTTAAGGATGAACACCATGTAGAACTCTGTAGTTTTCCACCTCCAAATGGTAAGAAACAAATTTTGACTATTCTTTAATTTTTGCTGTCATATCTTTTAATATCAAAGCCATCGAATTATTGGTCAGGTAAGTAGACAAAATTGGCCTTTCAATTGGGTTAAAAATAATTTGATATTATCTATTGATATAATTTGCTTTCTATAACAAAGCAAATGGGAAAGTGCAGTTGTCTCTGTAGGTCTGGTGGTTACCAATTAAAACTCAGTAGATGTAGCCACCAGATCTATAGAGACAACTGCATTTGCCCAATTGTTTTGGGTGACCAGGCCCAAATTTCTACTTGAGTCAGACAGTGCCCCCTACAAAAACTCTATGTGGAAATTCAGTCATATAAAACAGTCTATACTTTCAAAAAATTGAATCCATCAAGATTCAAAAGGCTTTCTACCTGGCAATCACTTAGAGCTGTGGCTACCTTAATCCACATAGCAGAAAGCTTTCCAAAGGAACCTGGGTACAATGGCTGGCACTTGCGCCATAAGGCCCACACCCCAGAAATCTTACAAAAGGCCCATCTTCAAGCTCGTACAAATCTCCACAAACAAAACAGAAATCTCCCAGCTGTCTCACACTGAAGTCCCCTGGAGCAGCCCGTTAAGAAAATTAGACCCTATCATCAACCCCCAACAAGCTTCTAAGGGTTGGTGGTTGTCTAAATCACTTTCCCATGTCTAACAATGAAAAACACCTCCTCATCCTTCCCAGCCACTCACACGTAACCAACTTGGTCATCACAATTTACCATGAGAAAGTAAACACTAAGATTTTTCACTGAAGGGAGCATCAGACTCAAAGGTATTTGGATCATCGGAGCCAAACCCTTCCCATCTCCCCCCAAACCCTTCCCATCTCCCCCCAAACCCTTCCCATCTCCCAAAACCTTAGGAGGTGTGTACTATGCAAAAAACTGAGAGGAAAGCCTGCAGCTCAGAAAATGGCAAACCTTCCCCCTGGCCACATTGAGATAAACTCCTCTTTCACCGATGTCATGATTTGTTTGGACCATGGAATATAACTGTGAGAAAAACATGATCAGATGCCAGTCTAAAAGATGAGCAGTTCTCTTCATTTTTGTCTGAGCATAAGAGCTGTCCACATCAAAGTCATTGAAGCAATGGACACATCCTGCTTCATAAATGCCTTATGCTGGTTCCTTGCCATTCGAGGACCCGCTAAACTCCTCCATTCTGACTGTGGGACGAACTTCATAGGTGCCTGCAATGAGCTGCAGCTAAGTGCATTTAATTCGGCCAACAAGGAACTCCAGGATTTCTTCAATCACAATGGATGTACTTGTCTGTTCAAGAATTCTGGATTCCATTTTATTGCAGTTAAAGATTTCAGTGACCATAAGGTTTTAACCACTCTCATGTCCGAGGTCACAGCAATCATAAATGCTAGACCCTTGGTTCCTGTCTCCAACAACCTTACTGTAATGTCTGCCCCCTTCCCTCTCCTGGAAAATGTTCAGCTGTTGACCTGTACCGTCAGCAATGGAAAACCGTACAGTGCTTAGCTGATGTCTTCTGGTCCAGGTGGAAAAAAAGTATTGCAGGTACATCCAAAGTGGACATGAGAGTAAGTGAAGTAATTCTACTTCTGGGCTCATCAGCTAGAAGAAATCAGTGGCCCCTAGCCCTAATAACCAAAGTGTTTTCAGGCTCAAACGGAAAAGTAAGAACTGTAGAACTGAAGCTAACCAAAGGAAGAAAATCCAGAAAAAGTGATTTGTCCAATCACAGAAATCATAAGATTGAACATTTAAATCAAATTCTATCTCCATAGCCAGGAGTCACACAATATGAACTTATTTTGGACATTTAATTTTATTTCTTATTTGGAATAAGCCGAGAATGTTCTGCCTTCATCAAATGCAATTCCTTCTTTCTAACAAGCATATTTCCTAATAGAATTTGGAATTCTTGTCAGTTCCTTCCATCTCTTCAACTGGACAAGATGCACCTCTCCACTTTCTTGGCAAAGCCACATCTCAATCATTATTTTAGCAAAGTTTAGTCTAAAAGTCATTTAACTATTAACCACACAAAAGACACTGAACTCTTTACCCACTTCTTGTTATTTCTTATATGCTACATTTATGTACGTACATAATCTTTGTTCCATTTATTGATTTCAGTTTTGTTTTTATTATTCTATTTCATTGTTTTATGTTATTTTGCTATTCGCCTGGTTAAAACTATTGCCGACATCTTCACACAAATGAGAAGGCAGAAAAGTTATGGTAAAAATCTTTACTACATGATAGAATTTCTTGGAATTTCTACCAAAAATTTGTTATAAAAAATCTGTCATATTAATGTCAGTTAAATTTGCTTGTTTGGTTGCCTATCATTAAATGGAAACAAAATATTTTTCAGTTTGAGAAAATAAATATCATCTTTAAAAAGTATATTTTATTTCTCTTTTTCATTTCTCTCATGTGAGAGCATATCAAATGAGAACAAAAACCTTTTCTTTTTTTTTTTACTTAATTTTTTTAAAAGTACAACATTCTGTAAATCTGTGTAAAATAAGAATTTATTTTATGTCACTCATTCAAAATAATTTGAATTGTCAAACTGATTTGAATCAACTTTGTTAGTACTACTTAAAATTGTTAATATTCTTATGAGTGTACAAGTCAGTGGGGTTAGGGCTAAGTTCCAAAATTCATGCAAAACATGAAAAAATTTATTAGAAATTGCTACTTTTTTTTTTAACTGTATAAAGTTTCTGTCCATTTATCCCAACAACCAAAAGTGTCCTTTCTATTAAAAAAATCCAATATTTTAATTCTTTCAAATATTTTTTTTTTTCCAGTGAAAAGTGGCAGTTTTGTCTATGATGCAGATTTAAAGTTGCCAAAATGGAAACCCACACAAGTATGAAATCATTTTGGATCTTCAAATTTTCTTTATTTAATTACTTTTTTTCTTTTTATGTTAGGACTTATGCTTCATGGCAATGAATTTTAAATTTTAAATTGGTACAACTGTTAGTTTAAGAAACAATAAGTTGTCAGTTATAAACATTAATCAGTGTGTGTCTATCAGTCTATTGTTCTGAAATTTTTAATCCCATAAAGCAAATAAACAGCAAAAACCAAATTCAACTGGACAAATTTTCTTTCTCTTTCCAGACTGAGCTTAATTGCCTTAGTCGTATTGGATCCAAATTGCAATACACAGATCTTCGTTTTGAACCTCTTGATATCAGTACAGATGTGGCTTTGCAAATGTTTTCGGATAACAGGTAAGCTCTTGAAATATTACTATGTCAAATTCATAGGTGTGCCTGAAAGTTGATATTTGTATAGATATTTTTAATGAATATTATTTGGAAATAATAGATATTACTCCATGACTCAATTCTTTTAAAAAGAAAGGGATTAGTATTATTAGCTCTAATTTTAAAAGGTTAATTACTAAAACCACAAAATTTTGAAAAATATAATTTAACAAATTTTTAATAAAGTATTAACTATTATTTTAACTTTTAATTAAAAATTTTTTCTCCATGTTAAAAATGGTTGTCTATTTTTTTATCATTTAAAACAGAATGAATAAGAAAGTTTTTGTGTCAACCTTTTTATCTTATTCACCTGTTGGTATTTTTCTATAGGTATTATGCAATGTTTTTTATATTCTATGATGATAATAAGTGAATATTGTTAATTATTAATCCCCCTCCTTCCAAGTCTTTTCAAAGTCCATTATTCCAACATATTGAATAAAACTTATTCTTGTTTGTATATTTGTGTCATTCCATTCTCAGATTCAAGACACAACAAATTCCAGAAATTGCAGCCATGTCTTCTAATGGTTCAACTGTAAGAGTGTATCGAATGGGGGACCACATTGATATTAGTAGGGGTCCTATGATGTCATCAACAGCACTTTTAGGAAGATTCAGTGTCACTGCAGTGAGTACATTGACTCATCATTTTCTGTTTACATCAGAAATTCTTATTTTGAAATAGAAAATATTCATAACAATAATTGAACGTGTTTCATTTTGATTCTTTTCAATTTCCATTAAAAACTGTTAAATTGCTTTGATATTATTTTTAAGCTGATTATAACAAAAAATATATCAAACTAAAAGCTTTTATTTTTAATGCATAAGATCACTTCAATTTACTACAACAAAATATTCCATTTTGAAAAAGGTTTATGCAGCACTAAATTTGATTATTTCAAGGTACATAATGTGAACAGCAGTGAATATGGTCCATTACAAAGAATTCAAGGAGTAGCGTTACCAAAACAATTTTGGGTAAGTGTATTCAGGATGGATCCATCCTCTACTTAAATTGCCACCTTTTTCTGCATCTCAAATTTGGAGTATGTGTTTCAAGTCCTCTCAATATAAATTGATATCACTTTTTTTTTTATGTCATTGCAATGACTAATTTTCCTCAGTCACCTTAAATATCTACCTAATATGTGTAACAAGTATATATATTTGATTTCTATTAAGTGTTTCATTGTTTTCTAAAAACATTTTTTATTAATTTTAATATTTTTAGATATTTCATAAGAAAATAATTGAATACATTTGAAGATTTTGAAATCTGAATTTAAAATGAGCATAGAACACAGGAAGAACATTGAAAGATTATTAAAGACAATTATAAAATAAACTGGTAAAAATCTTCCCTCCCATGATTAGATGTACTTAATTGATTTGTTAGTGAGTTCAAACCCTGTCATTTCTATTGTTTTCAAATGCTTCTTGGCCTATCTAGAATCCAATGATGTAAAATAATTGTGTAATTTTTATAAAAAATAATTTTAAATGTTTTGAAGTTTTTTCAAGTAATTATGACACATAAATGGATGAATGGAAAAAAAGTTTGAATTTTGGAAGTTTAGGGTGACTTTAATATATGGTCTCTAATCTTAAAAAAAACAAACAAAAAACACACATTTGACATCCAAAAAAAATGATAGTAAAGTACTAATTGCACAAAATAGATTGCTCTCTCTTTAAGTTTGATCAGAAATAATTTATGGGTAATTTATGTAGGAGTTTTGTTAGACAAGGCTTATTTAATTATTTACTGAAGCTCCCTGCTCAATCCAATTTGATTTGCTTGTTTTGTTTTACTGCCTATCAACCATTTTGGGTTATTTAATGCCAAATCAAGTCATTTTTGCTAAACAAAGGACTCAGGTTGCTTACAGTACCTGCTACAGCTAAAGTGGTCACCCAATTAAGTATTGAACAGGTTCATCATTGCTTAACTGGTGCTTTAGTGAGAACTGTTGCTTTTAGCATGACTGGACCATAATTGCACAAGCCAGATGCAACACAAAGAAACTTCATAATGGCTGATTGACACTGCATAGTAAATAAACCAAAAGAAGACTGGAGAATTGATGGCCAACACATTGTGAACAAAGAGCAACAAAAATGGGGGAAATAGCCTGTCCAATATAAATCGAATTGAAACTCTGGATAAATCAAACAATATCTGTGAGATGAGGTGTTATTATTTTCTACACATTGCTATACTCACAATGCAGAGTACAGTGATTATAGCAATCTGCAATGTGTGTAGAGAATAAGTAATCAAACAGTAGCTTATAATTGCATAAAGTTTAGGTTTTTTTCTTTCTTTTTTTTATTTGTATGAATTTGTTTTCTCACTGTAAAAATTGAAACACAATGTGTATTTATTATGCAAGAAAAAATCCTGCCTAATTTTAAAGTCATTGAGTTCTTTTCCATGCTGATACCATTTTATGACAGGCAAAGAAAATGATTTATTTTTCTGTATAATGCATAACTGTAAGCATTACACTTATTTTTATTTTTTATTTCTATCTGTTTGATTTTAAGAATAACTATTAAAAAAATATTCTTTTTTATTTTATCTTTTAATATAGAATATTTTAGTGTTGAAAATTTAAATTAGTGTAAAATGTTAAATTGGGTTGGGTTATTTATAATTAAATTAATTTTGAAAGTTACTAAAAATATTTTTCTCAGGAAAATTTTAAAAATTAAATGAAAAATATTGTTTGTACACAATATTTGGAATCCTCACAAGAAAATGACCTAGAAGCAATTTCGAATGTGCAATATTTTTAAACAGAATCTTGAATAGTAAATAAAATTGGAAAAAAAAAACCTCCAAATTTGAAAATATTTTGAATAAGTTCACCTTTTTTTATATTTTTAGCTCCACCAGTGGACGTACGAATTGTTAGAAGAGAAAGCTCGAAAACTGGTAAGTGATAATTTGTATTTTTCTCAAATTCAAAGTAAATAATCATAAATCTTTCATCCTGTAATATACTTAATAAGTGTGTACAGTTATGTTCCTGGAAATTGTAAATTCAGCTGTTTTTCTAATAACAACCAAATATCAGCCATAAGTCTGCTAAAATTTTACAAATTTTATTTAAAGAGGATTGAATAAAGAAATTGCACTCTCTATAAAGATTAGTATTGCTAAATGTTGTTTCTATCACTGTATAAGTTATTATAAGTTATATTTCCTATGAACATTTAAAAATGTCTGCAAATGACTTTCTGACTTTTATTTAAACTATTCTTAAATTCTTTGTAGCCCTAAAAATAGTAGTGAGCCATGTTGGTGGGGCTTAAAATACATCAACTGTATCCTTTGCATTGGGGTAAGACATACACCCTCAAAAGGGGACGTGTCTTAGGTATGATAATAACCTGCATAGTACCTGTTAGGTCCCCATTTATGGGTCAAATAGATCTGTTTGTAAATTATTTGTATTAAGAATAGTTAATTGAAGTTATAATTGCTTACTAAGGATTATTATTATTAGTAGTAGTAGTAGTAGTAGTTACTTGAAACCATTTTGGTGTTATATCGTATCAAGTATTCCTATCTGTGTAAACAAAGGATCATTATTAAATAGTAATAGTTACTTTAAACCATATAATTATGTATAAGTTATTAGTAATAGATAGGAATACTTGAAACTGCAAATTGTATTAAATAGGAATACTTGATATCATAACTTTGTGCAAACAAATGATTACAGAAAAATAAAAATCTCAATTTTTTTAAAAATGCAATGGAACATTGAAAATATAGTTAGGATTACAGTCAAAATTGACAAATGAATAACATTTTGGCTATAAATAACCCATAGTAAGTTGATATGCTGTTAAATAAACATACTAAACTATAGCAAACCAAAAACTAGTTTGAAAGATAGCAAAAAGATTTTCTGGGTGACAGTTCTGGCAATTAAAATATAATACACTCCACATTCACAAAATCAATCAACCAAATGCAATCTTTTCAACTTGTTGGGAAGTATAAACTGGCAAATTTTGAAATTCATCTATCCAATGTTTGTAAGTTATATAAATATATTTCATCTATAAAAAAATGACCTAACTACCATAAATGAATAAATACTGACATAACCATTTCAATTGCTAAAAGGTGTTGTCTCTCAGTGAATTTTTATTCTTTGACAGATTTTAATGTAAAATTAACATGCACATCAATTCTACCCTTTTATACTTTTAAAAAATGGGGGGGGGGGGGGTAATTATGGAGAATGTGATATAAAATCAAATTTAATAAAAACAGGTTTGATTAGATTAAATGCAACCAATTTTTTGAAATTTTTAACTTTTTCAAAAAACACCTATATAAGAGTGATTCCATTTTGATCATTTCAAATAAGTGATTCCCCTTTAACTGATGTTATCAGTTTTAATTTAGTACCTATATTGGCTGGAATCTTCACACAAGTTAGTGAAGGGTACACTCTATCATCTATTACAGTTTTAGTAAATGACTTGTTTCATGCTCATTTCATCTAGTGTTTCAATATGATATTGTAACAAATTGCTTTTTAGGTAAGTTTCCCAAGATGAAAAAGTTCACTTTTAGTTTTAAAAAAAGGGGGTGGGCATTATTTTTTTGCAGTAATACATATAAAATCATGAGAAACATTCTGCAACTTTTCCGGGTTTATATCTTCTCATTTTAATTAATAATCTGTATTTTAATCCACAAATTAGATGCTAAAATTTTAGCTCGCTTCGTACAACGAAGTAACCAATCAGAACCTTTCATTGACTGCTGATAAATTAACCAATCACAATCACCGTAGCATGAGTTGTAAATCAACATAGCTGCCTCCAGCAAGATGTAAACAAAAAATTAAAACATATTTTATTTGCATGTTTCCGTCTTAAAAGTGCCAAGTTAAATCTTTTTCAGAGAATACATGGATGCACTTTCTAGAATATGTCTCAAAATTGAAATTTTTACAAGGTCCCCTGAAAAAAAATTGCAAAAAAATTCTACAGTAGGAGTGCGTCAAACTTTTGTTTTCCTATAAATTGGCTGCTAATGTCTGCTATTGTTTTTTTTTAAAAACGAATTAAAATTAATTAAATCAATTATTAAAGGTCAAACTTTTGTCTAAATCGATAAGTAGTAACATAATGACCATCAACATAAAAGCAAAATAATATTACACGTTCAATTAATTTTTAATAAATTTAAAAGGTTTTTTTGTTTTTTTTGTCAATTTAGATCGCCTTCGTGTATCTGTTCGAAAGATTTGGTAAACATTAAACAGGAAAAACAAAAGGAATAACTATCTCTATATCATGGACTTAAATTTTTAATAAGAAACAAAATGAAAAACCGATTATTTGCAAGTTTAACTTTGTTTTTAGTCTGCAGGTTTTACTTTTAATACATTTTTACTTGTTAAAAATGCTTATTTATTTGCTATTTATTATTTAATGAATAAAGCAAATGCTTATTTTTTAAGTTTAATATTAAGTTTTATTTCTTTGTGTTCATTTTGGAAATCTATATATTTTCTTTTGTTTCTTATTTAAAATTTAAATTCATGATTTAGAGATAGTTATTCCTTTCGTTTTTCGTTTAATATTTACCAAATTTTTTCGAACAGATATCTCTTGCTAGTTAGTAAATATTAAAATGAATAAAGTAGACTGTTAATTCAGGGGAGTAAATTTTCCGTTTTAATTTTGACGACAATCTGCAAGTTTAACCAAAAATGTCTAAAAAAAACTTTTTTTTTTTTAACAAATATTCTCAACTTTGAAGCAGACTATGGGTATAAAGTCCAATGTATATATACTAAATTATGCAGAATTTAATTCAGGGTAAAATGTGCTAAACTACATGTTTGTATGTTTAGTGGTTTGGGTGCTACTAGGGCAGGTCCTCATGTTTTATTTGAATGATTGTTAGGTACCTCCAAAATAGATTATGATCAGTTTATTCCTTATTGAAGGAAGAAACATAAATATATTTGAACTTTTTTTTTCATTCTCGCAAAAAAGAAATAACTAACCTAAAGAGTTGTTACAAAGAAAAACTGTTAATTCAAAGATCAAATTATCCGGTTGGGGAAAAATTACTCATCGTTATCGTGAAAAATAAATAAGTCTGTTTATTTACCAACACGGTCAGTTTCTTCATTGATATATTTTTTAGCAGAAGTCTGTATTCATGGTTCTTTTACTAAAAAAGCTTTGGTATTGAGACTTAAAATCTTGATATAATTATTCAGATTATTTATAGAAAAAAAAAAGTAAAAATCGTTTTTTGCCGGTTCATTTTTTCATAAAATAAAATAGGGGGCAGTAGACCTCATAAAAATATTTCCCCTAATATATTTTAGAAAAATAATATTTCAGACACCTTTTATTCTAAAGGTAAGTAATTATGGAAATTTTCATGAAAATCAGACCATTAATTTATTTTTCATAGAATTAAAAAAAAAACCTTTAGGTATAACTTGTTTTTGGCTACGTTAAATTTCAATTGATTTAATGGTGCAAAAATGTAAACATTGTTTTTCGTTTATAATTTTCATTATTTTTGTAAGCTGAAAAAATTTTTTTAAATCATTACAAGTTTGTTTAATGCTTCTTCTTTCAAGTGAATAAAAAAAATTCAAGATAATATTAACCTTTTATGCAAGTTTTATTATGTTAAATATAATGAGGGGTAAATTTCACGGGGAAAATTGGTGGTACTCACGGAAAACTTCAATATAGGCAACATTTACGCTTGGAGGGAAAAAAAAGTATAATATTCAGGAGTCTATAGGCATTCATTTGGCCGCTTTTTTCCCCCTACCCTCAAAATTGGTCACAAAATCAAAAAATTAGAGCCATATTGGCCTTTGGGCCCGTAGCCTATTTGTTTTGTTACTATGTGAAAGAAGAGCTGAGTAAAAACTAGTCCCCTAAGATGGTGGCTATTTATACTCAACAAGGGCACACAACTCCAGGTCAAGGGAGATAATCAATAAGAGTAATTTAACGATATGATTAAAAGATTTAAATAAAGCTGACTGAATGATTTGTAATTTAGTCAAATAATGCTGAAATTTGATTCCTTAGACAAGAATCAGTTTACTTAACAAAAAATTAGGATGAATCTGGATAATTTTTTCTAAAACAACTGGATATGTTTTATGTCACTATTGATTGCCCATTGATTTATTGCATCAGAGGATTTATTAATCTTGTAAAAAAAATTTTTTCCCTTCTTTTAGCGATTGGGAAGATAATAAATCTCCACTAAGAATAATTATTATTTTCTCTGGTTCAATTTGTATTCTTTTTATTTTTCTATTCCAGAATGATGCTCCATCTCCAAAATTACATAGCAGACCCAGACTCCAGTCACAAAACACTTTTGATAAAGCACCAGAACCAAGTTAAGACCAAGAGAAAAAAATCCAAACTTTAAATACTTTTTTTTTTTTTTTTTTTTGTATGCAAATTCTTTTAGAAATCATTAAAACAAAACATTTTTCTTAAAAAAAAAAAAAACCCTGATATATTGACTCTTGTTTTTCTACAACTTATATTTCCAATTTGTACTAATAATTCTTGTATCAGACCCATGTGTTGGGTATACGAGGTATGTCAGAAAACTTTGATGTAAGGGGCATCACTGCGAGTTCTTGCCACAGGGCCAGACTATCAACCAGCATTTCTACAAAGAGATACTGCGGCATTTGCTTTGTTCAGTGCGCGAGAAGAGGCGCGAATTGTGGCAGGACAATTCACCTGCCCACACTGCCCTGAGTATCCGAGAGTTCCTGGCCCAGAAGAACATCACTGTGCTTAAGCAACCTCCCTACTCACCCAACCTGGCTCCATGTGATTTTTTTCCTCTTCCCCAAGCTCAAGGGGGTCATCAAGGAAACCCGTTTTTGAGGATGTACACATCAAAAAGGTCGTGATGATAAAACTATGGAGAATCCCAGAAGAATATGTAAGCGTGGCATAGAAGGATGGGAAAGTGCATTAAACTCCAGGGGGATTACTTTAGTTTTGATTTGAAATATGTTTTTTCTGACACACCTCGTATATATATAATTTTTTTTTTGGTGTGTGGGTGGGATCACATCCCACTAGATTGCATTCTCCCCATTGCACCTAATTGCTGTCAATGTTTGAAAAATGACCAGTAGGGTTGAGCAGTTTTTGTCCCTACCCACCTGAAAGTTCCTTGTCACCTTTTAATCTTGACTTTATACTGATCTCCTGTTCATAAGAGGAAGTTAAATGCCTTTTATTGGATTTCCATAATTTAAATATTCAGTTCACATTGTATTTACCCTAAAAGCAAGTTTATCAAAAAGAAATCTTTTTGTAAATATATTTAACAATTAACTCTTATAAAACTATGCCATTATTATAAACTGTGTATTTTGATTAGTGTCTTCATTTTTATTGTTAGGGTACACTTGAAATGTGACTATAACAGCCAGGAATAAGACACCACTTAAATTACATTGTATAATAATTCCTATCAGAAAGATAGACAAGATATGTACCAGTTTTTAAAGATAGCTTGTAATAAGTATAACAAAAAACTAAGATTTCTGAGGAGTATTAAACATTGTAAAAATGAGTTTGGCTGCTATGAGTTCCAATGTAGTGGAGTTTAATAGGTTTGGGCTTTCTTTCTCCTAGACTGGTTGCCATATCGAGGTTAAAGAGCTCAGTCTGCCCCTACTATTTACCTATAGTTCGATTCATACCTTTCCCAAAAGTATTAGCGCTATGTGAAATGCAAACAACCTTGTCCAGGATTTGAACTCTGTTCTGTATGTCCATTTCCTATGACAATAAACATTATGCCACAAACCCCAACATTTAACAGACATGGACAAAAAATAGAAGAAAGACATTTCTTATTCACTGATCTAGTCTGACTAAATTCCTCATCTTTGTTGTTATTACAGGATAAATTAACAACTAAAAGATATTCTATCTACATTTATCATTAGAGGATAAGAGCAAACTGTGGATTGAATAAAAGGTTTGGTTTGAATTCCTAGCAGTTTACCAACTATAACAAACCTTCAAAGAAGATTGGAGGATAAAATGGTTGAAACAACTAAAATGAGGATACTCGTCAGAGTTCAATCAATCAATATTAGAGGAAGTTAAAAAATTTTGCAATATTTTGGTAACATGAGGTACAATTTGGCATATCCGGATGATTTTGCTGAGGTTATAAAGGTAACAAATCACAGAACTGTAAGGTGATCCATGGAACACAGACTCAGAATCCACAGGTTTTAGGCCTATCCAACCAGGCCAGATTATTGAAGTTCTGGTAAGTCAAGTGAAATTTTTTTTTAAAACCTTGATCAACTGCACCTTTACCTTTTCATACAAGTAGTTTTGGTTGCTTCAGTGGCATTATGGCCCACTTCAAACTCTTAAGTTTCAGAATTAGACTACATTGCAATTCATCTGAACCGTTTTCAAATCACACACTGAGTTTGTGTCAGCACACCAACTACAAACCAGTGGAACTGTTTTGGTCACATGATATGTGCTGCAAACTAGCATATACAAAAATATTGCAAAACTTGACTCCTCATAGTAATTAAAAAATTCAAATAAAACCATTTAAATATACTTTTATTTCTTTTAAAAACAAATACAAAATGATAGGGAAAATTACAATATAAGATTTTTAAGATGTAAAATACAGCAATACTTTGAATAATGTTAGTTCCAAGGCTCTTCAAAGTCTTATAATGGTTTTCAGGGTTTCAATGTAATTCATTCCAACCAAAAAATAATCTTACTCTTTGTAATTGGTACATATAAGGAATGTGTAACAAAGGAAAAAATTGAAATTTCCTTGAGAGATAATCCTTTGTTAAAATTTGCACCAAATTTCTTTTTCTTTTCATTGTCTTCAAACATTTCTGCAATAAACTGCACTAATCAAGGTATTGCTGTATTTTAAATTGCAGATTTTAAAGTTCTAATTTGGTATTCATATAGTTTTTTTTCCTTGCAGTCAAATTTTCTAATATCTGTAAAATTATTTCACTACAATTTCCTTTACACAAAGAGAACAATTACTAATAGTGATATAAATTGGATGTTTTTGCTATAATCTATTTTTTTAAAACATACACACATCTTATAGAACATGTAAATAGAATCAGATTTTACTAGTATATATTAAACTAATCTATAACTCTTCTAAGTTACATAAATGATAAAATTATGCACCAAGCATTTTTTTTTAATAATGTAAAACTTTTATACATCAAACAAGAATTCTATTTTACAATCAACTTTTCTGTAGTAAAATGTTCTTTGCACTAAAATACATTTAGATGTAAAAATTGAGGATGAATATTATTAGAGTTGAAATACTAAACATGACCATGACATCTGATATGCAATTTGCTTATTTCCCTAAGGGAAATAAAACCAAATAAACTTTAAAATCATGACTAAATCATTAGGATAAATTAAGTCTTAATTTGTAATTACAAATTATATTGAATGAAAAAAAAAAAAAAATATCTTTAAGGATTAACATGATTTTAATGGAATATGAAGTTAGCATCATTCAAACTTGCATGATATTTTTTGTATGTATGGAAATGGAATGTAAGAATTCTATAAAATTAATATATCTTCATTCTTGAGCTAAAATATCTCCATCAAAGCCTACAAGAATCAAATTGTGCTCTATTGTATAGAAGAAGAAAAAAAGAAATTAGTGTATTATATATGTGAATCCTGAGAAATTTCAGTGCTAATTAATGTTTTTTGTTTTAAATAGAGAAACCATTCCACAATTTTCATAATTGCTAAAAAGCTGTAATAATATAATCTATAACGAAAATAATGCACAAAAAGTATTCACAAAAGCAGATTACTTGATATTCGAGGTATGTTTGTTTTCTTTTTAATAACAATGCAATAGTTATAAAATTTTTTAACATAGGCTGTATTTTCACCAGTTGTATAACAAAATAAAAATACAACCAGATTGATAGTCAAAATCAAAATCATTTTATCTGCTTGTGTGTTCAATAAATTCTAAATAAATTTTTCAATGTGAATAAGGCATCACATATTCTATCACAAGAAAAAGAAATAAAATGATTTTATAAGACACTTTTCTCTTTGAGATTTCAGAGTCCAATTAGAATAAATGGATACAGAATAGAATTTTCTATAAAATAAAAATTGGAAAGGAGAAAATGCACTAATTCATTGATAGAAGTTTAACTTCTGCCATCAAATAGTATATACAAAAATGTATCTTTACGCCTGTATGGATATATATACATACATATATACATTTGTGTGTTTTTTATATATATATATATATATATATATATATATATATATATATATATATACTCACAAATAACTAGCTTTTAAAAATTATTATTTACATAAACGTTTGTTAATGTTCTAGCACTATGAAGAAACTAGATGGTACTTAATTGAGCTAATAATTGAATTAAAAGTTATAAAACTGTTTTTTCCCTGATCATATGCTTATCCAATGAATCAGTTTTCTTGCTATTAATTTATAACAGTGTCATTGCCCAATTACTTTTGTAATAAATGACTGTTGTTTTTTGTTAAGTTTATAATATACTTTTTTTTTGTTTTAAATGTCTTTCTTTTGTATATGGTCAGAAAATTTTGTCTCAAGATTTAATTATCAAGTCTGCCATCAATTTTTATCCTTTTAATTCCTTTCTCACCATTTGTCAAAATATTTCTCTAAATTTTGAGAGAAAATTTTCCATAACTGAACTGAACAAAATTTTCATAGCACCATAAAATAAAAATGCCTGTTAATATTGAAAAAGAGAACATCCAATTGCATCTTATAAATTTGTGTCTCTTATGTCCTATATGGAACAGAGGCACAAGTTATTTTTCAGCACTATCATTAAAAAATATAAGAAGTTAAAGATATTTACTTTTTTTTTTAAACTAAATCCAGTGAAGGCAGAAAATGATGAGAAAATGCAGTCCTTTTTCTAATGACTTTAAGAATTAAAAATTACAAAAATATACAAAAATCAAACATAAATGAAGATAGATGGTTTTGCCATTAAAAGAAAAAAAAAGATTTAAAAATGTCAACTTTGAAATTGTAAAACTTGAATCTTAATAGTTTTCTCCCACTCTTCTTATAATATAAAAATAAAGCCAATGGGAAGATGACTGGTATTGATGCATGTTTGGAATGTCAGAGATTGTTTCAACAGTATTGTAAACAGGACCAAAATTATCTCTTTTTTTTTGGGGGGGGGGGGGGGCAGTTGACAAGTTGCAATAGTAGAGGTAGGTCTTCTGAATGTTAAACAATAATAAAAATTTCCCAATGATTTTAGGGCAGGACCATCTATCTTTATTTGTGCCACAAAATCATCTCAATATATAAAACATACATTACATTTTTACAAGCTAAAAGAAAATTAATTTTTGAGAATAAAATGATAAAAATTATTTTGTCACAAAAAAATACTAAAATTCAAACATGAGGAAAGGATGAAAAATGTTTCTAATTTGATTTTAAAAATAATTAATAGTTTTACACGAAATAATGTGAAGTTAATCTTCACAATATGACTACTTCTGTCCCATAATAACAGTTACATTTGCATATAAATTTCATACGCTAAATATAACAATTATTATGGGACAGTAATTTATCTTTTAATCTTAACAATGTAAAAATAATGGAATTCTCAATGATTAGATTTTTAAAAGCTGAAAACAAAAAGAAGTTTAAAATTTAGAATCATTTTGAGCCAGTAATTGTACACAAAAGATGTTTAGCTTTTTTAAGAATTAATTTTTTTTTATATTCCTTTTGTTGGTTGCCTGTTATTGTAAAATTTTAGAAAATTTATACAGGACAGAACAAATGATTTTAAGAAAGAAAAAAAAGGTAGAACTGAAATGCAATCTTAAATGTTGGAATATAAATCTATCAAATTCTTTATTAGCATATTTGTGAATGTGTGTGTGCGTGTATGTTTGTGTGTGCACACTCATCATATATTTGAATTGCCTTACTTTAAAACTAATTGTGTCATTTGATATTCAAAGATCATTAGGGATTTTACCTTGGCTGTTTGCCAATTTATTCACCTAAATTCCAACCTTGTGGAAGGCAAAAAATTCTAAAAATGAATTAAACACAAGGTTATACCAAGTAAAGGCCTAGGAGGTATACAACTGGAGTCTTTCACTCAAGACAGACATATGGTGGTCTAAATTATTACTAATCTACAATTATCATTAACACTTGATAAAAAAAAATAATTCAATGACCACCACATTCTTCAAAGACTCATGTTGCATGGCAGCTAGACCTTTACTTGGTATAGCCTTGATTAAACACCAACTGTCAACATTTCTTGAGCATTAGATTAATTCTAAAAATAAAAATAGGGTAAAATTATTTACATGTTAAACTAGAAAAGATAAATATATGTAAAATAACTTTTTTATGGTTTATGGCACTATATTTTGCAATTATTAGAAAAAATCTTTTTCTATTTAATAAAATACAAAAAGGCTTTTTTCTAATCATTGCAAAAATATTTAAATGAGAATAACATGTATAAATAAATCATTATTTAAAGAAGAAACAACAAAATGCACAAGTAATATTCTTGATACTGTGTATATATAAAATTATTTAAAAGCCTGCAGGATCTCCACCTCGTCTAAAATCAACATTAGCATATATAAAGTTATCTTTCCGGTGTATACAATGGACTTTAGATTTAAAGCCATACTCGGTTACATTGTGTCCCATACGCTTCAGTCTGTTCACCACATTCTGAAAAAATTTAAAAAATATGATTTAAACAAATTGTTCAATACAAGAGAATCATAGTCGTATTAGATAATTACCATCCACTTGATAAATACAGAATGGATTTTTTTTAAATGTTGAATTTTTAAACCCTTTCAATTCTAAGCCCCTTGTCTCTTAAATACCCTAAAATGCATAAAAAATAAAATAAAATAAAATAAACACATTCAAATTTCATTTCCAGATTACTGTCCCATTATTCCATTAAGTGTATCTGACATGATTTAAAAGAACTAATATACAAATCTGTGATTTTTTTCTAACTGGAGTCTTTATGAGTCTAACTCCAGTTAGAAAAAATGACTCCAGTTGAGGAAAAAATGAGATATGACACAAAAGGCAAAAGAAAACACCAGATGAGATGGGATCAAAAGAAAAAAAAATATGTTGATCCTTGTCAGAATAATTCATGGATCTGGATCTGAAATTCTTATTGGGACATTTTAAAATCACACTCTAAATTTTCATGTAACAAGGATAGTTTAGAGTCTTATAGTTAACATAATGTAATGCATACTAAGAATATGAGTAAAAGATTAATTATTTTGGTGAATGAAATAATACTGTGTGTGTGTGTGTGTGTGTGTGTATTGCAAAAGAAAGAGGCTGGATAGACAAAGAGTTTGAATCTGAATTACCATCATTAGTCAAAACATCAGGGCAGCATTTCTTCATTGCACTAAAATGGAGAGTTGTGTGTCAAATTGAATCTTTGTGGCACTGTTTGTGAAAATTGGATGATTTTGTTGCTTCTTCCCATATTTACATAAAATTAAACTTTTACTCATAAATTGGCATCATCATGAAGTTGAAGTAGCAAAGAAATATAATCAAAAAATCATTGACGTCAAATAGGCAACTTTTTTTTAATGTTTGCTACATATCAGCAAAATATTATTGAACCATAGACAAATCTAGGCTATAAATTACAGAGTTATCAAACCAGAGTTTTATCTGTAATCCAATATTCATGAAATTTTAAATTTTTGAAACTTTAGTAATATAGAAGTTTTATTATAGTTTCATACAGCTTAGATAAAAAAATACTATATTTATATTATTATATGAAATATTAAGACAACTTAAATAAGAAAAAGAATCTACATAGATCCTAATAGGTATAGATTAATATTGCCCCTCTTAAAAAATGTATTTTATTTTTAAAGAACTTTTATAAAAATTTAAAGTGGAAACATTTTTCTAATTGTCTTCAAAATAAATTTAGAATATAAAATAAACAATGAACAAAAATTACGTTCTTCTTCAGGTTTTAAATTAGAAAGGGTTATTGAAAAGTTCTCAGCCTGACCAATATGGAAATGACCAAGAACCATGAAACATACATACACATATTCATCCCATAGTTAAACTCACCTGAAACATTGTTTCCTTCCAAGTTTCTTTATTTTTATTAAATGAAAAATAATACGAGGGTGAGTCAAGGATTTTTGCAATATTTTGGTAACAGTTCAGCAGCTCTGGATGCTTTTATTGAGTTTGTGAAGGTGATGAATCACTCTGGACTGTGAGATACCAAGCTCACTTGATACTCTCTGAGTGTTACTTACCAGATTTGCCTCTATGGCTTTTAGACCTACGACAAGTTCTGATTGTCAAGGTTCTTGCAATCCGAGAGAAATTTATTGAACCATATGGTTACTACACTGTGATCAACAGCACTTTCACCTTTTGCACAACAAATGTTTTTGGTTACTTCCATTGTAATATGGCCCAGTTCAAACTGGTAAAGCAAAAGTTTCTGAATTAGATTATGTTGCACATTCATCTGGAATTGTTATATATTTATAAACCGTTGTTTTTTGGACGGTTAGTGTAGCTAGATTTTGAATTAAAAAGTCATTGAAATTCAAAATCTGTAGGGTTAGATGATTGATAGGTAATGACCTTTAGTTGATCCCAGTTTCCTGCCACTGGGAAATGTAAGAACGGAAGTTGAGTTTAACTTAGTCAGTCAAGCAGAAGACGCTATGATGTAAAGATCGCATCTGCTTCACTTCAGTCACAGTTAAGAAAGTCTGGTTCTAAATAAAGAAAAGTGATCACTTAAGATATAAGCCTCATGTTGTCTCTGCTGATGGAACCAGCATCTTAAAGTCAGATCAACATCTTGAGAATAGACCAGACCAGTTAGAAGAATGTCCCAGCTATGCAAGAAACAGACTAAAGTACCAACCAGCTAGCCAAGTTACTCCAGCATCTCCCATCTTCTCTTAGGAACTCTCTCACCATATATAGCCCGACTGGACAACTATATAACAGAGTAAATCAATGGACAATGTGTCAGCATACCAATTATCACAATACTACCAGCCACAGTGGCTACAGCTTGAACAGCTTTGATCCCATTGATATACACATGCTGCAAATTTGCACATATCAAAACTTTTGACACTTTTCTTTTTTGGGCCAAGAACTTTTAATTAATCCTTTATACAGAAAGTGTTTAAAGTTGCTTGACAAACTGAAAAACAAATATGAAGTAAAATGTCTATACCTGAGGAAACGTATCCGATTCAAGTAAAGTCTTTGGAGGAAGCAATTGATCATGAACTCGCAGAGCATCAACTGCTTGTTTAGCATTTCCACCAAACCATAACAAATTTGCTGCAACCTAAAAAAAAAAAAAGAGGAAATCTATTAATAATGGAGATTTGCTTCCAGTTTTTGTCTGTAACAAAAACTATGTCATTGCTTATGTCACACAACCTCAAATTGTCATAACAGAATAAATACATTCAAAATTTGAGCATGCAATGTTAGACAGTCCTCATTGGTTTTTTAAACAAGTTTTAATAAATACATACCTGGTATTATCTATCTATATACAGTTTTTTTTATTTATTTTAATATATATTTAAAGTTATCAGAACTAAGTTTCCATTTCAAATTTTTTATTCTTTACTCCTTTAATAAATGTATATTATTTTTTTTACTCCTTTAATAAATTTGATGATTTTACTTATGATACAAACTCTCTGATATTAAATTTTCAACTCCCATCCCCTCAGGCATTATTTATTTTACGTCGCCAGAGGGCGTTTTTTTATTTTGCTAGTTCTATTAATATCATCTGGAAAGAAAATTGAGTTCATTCATCTTTATAAACAGAAATAATGTGTAAGTTTATCAATGAGTATTTCATTCAGAGTCAAAATCATACATAGAATAAATCTCATTTATTAATAGATGTTTCTATGAAAATCTGAGTTAGATTTGCCTCAAAACAGCCCATGTTATTAGTGTGTTATTTACTGCGCATCCCACTCATGGCAGTCAGACACAAGGTCTAATTAATGTGGGGCCACCCACAAACTGAAGCTCATGGGATTGGCAGGCACAAAAAATGTGTGGATCCTCTCAGAATTCCCCCTCAAGTGGGGCGCCTCAGGCACTGGGCAATAAACTCAGCCCTGCCTCTTTAAATCAAGGGGGTAGGTATTGCCTGGGGGGATGGCCCCCTGGAATCACACCGTTTATTTAACACTGGTCTAGCGCCCATGTTATTAGTGCATTTAAAATACTGCGATGTGTCTTATATATCCCTAAGAAATAAAGGTTTATATAATATATGGTGTGGTTAATTTGCATAATGGTTTTAACAAAATAAATAATTACTTGGTTTTATTGATCTCTAATATTATCCTCCAATGTATTAAAATCAATCCTATGAATGATTTTTTTATAGAAACCAATTAAAATATAATTAAGTGCAATCTTTTTATATGCATTCTTATTTAATTTCATTAGTCTTTCTAATGTATATATTAATACTCTTTTTTCCTTAATCTTCTGACCATTTTCATTTTGCAACACCCTCTGGTTAAAAATGAGACCGTCCAAATCTTTCAAGATGAAATGCAAAAATGTAAATCTTGATTATCTGGTGTTGCTTATCTGCCGAATTATTATTTCTTATGAGTGTCATCACCTCAGTTAAATAATGGACCATTCTGTTTTTATTATAAAGAAAGAGGGGAAGGAAAAGGACATGCTGCACAGAAAAAATATAAGAAAAAAAAGAAGGGGAAAGATAATTAGGTTGAGTGCACTAATCTGTTTCAATCAAACATGATGAAAAGAAAGAAAGAAAGAAACAGAGTAAGAGAGAGTTAAATCAAGATTATTATACTTTTTAAATATTGAAATGATATCTACAATCAGAGATTATCATATTCTATAAACCCTGCAGTAAGGCAAAGCTAGCCCCAGAATATTCAGCACCCTAGGCCAGCCCTACAATGAGCGGTACATATCGCATAAATGTGTCCTGGCCTCCTTCCCTAAAAAAGCGCTTAGAGGTGCCTGCTGAAAATCCAACCCGTACTATTGAACTCCCTAGCTGTTTGAAGGCGTTTTTCCCAAAAAGTTAATGTGCTATGAAAGTGATATTTTACCCCCCCCCCCCCCAGTCTTTTCTCAACAAGTAAATGTAAATTTCCACCCCACAATTTAAGATATTTTTTAGTTGTTGGAAGGCGTTTTTATCAACAAATAACTTTTAACTGGGTTTTTATGGACAAGTAAATGTAAATATTTTACCCCCTCCCCTTAAATTTTTTTTTTTCGTATTTTCATTTTATTCTAATTGAAAACAACTGTCACAAATGTTTAAATAAATACTATCGAGTTTTGAAAATAAAAACAATATATCATGCTATGTGATTTTTTTAAAGTGAAGATAAGCGAAGATTCATGCCTTAAAAAGAAAGGTGTTAACAGCTGGAGACCAATACAATGGTATATATAATAATATTTATATATAATATTGAAAAGAATAACTGAACTAGTGTTTCGTAAAAACAAGATGTTTTATGATCTGAATTTCATTGTTAAAACATTGTATAATTGACAAGTGTTATGGTTGGATGAAACTTCAGTTGGGGTATATTGCTTGAGTGGCACTAGGTTGGTACAAGGACAGGAGTGTATATATATATATATATATATATATATATAAGTGTGTGTGTGTATATATGTATATGTAATCATATATACATATATATATATATATATATATATATATATACACACATACATATATATATCTATATATGTAGTGCAGGTTGGATTTTCAGCAGGCACCACTTAGCGTTTTTTATGGCAGGAGATCAGGACGCATTTATGCAATAATACCCCAATGAGCACCCATTTCTTGTCCAACAAGATATGTACATAAGATTACACTAGATTTCAAGATGACAATTGACTGAATAATGATTTTAGCAACCTCAATGATTGCCTATTTCACTTCTAGCCGTGCAGTAAGGTGAACATGTGAAAACAGATCATTTTATCCCCCCCGCTTCATTGTCTTACAAGAAGATTATATAGAAGAAAAAACAACAACAAAAAACAACTCACATATGCTACAGAAGTGGTTATTTTAGATCCTCCAGATCCCCCCAAAACTGCCACAACATCTCCTTTCTGGTCAATCATAATGATAGGAGACATTGAAGACATGGGTCGTTTGCCAGGTTCAATAAAGTTGGCTTTTGAGGGTGGAATACCAAAAGAATTAGTTGCATGAGGTGAGGAGAAGTCATCCATTTCATTGTTGAAGCAAATGCCAGTTCTTCTACCACAGATTTTGGAACCAAATCTGAAAAAAGAAAAAAGTATTTTAGAACATTCTGAAATTCTTAATGAAGATGAATATAGAAGAATATTGGAAGTTATGGAATATAAATCAATTTAGCAATTTCTTTATAAATTATAAGCAAGTGATTTCTATTATCAACCACTTGACAATCCAGCAAATGAGCTGAAGTATTTCTTTTTTGAAAAACAACATTTTTTTCAGCTCAAATGTTGGAAACAAACATTTACTTTATTTTTCTTTGTCTTTGAGTTTTTCTTCATTTTCATAATGGTTGTTCATCAATTTTCTAATTTTTGGTGGAAATGTAGAAAAAATGTGAATGAAAGAAAAGAATAAAGTGCAGCAGACAATTAGCAGCTGGAAATGTAGAAAAAATGTGAATGAAAGAAAAGAATAAATTGCAGCAGACAATTAGCAGCTGCACAAATTGCAACTACTTGCCAGATTTCTGTCCAAATTCAGAATCAGCCGTCACATAAAACCATTGCTGATCTTCTATTAAACTGATTACCTACCAATTAATAAAGTCTCATAGCTGGGTGAAGAAGAAGAAAAAATGGATTCATGCCTTTCTCAATGGCATTAATGTCAGCCTTGATCTGAATTTGAACTCTGATTGCTGATTTCATTCTCTATCCTGATAACCATTCCCACAAAATCCTTTTCCAGTCAAAATCAAAAGAAAATCCAACTTTTAAAAAATGTACATTTTTTTTATAGGGTTTGAAAATTCTTCCTTTTTGAAATTTACAAATATTAAGTTCATTTCAATGCTGCAAATAGAACTAAAAGTTATGGAATTTTCAAAAACTAATAAAAAAACATTTTCTGGAGTTTCATTAATAAAACCATCTTCTGGAGTTCCATTAATAATCAAAGAATATAAAATGACAACTGGGTAAAAAAAAAAAAAAATAGTGAACTATTCTAAGATTGTTTCATATTCTTTTATTTTGTATAATAATTCAGACTACTCTCAGATGTTGTTGATAAATATATAAATTCCTTTTTCTGTTACATTGAAATACTTTTCATTTGATTTTTATTCAAGTAAATTTGAAAATAAAGTTCTTTTCTAGGCGGCATAATTTTTCTGTCTTGTAATGTACAGGATGGTCCGAAAATCTTGCCAACCCTACAATATTTACAAATGTTTTAACTTTTATTATTTGTTGTTTTAATAATATAATATATAAGTTATGTAATTATTTTACCTCTAAAAAAAATAAAATTTTTTAAATTAAAATTATTTTCTAGAATTTTGGGTTGTATTATGTAATTATTTTACTCATAAAAAAAAAAAAACATATACATTATATATATAATATATATATATGCACTATAAAGAAAATGCACCCTCTGGCCACAAATATTTAAATTTCAATATAATTAAATATTATTTTGAATTAGAAAGTCAAATGAAATTAAATATGAACACAAAAAATATTTATTCCAATTGATTTCAATATAAAATTATACATAGGATTGTTTTTACATTTGAGAATATAATAATATTAGAAATCAATAACACCAATTAATCATTTATGAAACACATTTTATCAAAACTGTTATGCAAATTATTAATCATATATAAAACTCATTGCAGGATTTTAAACACATTAATGATATGCACTGTTTTGAGGCAAATCTATCTCAGATCAACCTTAAAAGAGACATTGTTAATAAATAAGATGCTAATTAAGATTAAATAATGATTATTTAATAACCATTGAGAATAATTAAGGCAATTATGACAGTTACAGACAGACACACAATGTCCATTATAAAATGATATATATGTGTGTGTAGGGGATGACAAGACTTTCGGACCACCCTGTATGTTATCTGTTGGATTTATTAAAATAGAAATTTTGATTCTTCAAGTCATCTGAATATTCAAAATGTTATTTTTCTCAGATATTTGATTTAAACTAAGTTAAATTCAACTTACGCACGATTCAAGGTTGTGGTAATTGAAACTGCTGAGCCATCTGGTCCCAAGACATTGATGTGGGCAGTTCCATGATCTTCTTTGTTTGCAAAATGTGGCCGGTAATACTGAAAGCCATAAGTTCTCTCATCACTGATCTCAGCTCGGATACTTTTAGCATAAGTAAATGATGTCAAGTTCTTTACAAGCTGAAAAAGATTATCAAGTTCTTTATATTATTGTAGTTTGCTTTGGATATACAAATATAGGCATACAAATCAGTTGAATTATCTTAACATGGCTTTAGGCATGGATTTTTGTAATATCTAATAATCAGAATAATTCATGAAAAACAGACACCATACATGAGTCAAATCTACCCCATTTACAAAAAAAAAAAAAAAAAAAAAAAAAAAAAAAAAAGCATTATAGAATTACTAGCAGGACCTGTGGATATACCACTGTATGATGATTTAATTATTACAATGTTTGATATAGTTCAATATGTAACAAGTTTAATAATCTTGATTTAACTCTCTCTCCCTCTTTCATTCCTTTCTTTCCTTCTTTTCATTATGTTCAATTGAAACAGATTAGCATTATTGCTTCTGCATGCTTTACCCAATTTTTCTATCTTTTCCCAATTCACTTTCTTTTTCTTTCTTATATTTTTTCTGTGTAGCATGTCCTTTTTCTTCTCTTTCATTCTTTATAATAAAAACAGAATGGTCCATTATTTAGCTGAGATGATGACACTCATAAGAAACAAGAATGTTTGGTGGATAAGCAATACCAGATAATCCGGATTTACATTTTTGCATTTCATCATGGATGATTTGGACTGTCTCATTTTTAACCATAGAGAGTTGCAGGATGATAACGAGCAGAAGATTTAGGAACAAGTGTATTATTATAGAATTATTCAAGTAATTTCCAATAAATCTGAACTTACAAATATCAAAACATTCGTTGGATTTCTTGTTTATGTTCAATACTTTCTAAATATTAAGTAAATAAAGTCGTCAGGGTGACCTAAAGTCAGTATCAGCCAATCGGCGAGGGAGCCTATCCCCCTTTCACTAGCACTAGACCAAGGAGATTGTTTTTGCTTCTGAGGTGGAGCGCCACACCTACCATCAGCTCCTTACTTTATCGCACATATCCCTGTGTTACTCATACACTGAGTTGGCGAGGGCGGGTATCGAACTAGGAACCTCGTGGTTTCTAGCTGAATGCTCTACTGACTGAGCTAACTCAGCCCATCGTCTAAATACAAAACTAAAGGTAAAATCAAAAGATAATTGATTCTACTCATTGTCCCAATTGAAAACAATTACGATATATTCTCATGTAATCAATGACTTTTGTTAAGTCCCCCTCCCCATCGGGGGCCCGAGGCATCTCCAAGCACCTTGCTGCGGATCTTACTGCATTTGTTGCACTTTCAACTTTACTGGCCTTCACCTTGTAATCGTCTGCTTGCTTGACCCTCACTTGTGTCCGTAATTCTGCCTCAGGGCCCCATCTAAGAGGTTCAACAATCAACAAAGAGAGAACAAAGACAAGACAAAGACACCTGACTAGGTGAACATAGAAAATGGTCAGAGAGGTACATAGGACATGCATCGATTCAGTCCAGTCATTCTTCCATTATCTCAGTCGAGATGGGAGTGGGTGAAACGCCCCTCCCCTGCTCCTTTAAAGTCTTCTGCTAAGGTGGTCTTCCCTCTCCAAATTGAAGGTTCCAACTCATCTGCTCGACTGTTCGGTGCTAATTGCTGACTTTCAAATCTCATTCCTACTTTCCAATTCTCATCTCAACTCTCACGTTCAGTCTCGTTTCACACAAGATTTCAAAACCCCCACGTGATTTGAAAAGCCTTTGTGTTTAAGACTACCCATTGATGAGATTTATGGCCATCTTGACCTCTAGCTAACCAACAAATTTCGCCCAAATCAGACTTTTGGTCTCTATCTAACTTGACTTATCATTGATACCTACACACAATACAATTATTTATACATATAATATAGGTATACACACACACACACACATGATCCACACTGAATACACATACCTATATGTGGGTGGTCTTACTACTATCTCCAATCTACTCATGCACACATATATATACTTATATGTGGCTGGACTTACTACTTATTCATATAGCCAACTATACAGTTATATATATATATATATATATATATATATATATATATATATATATATACACACACACACACACACACACACACACCTGCATGCACACAACTGCACTGATGCATTGTGTCACACTTTTGACAACCAATTTTTCACCTCAAAACCAAGGGGTTGTTCATTGAGATATGTTTTTGAGACATATAAGCTTACTTTATTTTTCCTATAGATTGTGCACATATAGCATCAGTTTAGAACTTACAAGATGATGTAGTGCGATTTTCTTTATAAAAAAGGAAATAATGTCTCTCAAGCATATTTAAACAATTAAATATGTAATTATGTAATTGTGTATCAGTGGTGGGGTTTTAGTATGTTTGGAATATCAGAGTAAGCACGGTAAGCTACATCAAGATCTAGACTACATTATTTATTTGCAGTATTGCATTGATTTTGATTGTATTACAATAGTTTTGAAATTATAAATAAGTGTTTTCTCTTTATTTCATTGGTTGTTGAAGAAATATTTTTATAGGCTAGCATAGGCAAAAGTTAGGAGTCATTCACTAAAGGCAATATATGATAAAAACACTTTTTGTGGCTAAAAATTAAGGGTTGTTCATTACTTGAATATATATGTTTAATATACAATATACACATATTTAGATTAAATTCAGTTTATCTTCCTTTATTTACAGTTTAAATGTTCATTAGACAAATTATGTCTATTATAAGATTGTAAACAATCCTTTGTCCTTAGATTATCTACATTGTAAACAATTATCTATTGTTACTAAAATATTTCCAAACTAATATTATTTCGATTATTATTTGTTTACCTAATTCTAAACTCATGACATACCATTGTAAAACTAGTTATTTAAGAAAACTTAATTATTTTAATTTGGTCAATTCCACATGCCATAAAAATATAGGGGCCAATCCTTATAATACACATCTCTTGCTTTCTCAAATAAAAAATGCTCAAACCAATTGATAAATAAAATTCTATTCCTCACTGAATGATTGAAGCATTTATCAAATTTAACATAATATATATATATATATATATATATATATATATATATATATATATATATATACACACTTCACCAGATAAGTGAATAACAATGTAATTTCTCATTCCAGAAGTTGACTATCCCCCACCCACCAATTTTGACAGGAAAGAAATCAAAGGAAAAATAAAAGGGGATTAAAAGAGAGAGAGAGAGAAAGAGAGAGAGAGAAAGGAGAAAAAATGCTAAATATATGAGATCCCAAGGAGAGTGCCATTGCCCTATGAAGGCCTTTTTTTAATATTAACCTTTTGAACTTGTAAGTAGAGCACTATTTTGCTATGCACTGTAAGGCTGATATTTTGGACCCTGGGTGTGATGAAAATCAGGTCCTAATAATAAACGGCTTAAATCAATTCTCCTTTTAATGGAATGAAGAATTTTTCAAAATTATTTTTGCTCTATTTATCTAATTTGTGTGACCTCAAAGGGTCAGAGGGCAATGGAAGTCAAAGGTTAATAGCTGGATCATTTTGGGGATAAATATCATGAGGTAGAGATATTCCTAATACTGCCAATCCTCTTTGTTTAAACTTGATAAGTTTTAACTTAAGAATCACTGCATAGACACATCACACAGACAAAAATTATAAGGACTAACAACAATGTTGAAAATGAAAAGATTTAATCTTTTAATTTTCATAAAGCCAATAAAATCATAGAAGCTCTCTTTATGTTATGAATTTCTTTTGATAAAAAAATTGTAACCTGTTCTGTACACATATCTTCTTCATGTCACAAATTCATTCAAATTTTATACACTATTTTTATGCAATAACAAAGAACTAAATAAAAGATTTTTTAACGAATAAACAGATTTTTTTTTAAATAAACAAATTATTTTAAATAGACATTTCAATTTTTCAATCAACAAAACTTTAGTTCTTAAAGTTCAATAAAAAAAAAAAAAGAAAAATTTAAATATTAGAAACTTTGAGTCATCTTAGATAAAATGTGAAAATGTTTACTCACCTCCTTTACATCCCAAAAATCTTTATCACCAAGATTGGATCTTTCAGCAAATGCAAATTTAAAAGATTCTACAATTCTGTGTACAGTGAGTGGAAGAAAATCCAAATCGGTGAAATATTTAGGCTTTAAATTATAATCTGAAAAGGTAAACCAAAGTTAGTTATGTGACATAAATATATAAAAACATTGATTACATAATGAATAGGCATAGCTTATCATTTTTGTAATGTAGTGTAAGATTAAAATTAAACATTTAATGATAACTGGAAAAGTTCAGATAAGTTTGACACCAGGCTGACTTGAAATAGGATTCACTGATTGGTTGATCGAATCACATGACCAGGCAATGCATGGGAAAGCATTAAGAATTGACTAAGCAGCCGTAACATATAGACACAGATTGGAAGTTCTCTGCTGAATTCTCCATCATGTGCAGAGAATTCAATATGACTAGTGACAAAGATTAGAAGTTAAAAGTGAATAATGTAAGAAAAAAAGTAATAAGAATTATCCAACACAATATTAATAAAGAAACATACAAAACATTATATGATAATTATCCACACTTTTGGTAGAATGTTACAATAACAGTACAGTCAAAGAAAAATATAACAAAACAGAATTATCAATTCAACCTCATATATATATATATATACATGGATAAGTAAACAAAAATGGAATTAGATCCAAGAAAAAACTGTAGCTGTGGCAATGCTACTGTGTGAGAGCAGCACCCCCCCCCCTAAAAAAAAAGCAACCATACAGTCACTTGCCTCCTATCACACAAACCATCCAAGTAAGATGAACAAGACATTCTGGACATTGCTGAAGAAGCAAGGATGAATTCATAAGTGATGTTCTCCTGTGGACACCTACACAGCGACACACCAGTGTAAGCTGACCAGCAAAAACCTACAATCAGCTCTGCATGGATTCTGGATGCCATGCGGAAGACCTGCCAAGTACGATGACAGATAGGGACAGTTGTTGAGAGGGAGTCATGAGTATCCATACTGTCATCATGACCTGATGATGATGATGATGATGGATTGTTATAATCTGCATATTGTCGAATTCTGTTAATGAAAGTTAATTTTTTCTTTAGGTTATTGATGAATTGGTAATGGAGTAATACCTGATTTTATTTTGTATCATAGTAAAAAAAAAATCAGTTGATTAAAGTCCTGGTTATTCTCTGCCTTAAAAGGTCATTTGTCTTCAGTCAATTGGAATATATACATTCTAAAAACTTTTACTTTCTACTCTTTCATTTCACTTTCCTTCAGTTCAACCAATATCATAGTATATCTCTTAAGTTTCATTCTTGTCTAAGAATTCTTGGTAAACATTGGTGTCATTGACACTGGGCTCAAAGACATTGATTTGTGCTACCTTGGCCAGAGACATAGTGGTAATTTAAACTCAACAACATAATCTGGTGAAACAAGATAAATATAGTATATGTTTCCAATAGATTTTGTTAGATAGAAATGGGAAGTCTATTATAATGACACCATATTTTAAATAAAACAAAATAGGACCAATAGAACTAAGAGAGAAAAAGAAAGTCTTGTAATTCAGTTAAACAAAATTCCTCAGCGATTTACTCACCATCTAAAATATTCAGTATAAATTGAACTAAAACTCCACCTGAAGGAGGAGGAGGAGCATGCACGAGGATTCCATTGGCAAGTTCAGTTTTCAGTGGTACACTCTCTACAGTTTTGTATGCTGCTAAATCTTCAAGAGAAATGAGTGAATCTGAAATAACAGAAAAATAAAATACGGGTCATTTTTTTCTCAAATATTACAACCAATTTGATAAACAAAAAACAAGAATTTCTTTCTAATTATGAGGAAAAATTTTGGGAAATAATTTCAAATTGGGAACTTGAGATAAGAATAATGTAAAAAAGAATTCAACAAAGTTGAAAACAAATGATTAGCAATATAAACAATCACATTCAATCTCAGTATTTTCTGCTATCTTAAATAAGATATTAAAAAAAAAGTAAAGTTGGTGAAGTGGCCTATTGTTGGTATGAGCCAGACAGCGAGGGAGTCTATCCCCTTTTTGCTAGCGCTAGACCTGGGAGATTTTTTTGCTGAGGTGAAATGCCACAGCTCTACCGTCAGCTCCCCACTTTACTGCACAGATCAGATTACCCAATCTGTGTTACTCATAAGCCAAGTTGGTGGCAACCAGTAATGAACCAGGAACCTTGCAATTTCTAGGCAGGTGCTCAGCCCTACTGAGATAAATTGGCCTTTTAAAAAATAAGATATAATACCTGTAATCTAAATGTTGAAATAATATAGAATTCTCTCCAATCATTTGATCATTTGAATAAATTATTACTTTCAATTTAAATGAAATGGTAAGCAAACTAAATTCATATAATAAATTACTAGCTGATTAATTTGAGGTTTTTTTTTAATCAAAAGAAAAGTTATGTTCAACAGAAGAAATAGGTTCATATTAATAAATGTGGATGATTTAAGTTCATCTTCTTTAATCTTAAATAAGTTGCACTTAGAATTTATAGAATAATTTAACAGACGTTTTTTTGTCTAAACAAATTCTTTTTGTATTTTTTCCTATCAATTTATGATGAATAATTGGATAAATTTTATCATAAACAATAAATACAAACTGCTGCTTGAGAAAAAATAATCAAAACTTAAAGGTTAAGTAAATTCTAGCATATATTAACCCCTCCCTTACCCCCCCCCAAAAAAAAAACCCAGTATCCTAACAAAATTAAAAAATAGTTTCTGACTAAACAAAATTAGTTGCATTTCCTTATCTCTTTCTTTAACCCTAAATTGAACTGTAGCAACCTCTAATGACCTAAAAAGGTCACCACCACCACCACCACCACCAATAGCATGTTCATCCTCAAATCAAATAATCCTTATAGACTAATTTTTCCTCCCTCCCCTTCATTTTACCCCCTTATAAAACACATACAACCAATCACTGGTTTTATTAGCACTAGTGAATTCACTATACACAGTGTGGCTTTGTGCTAGGGTCTTACAGGCAGTTTGATTTGGAAGGCAAGGCTCAGTTAGAAAGGATAAATATAGGTTTGACTTAGCAAGATTTGTTCATTTGGTTTGTGTCAGCCAGGTTTTACCTGGCTTCAAGAAATTCATTTTTTGACCTTAGAACACTTAAATCTTACTTTCTGCCAAATATATATTACTACATTACAGATTCCCATCATATATTGCATAATATATATTATAACTCTTACCTATTACTTTTTACCTGGTATCTTTTACTTTTATTTAAGATCTGGTATATATTATTATTATACTATTATTATATTAGTGAAATAGATCACTAATTAGGACTGAACCTATTCTAGTAGTGACCACCCAAGCGGATTTAATAGGTTTGAATTCAGAGTTATCCTTCCCCTAGACTGGTTGCCTAACCAAGGTTAAAGAGCCCAGTCTGCCCTACTATTTACCCATAGCTGGAGGGAGAGTAGTTGGATTAATACCTTTCCCAAGGATATTAGCACTATGTGAACTATAGCTTCGTCCAGGATTTGAACTCTGGCCGACGAGTCCATTTTGTACAACTCTAACCATTACACCATGCACCTCTAATATATTTTACCTTTTACACATCAGCCTTTTACTTTTTTTAGTTATCCATTCACTGTAGGGGGGGGGGGGTCCCTGTGGTGTAGTTACTAATATGCTGGACAGTAACATTGTAATAAGCAAGTTTGAATTCCAGTTGTGCTATTATGTTCACTTTTAGACTAATACCCTTGGGAAAGGTATGAACCCCTTCAGTTATGGGTTAAATAGTAACAGCATTGTTCTTTTACAAAGATGGCTTTGGCATAAAATAACCCACAAAAGTTGATACGCCATTAATCAAAGAAACCAAACCATTCACGGGGCCATTAAGAGAAAAAGAAATGACAAAATTTCCCCTGATGGAATAAGCCGCTTTATATACAAATGTGCTTACCAGATTAAAACAAGAACGCTGATACTTTTAATTACTGTAGATTTAAAAGATGAATAAACTACACCTATCCAATAATAGTTGTTAAATTTGTACTTAAAATATAATATCTATTATAGGACACAAGTAGTATTTTTCTTAATTAAATGAAACAGCTGTTTGCAAACAAAGAGCTAGAAAGATGGTAACAGATTTAAGTTTCAATTACCAATTATTTTAATAACAAGAAAACAATTTGGTAAGAATTAATATATAATTTTATAATATCTGCAAATATAAAGAAAAACATTTTAATTTCAGTTCATTTGGCCTCCTTATAAAACACATGAAACTAAACAAATCATCAATGGTTTTATTAGTATAAATATTGGATAATCTTACCATTTCCAGCATCTTTCAGATCTTGTACAATATCCTTAGATAATGAACTATTATAAAATGCTGAGTATCCCTCATTGGCAATTTTAGTTAAGGTTTCAGCTAATTGAGGTCTTTTTAGAATATCTCCTTCCTTGTAACAGGCACCAGTGCTTGGATCCACAAAGAGTCTCCTACAAAAAAAAAAAAACATCAGAAAAGGTTTTCATGCAAAATGGTCATGAATTGGTTGTATAGGATCTAACATTACTAAAGGACTTTCAGAATTTTAGATTTTTCTTTTCAGTATTTCTTCCAGTGCTGCAAAAGGTTTCACTTTTATTTAGTAACAAGTAAAAAAAAATAAAATAAAATAATCATTTATTAAAATTATTATTAAACTCATTGTAATATTTTGCCAATTTTTTTTTAAAGCTCATAAAGTTGATTGATAAATTCAACTGAAAAATAGATACAAAATCTTCAAAATCTTTTTCTTTGGATTTCTTTAAATTCTTTAAATGGATTTTAAAAAATGTGTTTAATTTGAGAATATCCCAGAAATATGTCAGCCATTTTGCATCATAATTGCTGAGATTATTCATCATCATCACTTCTGTTTGTTAAAGATGGTGGCATCAGTCAATTGGTCAAGTGAAATCTTCAAATCATTTGTGTAAACAGAAAGAAAAGAAAAGAATGAAAAAATAAATTGATTGGAGTAACAATTTGTATTTTTACATGTCATCCTTGAATTAACTCTTACAATTGACACTCAACATTTCCCACTCTCCTCAGTCAGTGAAATAAAACAGGATTTTTATAGAAATATTTAAATTTCTATACATGTCTGCTATCAATTATCCATAAAAAATTATGGTTACCAAAATTACTTTACTTCAACACATTTAGAAATTGTTTTTCTTTTCAATTATCTTATTTATCAATTACACAATTTTGTGTTATCAGATAGGAACAAAATAAATGGCCAGTTAGAATAAAATTTAAAAATGTTATAATTCAGCTCAAACAAATTTGTTAGTCAAAATAAGCACCAATAGAATCAACACAAAGTTACTTATTGTCTTTGAGGAAATCCGGAAACAATTGTGAACAGTTAGAATATATATTTGGACACAGCAGCAAAAATATTAACAGCAAAGTCCAAAGGGTCTAACAATTCATAGTCTACACTGGTATAGCATTTCCAGGTTACTCATATTAAACTAACCAAGAAGAAATACACAGAGCATTAATGGTGTTTTCACTGATGTTTTTAAAAAGTTCAACAACCATTTATTTTCTTATTCTAATCTTATGTCCAAATAAAATGAAATGATGAGAACAAAATAAGAATTCTACTAATGTAATTCAAAAACAGACAATTATTTTATTAATTTGGCAATTTGCTTTTTACACTGACTTTCATAATATTTATAAAAAGTATAAACATTTCTTAATAATGAATAATTATTGGATAAGTAATAAATGGATTATTGTTTAATGAGAAGCTACTAATCTGAAATTTGAATGAAAATATTTCTTTTAAACATACATGAGAAAAAATGTTACTTTTACTGAACATCTAAAAGTTTCATAATTTGGTAAGAAGATAAGAATTTAGGGGAAAAGAGGGGTCAGAATTTTGGGGGAAAAGAGAGGTCAGAATTTGGGGGGAAAGAGAGGTCAGAATTTTGGGGGGAAAGAGAATTTGGGGGGAAAGAGAGGTCAGAATTTGGGGGGGGGGTCAGAATTTGGGGGAAGAGAGGTCAGAATTTGGGGGGGAAGAGAGGTCAGAATTTGGGGGGGGGAAAGAGAGGTCAGAATTTGGGGGGAAAAGAGGTCAGAATTTGGGGGGAAAGAGAGGTCAGAATTTGGGGGAAAGAAAGGGGGGAAAGAAAGGTCAGAATTGGGAGGGGGTAGAATTGGGGGGGGATCAGAATTGGGAGAAAAAGAAATCAAAATTTTGGAAAAAATCTCTACAGAGAAATAGTCAAAATTTACACATCAAGCATTTGATTATTAAAAAAAATGAATCCAGTTTGATCTTACTTGAGATCTGGAGTTTTAAAGATGGTAGTATTCAACCCTCTAAGAACCTGAGCCAGTGAATAAGGCACTTTGTATCCATTTTTAGCAAGATTAATAGTTGGGGTAAACAAATCTTTCCAGGGAAGCTTCCCAAATTTCTGATGTGTGTGCCAAAGACCATAAACTTGACCAGGAACCGCTACAGACAGAGGGCCTGAAATAGAAAAGATTCAAGTTTACTAATAATAGTTCAGGAAGCTTAAAATGCAATTATCTTGTGCCAATTCATTATTTTTTAATTTAAAAAAATGAATATCTATTTACACATTTAATTAAGAATACTAATAAAATACTAGGGCGAGTCAAAAGTTTTGCAATATTTTGGTAACTTATTTGTTTTTATTCTTCAAGTTACAATAAAAGTAGCCTAGTATTCAAAGTAGAGACCATTGCATTGCATTGTCTGAAGCTATCTTTCTGCCAGTTCTTTGATTCCACTCTGATACCAGTTCTTTGATTCCACTCTGATACCAGTTCTTTGATTCCACTCTGATACCAGTTCTTTGATTCCACTCTGATACCAGTTCTTATCCTTGAAGCTTCCACCTCCTTTTGGTTGTTGAAGCATCATGAGTACAGGAAGTGGGCCATGGATTTGAACAAGTAATAATCCAAAGGAGATATATCTGTACTATATATGCTGGGTGTGACATCAGTTCAAATCCCTCAAATTCCTGGAGTTTATTCCAGTAACTAGCCATATACAAATATTGAAAATCTACTGACTCACCCTCGTAGCAACTAGTAGGAACACAATATATTACCAGCAAACTTACTGACTACACAAGGTAATAAAAATCTGGTCATGATATGTACAAGTAGCAACAGTCATAAAGAGAAAATTAGAACATTTCAAAACAGGAAACCAAAAATGAAAACAATAACTCTATGGGCAATTCAAGAAACACAAAAAAGAAATTACATACAAGATGATATTGACAAAGTTGTGAAGAATAAATATGAAGAGACAAGTTGAATTTCCATTTATGTTACTAACTCAGATATATGTACATTTCATACACCTGGACATGATTCCTGAATCACAAAATTTTGATTACAACTCAGTTGACAAGGCAACTTGTGTTGATAAAAATTCTTGAAATGTTTAATTAATAAAATTTATTATAAAGTAATTGTTTCAATAAAATTTTAAAAGAATTTAATTTGAAACTGTATCTTCCTTCTGGTTTTATTCTGAATATAAAATGTATAATGAACATAAAGTTATTTGGTATCTTTTTATGTGTTTGCTTTTTTTATCTTTAGAGATCTGTTCCCAGTTTCATATCTTATTATAATGGAGATTGTGTGTTTTTCTGTCTGTAACCGAAACTATATTACTAATCGAGTCACAATTAACATAGTTATTTACATCACATTCTCCATGATTTCATTTATATTTAAACCTCAATTATTAATAAAATTGCTTCGCCTTTTTATTACTGTTGTCCGTATCTACATACAAATAACATGCAATTGTATTTATATATACAAAAAATAGCGGTTTGCAGTGTGAATGGGAAGGCTAATTTGCATATTGATATTAAAAATGTGATTTTATTAAATATGTGCTTAGTATTATTGATTTTTAATTGTTTGGTTTTATTTTAATGAATATAAGCAAAAATCTCTTCAATGAATCTTAAATGAAATCCATTAACAAGAAAAAATAAGTGTAATTTTATTCTTTATTTCCTAATTTAACTAAATAGTTAAATAAGTAAAATTCAACAATGAAAGACGGGAGTAATGGAAGAGTAAGTTTCATTTCTATTTTTCTATTATACCCCCTCTCTGTTACATATCTTTTTGTCTGCCTCTAATTTAATACGATATTTCATTACATTAAAACTTAAATACTTGCACCCGGAGGGTGCATATATTTGCTAGTTGTATAAAACAATAATGTTAGACTAGATGCAGATGAAACCATCAATCCTATTATAAAGGAATACAACAAGAAGGAATACAATTATAGATATGATTGGATGTGAAAGGTGATCCAGTGGGAATAAACAAATGAGATTTGATTATACAAACTAAATGTGGTCATCAAAATTATTTTGATTTCATTTGGCAATTGATATAATGATATTAACAAAATAACTTTATTTGTAAATCTCTAAAGCAAAAACTTTGAATTTTATTTTGATTTCTCTTCCATTTTATTTTTTTTAATTTAAGAAAAATAAATTTCCTAAAGTATTTTTTAAGCAAAAAGTAAATGCAATGTGCGCTATGTTAGATTTTTGATAAAATAAGAAATATTTTTCTTTTTAAATTTATTTAAAAATAAATAATAAATTTTCATCTGGTTTGCTGAACTTAAACTGAACTTAAACCCAGATTTAAAAAAAGAAAAAGCAATTTCATATGGTAACATGGACTCAAATATTTGAAAAGAATTTCTCTTAATTACAAAATCAACTAAAATTCAATAAATTCTTTTTAGTGATTAACAGACTTAACATATTTATTTTCATCTAACTGAATTTTTGAGATGAGATAATTAGTATTATTTATATCATTCAGACTATTGTCCTCATCTTTATTGTTATCTGTACAATGTTTCAGCCAATGTGCCCTCCAGCCTTCTTCAGGTATTTCTTGTCAGACTCAGGAACCTTCTCGAACTTGGGAACCTTCTTTTCCGTAATGGCTTCCAATTACGACAAGAAAGTTCCCAATTACAACAGGAAGGTTCCCAAGTTCGACAAGAAATACCTGAAGAAGTTCAGAGGGCACATCGCCCTAAATGTTGTACAGATAACAATAAAGATGAGGACAATAGTCTGAATAATCCAAATAATACTAATCTTTATTTTTTTAGATAAAGTTATATTAGAGTTTTATAGTTTTATCTTTGAATGTTGATAAAAAGAAAATCAATAATAATAGAATTACCAGTAGTTCTGGTATTTTGTGCAGACATATTTTATCTAATATGTGATGATGATGATGATGGTGGACTTACCGGTTATGGAAGATTTATTGCTGAACATATTCTTAGTAGCCAAAAGAGGAGCTGTTTCACGTGCATCAATAAAGGTAAATTTCTCTACTTTTCTGAAACAATAAATTGAATGAATAATTTATTTTAAAATCTATTAATCAATTTCTGCAAAAATACTATCAAGATATCTTATAAGATGTTTCTTTTATTTATTTTATTATTTACCATTTTATTTATACTGTTTTTTTTTACTAATATTAATATTATTTTGTTGGTTGGTTGTTTGGTCTAATGGCATACCAACCCTTATTGGTTATTTAATGCCAAATTTTTTTTTTTTTTACATATAATTTGTTTAAGAAATAATTTTCAGTAACTTCATGTGTATTGATAAATACTGGTGGCTGATCCTCAGCCACCACTTTCTAGCACCCATATTATAAAAAGGGGGGGGGGTCTTACCATAAGAGCAATTTGAAAATATCGTCGAGACAATTATATAGGTGCTAGAGCTTGATATATTTAGATTGGACAGAGCCTCTTCAAACACCTGTGAATCCTAAGTAAGGGTCAAAGTAAAGTGTTGCATGTCATGGGACCATTAAGTAACTGGGTTACAGATGGCTTGGCTACCACAATCCTATCCTCAGGCATTACAATTCACCACCCTCAGCAAACAGGTAGCCCCATTGGGGATGGGTAGATGGGGGTGTCTTACCCCTCTGTAATTGGTGTATTCTACAGCCCCAGCTGATAGGGTGGAAATTATTTTGGGTAAGATATTGAGAAATATTATTAATGAGAACGCAAGATTTGGGAAAACATAATTTTGATTTTCTAAATTTCATATTTTTTATTTAATTCAATTTTTAAAAAATCATTTTGATAGGATGGCAATTTAGATTATTTCAGTAGCTGATATGTCATTATTTACTTATAAATTACTTATCAAATTAATGTTTTAATGGTATGAGTATTACAGACAATGGATACACTTTGCATGGGAAAGGCATGAATCCATTTTTTCCAGCTATGAGTAAATAGCTAGGCTTATGGAGCCCTTTCAGTTCTATAAAAAGTAATCTATTTTGGGTATTTAATAATAGGTTGGTACTGGGGATTGTTTATTACAGATGGTACCATGTAACCCAGTACAACGTGTCACAATCTCAGAAGAGGGTAGATGGGCACCACCAAATAAGTCCCATTGCATTGAAAATATCATAAAAGGAAATTACTTGGCATAATTCCAATATGACTTTGTAGGTTTTGGGGAAACATCCTGATTATACACTCACATCCTATGGTTAATATCATATTATGATCATTGTTTAATGGTATCATCATGGTATTTGTGAAATATGCTGATAAGGTTTTAAAAAATGTAATGCATAGGAAATTTGTTTCTTGTAGCACAAGTTGAAGGAAAGTGTTATTGTTCACACAAAACAGCAAAAGGTTTGTTTTACAAATAAAATAATCGGTTATTTCCTAGTTGAGTAACATGAGTGACCCAGAAAAAACAGAACTCAAATTATTTATTTATTTTCCCATTAAACTAACCCTAACCCCTAACCCTTGTTGATTTGGTTTGGTTTGTTTTGTTTTACGGCATATCAACCTCAGTGGGTCATTTAATGCCAACAAAGTTGTGAAATAAATTCATTCTTAATGCATAATACAATTTTGTTTATCAACTCATGTTTTTCTATTTAACCCATAGATGGGACCCTAACAGGTACTACCACTTCAGGTCAGAGTGGACCAGGGAGCAATGGTGATGAAGGAGTGCTCCACATTCCCCAAACCTCCGAAACTGGAACCTCACCATCAGATAGAGTTTAACGTCATTCCCAGGACATGTAGACCCTCAGTCACCGCCTTCTAGCACCCATATGATAAAAAGGGGTTGAGGCTTGCCATAAGGGCAATAGGTTTGGGAAAATCATATAGGTGCTAGGGCTTGACGTGACCAGCCGATTGATCGGAGGGGGCCTCTCCGATTGATCGGGGGGGGCCTCTCTGACCGCCCGTCTAGCCCAAGATAGGGCCAAAGTGGAGTATTGCAAGCCATGAACTGCTCATCCACCTGGGTTCTATCCTTAAGTATCACGGGTCGCCACCCACGGCCAACAGGTGGTCCCATTGGGGAAGTCTTACCCCTCTGCAGAGGTGCAATCGGTGCATTCTAACGCCCCAGCCTTGTTGGACTTAAACTTTTTTTTAAATTTAAAAAATTAAAATTAACAGTTTTATTACAAAATTTGTGGGTTCTGTTTTTTCTGGGTCATCCTGTAATATTATGTTACTCAACTAGTGGGGTTAGGGTTAGGGTTTAGGGTTGGGAAAATAAATAATTTGGGTTCTGTTTTTTGGGGGTCAACCTGTAATATCATGTTACTTAACTAGGAAATAACCAAATAATCTGTAACTGCCTAAACATTTGCAGAGAAATACAATATTTATATATATTTACCAACCACTCTGCAAGAGTATAATGTGACACAAGGTCAATTTCTTAAGTGGAATTTAACAGGTTTGAATTTAGAGTTTTTCTTCTCCTAGACTGGTTGTGATGCCATGGTTAAAGAGCCTGGTCTAACCCACTATTTACCCACAATACAATACAATATTTCTTATTGCATATCCTAAGTGCTCCAATAAAGTAATAAATCTTGTTTAAACATTATTCCAACTTCTTTAAAACAGAAATTGGCTCCACATTTTCCCATTTGCATTCCAATGACCTTCCTAAAAAACAGAGAAAAATTAATTTGGGGGTTAAAGTCATCCAAGTAAGAAAAGAAAAAGGTCAGTAAAAAGAAGCATATATATATATATATATATATATATATATATATATATATATATATATATATATATTCCCATCATAACAATAAGATAAAGAGCAGTACCATAATAGGTTTCTTTCTTAGAGCACTTAGGATATGCAATAAGAAATATTTAGAAGAGGAATATAATATTATTGAATAGTCTTTTCTTAAATTACAATACCCTTTAAACTTCATATACCGTGCTAAAAAAAAAAAGGCACTGAAAATACACAATAGAAAAATAACACTACATCTCCTAATAACACACAACATAACAATTCTGATAGGTACATCATACTTCCCAACAATCCTAGCACTGATAAAATAAATATAAACCTAAAAAAGATAGGTATTAAAACAGTTACTCACTCCACGAAAACAATCAAAAACATTTTACACACATATATATATATATATATATATATATATATAATAATGATAATAATAATGATAATAATAATAATGGCTGCCAACTCGTGTTTGAGTGAGACCATTTCCTGTTTTTTTTTTGTTTATTTTATCATAGTTGGGTGCCAGTAACATTTGACACTATCCTTGTATTTTCTCAGATGACTCACCAGGCCAGCCCTGGAGAGACATATTCCTCCACGTAAACTAAATGTTGGAACTTCTTCACTTTGAATGTTGCTGGGCTTAAAATTACCCTTTCTAATAGTCCACTTCAATTTTTGGTGTTTCATTTGGTTGGACTCAAATTCTTCCACACACATATACATACACATACATACACAAACATGTGTAATACTTTACAAAACTAAGTTGAAAATGGTAGTCAAAAATCAATGTTTATTTAATAATGATGTTTTTAATCAAAGTAAAATAGTCTTACATGTCATAGACCATAATAAAAGATCCACCTCCAATACCCGAACTCATTGGCATTCCAATGTCCAGACAAATAAGTGTGGCTAAGGCAGCATCAACTGTACTGGCATTTTTATTCTCCAGAAATGACCTAAGAAAAGAAAATAGATAAAAGTGGTACAAACATATAGAGAGCAATTTATGACAAAAAAATTCCTCTTACAAATTTACTTTAAAGTCTAAACATCAAATAAATGTTTTCCATAAAAATTTTCTTAACCTTTTCTATACGTTCTATATTTTAAAGTGATAAATTTTCAAGTTGTGTTGTAATTATAATTGATCTTATTGGGATTTAATAAGTTGAATGATATATAGAATATAATTATTATTATTATTGGCATTTCAGTCTCAGAAGACTATAATAAAGTTTTTGTGCCCCTGAAGTTACAGCGCCTCCTGTGACTGTGAAGTCCGATGTTTGAAAAACATTCTCAACCATAGATATTGCATTTGAAGGCTGTCCCTGAAGATGTTGATGTGCCGGTGCTTTGTTGCCACTGCTTTCTTCTGGACCTCTTAGCTTCATGGTGTTGCGTCAGGGTGACTTTTGACATGAGCAATCCTCTACGGAGAGTCTGCCACCACTGAGGGCGGTCCTGAGCCAAATTTTCCCAGCTGGAAGGGGCAATGCCAAAGCATCTGAGATCCTTCTTGCAGACATCCTTGAATCACAGCTGGGGGTGACCAATCTGTCTCTTACCAGACGAAAGCTCTCCATAGAGGATGTCTTTCGGGATTCGTCCATCATCCATCCGATGTATATGACCCATATATATAGAATATAATTATTACAATAGTAAAGCTGCATTTGGATTTGGGTTATCAATTTGTTATGACCTGTTTAAGGGTCAATAAATAAATACTCAACACAGAGATAAAAGTAAAGAACAGATGTATTCAACATATATCAATGTACAAAATGAGGAGGGTTTCCTTGGTAACAGCGTACACGAAGACATGCATTTGCTACTTCTCACTTGAGCAGCTTTGCTCTGCTAAATATACCCTTTGGGTAAATCCATTGTTCTGATCATAGGTGAGTCACTTACAACACAATTATTATGAATGAGATATTTATATCTGTTTTCTTTGAGAGAGAGAGAGAGAGAGAGAGAGAGAGAGAGAGAGAGAGAGAGAGAGAGAGAGAGAGAGAGAGAGAGAGAGAGAGAGAGAGAGAGAGAGAGAGAGAGGGTGTCCCTGATTATTCATTACTTTTGTCTTTGTGATTATAGTAATACACATGAAGTAGAAACCAATAAAAAGGTAGATATACACTTAAGTAAGAAAAAAAGGAATATACTGAAAGAGAATTCATAGAAAGAAGTAAAGACAGTAAAGAAAGATTTAGTGAGACTAATTTAAGACATGTTAATAATATAAGAGAAGAGATGCTCAACCCTTGAATATATGGAGTGGGGGCTACATGTGGCCATGGATAGGCTAAAAGTGAACAAAACATCATTTTATTCACACCTTTTTATAAGTAACATGTGGATATAATTGCAAACAAAGATTCACTTACCAAAATCGGTGCCAGAGTTTCTAAATATTATATTTATTTTTTTAATTTTCATTTTACTCCATATTAGACTATAAAAGATCTTATTTAAATGAAATCAGATGAGTAGATAGGTATTTATTAGATCTACAAACTAAGTAAAGAACAATGAAACTCAATTAATGCAAAAATGTGTAAAATCTTATAATGGAGATTGTGCGTCCGTCTGTAACCAAAACTATGTCACCCCCAACATCACAATTCCATTAGTTATTAATGTTATATTATCAATGGTTATTAAATAATCACTATTCAATCATAATTAGCATCTTATTCATTAACAATGTCTATTAAGGTCCAGCTGAGATAGATTTGCCTCAAGACAGCCCATATCATTAAGGTATTTACCTTGCATCCCACGTATGCAGGTATGACACAAGGTCTTTTAATGTGGGACCACCCACGAATCGGAGCTCATGGGATGGCAGGTGCAAGAAAACATGTCAATCCCATCAGCATTCTCCCCAAGGGGGGCGCCTCATGCACTGGGCAATAAACCCAGTCCTGCCCGTTTAAATCAAGGAGGCAGGTGTTGCCTGGGGGGAAGGCCCCCTGGGATCACACCGTTAATTAACAACACAGGTCCAGTGGCTGAATCCACCAAACCCAAAGGCCCATGTTATTAAGGTATTTGCCTTTCATCCTACTTATGAGGGCGTGATACAAGGACATTTTTATGTGGGCCCACCCACAAACCAAAGCTCATGGGTGGTAGGCACAAAAAATGTGTTGATCCCATCGGCATTCCCCCTCAAAGGCGCGCCTCAGGCACTGGGCAATAAACCCAGCCCTGCCCCTTTAAATCAAGGGGCAGGTGTTGCCTGGGGGGATAGCCCCCTGGGATCAACGCTGTTAATTTACATTAACAAACACAGGCCCCGAAAGGTCCGTGTAATTAATGGGTTTCAAATTCTATTATGTGTGTTATATATCATTAAGAAATAAATGTTTACATAGTATATGGTTTTAATATTTTGCATACCAGTTTTAATAAAACCGTGTTTAATAAATAATTACTTGGTGTTATTGATTTCTATTATTATTGTGTTATTCTCAAACGTTATTAGAAGCAATCCCATGTATAATTTTATATTGGAATCAATTAGAATAAGTAAAAATAAGTGTAATCTTTTTTGTATTTGTATTTAATTTCATTAGTTTTTCTAATTCAATATAGTATTTAATTGTATTAAAATGCAGGAGGGCACATTTTTTGGCTAGTCTATAGAATGTAAATTTCCAAATTTAAAAAAATTTATTTATTCTACTAGAATAATTGAGCAGTTCTTCAGGCAGGAGATGTAAAATAATTATATAATCTTATTGCTTAATTGGGACTTAGAATCTGGAAAACAAATCAACAAAAGTGTTTAAAATGGATAAGCTTTAACTGTTATTAATTTAAATCCAAAAGTATTTATTGGTAACATTACATGAAAAATTTTACAAGACATCAACCTCATACAATAATACAAGCAGGGGTAACCAGGGCTGCACAGGGGCAAAATGATTTCAAATATGACAATACTGTTAAAAAATTTACTTTAATACATAAATACTCAAAGTGGTGATATGTATACCAGTGCTGGTACTTGACAACAATATATTGTCATAATATATATATGTAATGTAAAAATTAAAATGCATAAAATCATTCTGTATTGTTTAATGTTATTCTATTCATATACTTCAATACAATACAACAGATTAAAATACTTGGAACTTAATCATAAATCAAACAATATGGTACAAATATGTTACTGGTCAGCCTATGAATTATGTAGGTAAGTGTAGCTAGGATTGTGAATCAAAGTTCATTAAAAATTCAAAATCAGAGGGAGTGGAAAGTTAGCATGAGAATTATTGACTGGTAATAACCTTTACTTGACCCCTCTGAAACCTGCCAATAGAAGACATGCGAAAAGAAATTAGGTTTAGTTGGCAGTTGCTGACAGGGAGAGCAGATGTTGCTCTCAAGATGCCAACTCTCATCTGTGCTGTTAGAAACCTTTTTGGACTGGGGTTTTTGTAATAAAATCTTACATTAACAGCCCAGAGAAAGAGAAACAAGCCTAAAGGAAAATGGCCACCAAATAAGTAAGAAGCAGAAAAGTAAGAACCCATTTCTCTCTCTCTCTCTCTATATATATATATATATATATATATATATATTATATATACCCAATGTAAAGCCGTATATAACAAAAGTAGCAAAAATACATACAATTAGGAGGTTCATGAAATATATATAGAAGTATTTGGAAAAAATTTTTTTTTTATGTGGATTTATCTTTTATAGTAATAATTACTGTTTGTAAGCTTGTAAATTTTTAATTAACAAAGATTTAAAATATACATTGTGAAAATGAAGTAAGTGGAAAGGATTTTTTTTTAAATTTTTACATTAGTCTGTTAGGCTCATCATATTTGCAATTCAAGTCCTGACCTCTTACCAATTCCAAGTCTTGGTCTCTTACCAATGTAAGTTTGTTAGTTGAAAATTTAAAATTACTGTGATTGACATGCAACTTACTTGCCAATTTCTGAACACATTGTGGCACCAGAAGTCACTGCAGCATGTTTATATTTTCCCAGCTTAGATGGGGAAGCAGGAAAGCGATATTCTGGTTTCCATACCAAAGTAAAATACAGAATGACGATCATAATAATGAGAAGCGTAATGAAGAACAGCACCAACTTGTTCCTGAAATAAAATAAAATAAAAACCTTTAAAAAGTTTCCAGCAGTTCACATAGAATAAATAACAATTATTAGGAACTCCATCCAATTGTTTGTGAATGTGGTTCTCAACCTTTTTCTGTCTCTTTTTTTATCATATGTCAGAATCTCACTTCTGCCTGATTACAAGAATGTCAAACTTAAAAGGTGCTTTCCAAATAATAAGCATATAATATTGAAAAACTCCAAAACATTAAACCTACCATTAGAGAATAGAATTTAAAATACAACAAAAATAGAAGAGAACAGGTTGTGCTGACCTGCCTTCACATAGGCCACACCTACACCACCCATCATCATTTACTAGAGGGCACCGAATCCCCAATATACACTACATGCCAAGAGAGATTTACAGTGAAACATATACTTGCTAGAGTGTGTAGACTTTGATCTAGTGCAAACAAAATACTACCAAGCAAGTAATTTGAAAAATCTTTTCATGAAAATAAGACCACCCAGGATTTTACATTTCCTAAAAGAAGTGGGATTGTACTAAAAAATATGAGTAATTAAACAATAGTTAGAATCTATATACATTTAATATACATTTGTTTTCTACCAAACAATTACTATGAACCCAAAACTTAATTGGCATTAAATAACTCCCGAGGTTGATATGCCAAAAACAAACCAAACCAAATCTATATTATCACACTCATAACTAATTACTTAAGAAACTAAAATTAACTGAAGTATACTTCAATAAACAAAATATTCATTAGAATACCAGGTTATTGTAATTCACTTTATTCTGGTTGTTTTGGTTTCATCTAACGTTCCTCTTCTCCCTCACACACATTTCCTCTCTGGGTAATTCCATGGACAAATCATCCAGGCCATGTCTTCAATATCCAAAAATTACTTTCCTCACTCTCCCTTAACCCTTCAGCAACAAATCCCTAAATTCTCAGTTCATATCTTTTTAAACTGCTGCCCACCCCTTTACCTAATAATATTCTGAATGATTTCACATGGAATTACCCATTACTAAAATTCTCATTCTGTTTGTATAAATATAAGATGTGATTAATACTGTATTTTAAACTCTAAACCTTTGTAAATACTTTTAGTAGACAAACATGTTTTATTTATATATTGTTATCATTTCCAATTTTCAATTCCATTTTCAATGTGGTGCCAATATTGAGCTTTGTATATTGTCAGAATTTTACAGGCAATATGATTGATACAAGAGAAATGTATTGTTTCTATATTATTTCAAATATATCCAACCACCAACATAATCATTTCTATTGTATAAACCTTTATCCCAAGGAGATGATAAAGTCACCTCCAATCAAGTTCGTTAGTGTTCCAATCGTCTGCCACACCTGAGCTGTCTGAGCATGGGGGAAAAGATTAGCAAAGTTCTCTCCAGTGTTGTGACCATACACTTCCCCACCCTACGCTGTGTGATTTTTTAAAGTGAAGGGAAGTGTAGATTCAAGCCTGAAAAAGAAAGGTATTAACAGCTGATACCAATGGTATGATATTGAAAAGAATAACTGAACTGGTGTTTCGTAAAAACAAGATGTTTTTATGATCTCAATTTCATTGTTAAAGTGTCATACAAGTTGACAAGTTGTTAAAAGTTGAATAAAACTTTTGGGGGTAAATTGCATGAGTGACACTAGGTTGGTACAAGGACAAGAATTGGCAGTTCTTGCTAGTGTGGCGTGGGTCCGGCATCTCTCGGTAGAGTTTGCAGTAAAGTGCCTGGCTAAATGCACCGAGCTACAAAAACAGCTTGCTTAAATAATAACTGCCCATCCTCTGGAAGGATTTCTTCCTAACGATTTCCTAATTTTAGGAATTCTGCACTCTCACCAATTTTATGGTCCACCTCTTTTTTTCTCCAGCCTCCTCTAATTCTGTCTGACACTGTCACTCACCAAGAGGGTTACAGGAGGAACCCTTTCCTCCTACTCTCTTAATATCTAAAGTGACCACCTCTCCTAGGGTGTCACCCTTTTATAAATGTATCTTTGAAATTGTATGGTTAAGAAACAGGCTGAAATCTGACGGTCATTAATGTTTCGTTATCTGATTTCCTTTAGCTAGTATCAACGGTTCCTTAATGTACAAAAGAAATTAATCAGATATTTCCCTTTCTCGATAATGAAATTTCAACATATGTTGCTTTGTTATTCCCTTCAGCCATATTGGCAAAGTAAAAAGTTGATGACCCAGCTATGAGAGAACTTAATAAGTTTGTTCTGCTTTGTCCTCAGTTCATCATAGGCAGATGGGTTTTGTTGATAATTCATGTCACCGATTTATTTGAATTATTTTTCTTACCGGTATCTCAAAATATAGACTGCCTTGTTAAAAAAAAAATTAAAATTTTTCTCAATTCATACTAAAAGTTAGAAACTTCTAACTTATTTTTAAACCCACGTTAAGGAAATTAACCCCTTAACGACCATAGTGCCACATTGCATTCTGACAATTATTTTGCTTTATATAGACCTTATTCGATGGCTGAACGGAAACACTTAAAACATAAAAGTGCAAAATTTTAACTGATATTGTAGCTTCTGTTCTGAGCAAAAACCAAACTATCTTTTTGGTACAAATAATGTTCAATATGTGTGAAATAATAATAGAAAAAAGAATTGTCTTAGATGCCATGCCACATTAGAATTCTTCCACTTATTGGTCCTGGTATGAAAAAATCAGAAATCATTAATAACTTAAAATTGGTTAATTTTGAGACTTTTTTAAATATGTTTCTATATTATTTTAAATATATCCAGCCGCCAACATAATCCTGATCATTTCTATTGCACTCTGACAGTTATTTAGCTTCATATAGACCTTATTCGATGACTGAATAGAAACACTTAAAACATAAAAGTGAAAAATATTAACTGATATTGTAGCTTTGGGGGGGGGGACAATTTTACTTCTTTCTGGATGATTTGACATGGAATTACCCCTCTGTTTAGCCCTATCCCCCTGTGTCCACACACCTCCTCTCTCTGTTTAGACACCCCTCTGTCAATGTCAAAGGCCCCTAAGACATGGGTTAAAACCTGCCTAGCAACAGAGGGACTTGGCATTCACTTCATTGAATTGGTATTGTTTGATTTCTACTTTCCTCGAGTTCATCATATGACACAGGGTAGTGACTCTTAAAAGAGAGTCTCATAATCTTTTTTTTTTTATCCTGAGAATAATCAGCTCTTCTTTTAACTTTTCTCCCTTCAATGTGTGTATTTGTTTAATACCTCACTTAATACTTAACCCTATACTTACTGTCTCAAGTTTTCTTTGCATTATTTTTATTTCATTGTTTTATCTTTTTTATCAGCTTTTGGTTAAGCTACTGCCCAATTCCTTCACACAAATGAGAAGGCAGAAATACTGATGAAGGATACAGTTAATGAGAAAGATATATGTAAAGGGGTGATTCAAAGGGCACAGAATGAATCATTTTCAATCTTCAATCTACTTAATTTTCATTTGCAACAAATCTGAAAAGCCTGAATCACAAAAAATATTGACACAAACGGAAGTAATACATGGATGGTTCTTTCTGCCACTTTTAAGAAAAAAATGTAGAAAATAAGGGACCATATGACCTTAAGGCACACCTTTTGCGATTTTGATTCGTGAGGACATTTTTTCCATTTACACCGTCAAAATCCAGTTAATTGTTTACAGACGATTTTTAGAGATTTTTTTTTAATTATAAAACTAACCCCTAACCCTAACCCTTAACAAACAACCGGATTTTTGTAAATGAGAAAAGTGTCCCAATGAGTCGAGATCGCGGAAGGGTCCAAAATAAGTACAAATTATTTTCCTACAAACTTTAAAAGTATAAGTACAAATATTTTGCAGAGAAAATTGGATGAAACTTTTGAAGAAAGGAACTGTGCTATCATGAAGAATTTTAATGTACAAAAAGCACAAGAATATAAATTAGGTACAATGTATGAAACAAGCAATGGTAATTCAAGTCAAAAAGTTAAAAGTTTAGGTTTGTTTCGTTAGGTTGGATTTAGGTTAGGTGATTGCAGGGAATATGCCTGCTGAACTTTTTTTGAAGTCCTGATAACTTGATCCTTCATAACCGGGTTGAATTGTTGTAGTCATTTTGTTGTTGGCTCTCAAGCCTTTTGGTGGTGGAAGAAGGTACTGCTTTGATCTTGCTGTTACCGTGAGAGTGGCAAATGGCTAAGAGACAAAGAGAGTGACCCTTCAAGGTCCCTGCTATTATAACTGACCTCCAGGAAGGCTGTGATTGGCCTATTTGACCATTTGCACGTGTATCCGAAATAAATTTCCACAGAATTGAACATCAAAAGTCTAAATTCTGTGACTGATTTCTTCAGCTCCAGAAATTCATCTTGATAATTATCAAAAATATTTTCCACTGACAATTTAAATGAATTTCACACTGAATTCAGTTCATTATCACTGATTTCAGGAAAATGTCTTCTGAATTCCTTTTTCCATGTTGTCAAGTACTGCAGCAACCATATCTATATCAGATATTTTGATCTTTAGAGTTCAAAAGATTGTTGTGCATAGACCGTTAGGCTACTAATCTGTGGTCCCGCTCCCACCCACCCTGAAACTTTGAAATTCACCCCTGGAGGAGGAATTCATCCCAGGTTGTGAAGCTCTGGTCTAGTGTGTTTTTAGACATTAAAAAACATCTTTAACATGAAACATGTAGTCTTTGTATTGGTTAAACTGATTAAGAGATGTTTTTCTTGTATTTTTATATGTGATTCAGTCTAGGTTTAATGTACTTCAACATGGCTTGATCATTTGTTTCAATACAGTTGGAAATAAACATGGGACTTGCATTTTAAGCTTTGACAAAACTTTATTTCACTGGTTATTATATCTTGTAACATCTGAGAATGAAATATCTGATTTTCCTGGTTTTTGCTATAATGCTCAACAGTCTTCACTGATGCATTTCCATAGAAACAATAATAGTCATATAATATATATGACTGCTGATAATATGCGTAGACATAGTTGAGAGGTAATTAAAGAGACAATTACAATCCACCATATTTCCCTACCATACATTAATACTTCTAAATATTTTTCTTAAATATATGCATTTTTATCCACTCTGTTCTTTTCCCCACCCCTTTTTGTCTGCTATGATGTATCAATCTGTAAACAATGATTCAGCTTGTATGGGTGTATTTGAAAGAAGTACCGGATCATCTGTGTAGACTGCATCCGTAAATAACTAGCATGGACTAAGGTGTTAAACCTGTTTTTAAATATTTTACTAGTCTAGTATACAACGCTTTCGTTTGATCTTTAAACAATCGTTAACTATCCTATAATATCTGCATTTTATTGAATAATTTTATTATGATAATTTTTGGTGTTTTACTAATCGTTTTGTCCTGCTGGTTACTGTCATGTTTTACACGGTGTACAATTTCAAGTGTGGAACCACTTGAAATTGAAACAGGATCGTGTTCCCTCGATTATTCATGCGTCAAGTATTTGTAAATAGATGTGCATTCTTTAGGGTCTTGCATTACTTTATACTTAAAATCATGCTACAGACATAAAAATACAATCTTATGCTGAAAGGTTTACACTTTACAGAGTACAAAATAAGATTGATTATTGCTAATGTAAAAAAAAAGACTATTAAACAATAACATAAAATATATTTATTGTTTATGAAAACGAATCAGCATTTAAATTAAAATATTAATATTAAAATGTTTATTACAATATTTCTGTGTTAAATAATGATTTTAATTATTTCATCACACTAACATTTCATTCATTCAATGAAGAAATTGCGTCTTTAAAAGAAAAATAAATACCTTCTTTGGCGACTATGTTTTCGTTGAGTGGACACATCACCCAGTAATTGGTATTCGTAATCTCTTCTAAACATTTTCAAGATTTACAGGAAACATTAAATTTTCTTCATTTGATTAGGTAACAGCCTGGTTAGTTAAGTTGCTATGTCAATTTCAAGTACTTGTTAATGAAATGCCAGGGAATAATGACGATTTACACCGGAGAGGAACGCTTTTGACCGGAAGTGAAATTTTTGTACACATCAACATGGCGACAATCGATGTGGAGGATGAAACAATTCTTACAGCAATTTTTAAAGATTCCTTCCCAGGTGAGCTTATTATCTTTAGTCTTTATTTTTAAGTTATCTTTAAAGTGAAATAAGTATATTTTTGTTCTATAATTTTACTGTCTCATATATAAAATATTCACACAAATAAAGTTCTAACGATTGCAGAGTGGAGTGCACTGCCTTAAAATAAGTTTGAACGTCCTACAAAATAATGCAATGAACATTACTTTTCTAGAATTTAAAATGATTAATGCATAAATTTTTATCAGTTGAAAACCCACTTCTACTTGTTTATTTAATCAATTGTTTCCTCAGTAGCGGTCTGGTGGTCGACAACTAGAATATATTGAGAAAACAAAATACATAGTTCAAGTAATCGTTGTTGACGTAGTCGTAACATAAATAACGGTGTTAAGAAATGTTAAGTTTTATTTTATCTTTTTGGAAATAATGTTATTGCCTTGTATTTGTTCACTATTTTCATTCCTTATGTCTGGTCACGTTTGTGGGAGATTTTTTTAAAAAAACATAAATACAACCTTCTATCGTGTTTATTATGAGGACTGAGGCAAATGGGGGGAAAAGGGGATTGTTTTTGTTTTGTTTTTTGTTTCTAGACAGTGGAAAATAAACCAAATGATACTACGTTATGCTGTTACGTACAACGTGGCTAAATGTTTATTTTTGTTTTTTATTCATGATTATTAAATCAGTAATTGTCATTTTGTAAATCCTAGAGGATTCAAATTGAAATCAAGTTACCATAATAATCCAAATACACCGCCCTATCGGTGGGGCTTTAAAATACGCCAATTACAGACCTGCAGAGAGGTGCCCACCCCCCTACAATGGGGTTACCTATTGCAAGACAGGCCACCCGTAATGCCTGAGGATAGGATTGTGGTGGCTGAGTCGTCTGTGACTATCGCCTTGTTCTGTGACATGCAACACTCCACTTTTACTTGGGCTAGACGGGCGGGCAGAGAGGCCCTATTTGATCAATCGACTGGCACTTGCAACTATGATTGTCCCGACCGTATTTTTCTAACTGCTCTTATGGCAAACATCCACCCTTTTTATTGTATAGGTGCTAAAAGGCGGTGGCTGAAGGTCAACCACTAGTATTTATTAATATCATATAGTATTAGTGATACCCAAAATGAGACTAAATTGCATTTTTGACAAAATGACTTTAGCCCCCACCCAGGAAAAAAAATTACCAAAAATCAGGGAATTATCGGATTTTAATGAAATGTTCAGTGTTTATGTATCAATTAATGATCTTTATAATGCATTACTTATTTTATTTAAAAACTTTTTCATTTTTTTCAGGTCACTTATTTTTTACCCCCTCCCCCCTTATGTTGGGGGCGTAACTTTTTTTTACAAGTTGGTCTTTCCGTTTTCTAATTACAGTAAATAAAGAGATAAAAGACCGAAGTTATGAATAGAAAAAAAATAAAATTTTTACGGTGGCTTTTCTATGAGAAAATAAGTACTGAAAATCGAAAAATAAAATGTAAAGAAATAATGAATAATTAATTTTTTGGAGATTTCTTTTTTACTCATTTCGATAATTATTTAATTGGCTATTATTTTATAAAAGAAAAAATTATACATCGATATTTTTTCTGCTTAAAAAGGGGGGGGGTACATTTTCAATAGAGTTTTTCTTCAAAACATACTTTTTTCGAAAAAAATAAGGATATTTATTTCTAGAATCTAAAAATATAACATTTTTAACTTAACATCAGGCTTTTCACATTTTAAATGAATTTTATATATTAATTTTTCATATCAAAAATACTAAAAGTTTTGAAATAAAATAACTGATGCATTATAAAAGTCATTAATTGATAAATCAATAGTGAAAATTTCATTAAAATCGAATAATTACCTGATTTTTGGTAAAAAAAATTTTCCATCCCAAATGTTATTTTAAAATTGTAAACAAGCGCCTAAAACCATTGAAAAAGAGGCTGAATGGCGGATTGCGTCGAAATTGACCAAAGCAAATTGTTTTAAATCTATTAAAAATAATCATATGTAATGATACTTTTCTTTTTTAATGATTGTCATTAAAATTAATTAAATCTATTATTTAAGGTCAAACTTTTGTCTAAAATGATAAGTAGTAAACTTATCATTTTAGACAAAAGTTTGACCTTAAATAATAGATTTAATTAATTTTAATTAGTTTTTAAAAAGCTAGCAGCTGACAAATTTGGGTATCTCTATATTATAGGTATTACCAAAATGTGTACCAATTTTCATTTTAAAAGCGAATTAAAATTAATTAAAAATTTGACCTTAAATAATCAATTTAAGTCAAAATGTAGTAACATAATAAGCATCAGTAAAAAAAAAAAAAAAAAAAAAAAAAAAAATAATATTACATATGTAATCTATTTTTAATATATTTTAAACATCAAATTAGCCTCAAAATTTTTACGGAAAATGACAAAGACTTACTTCTATTACGTCGTAAGAAAACATGTTATTAAAAGTTTGAAAAGATTTCTTCTTAGAAATCAATAACAAAAATCATTAAATACCTTATGTACAGAAAAATTACTAACTTCTTGAAATTGTTTTGTAAGGGATTATTTGAAATCAACCAAGGTAATCACTTTCCCAACTGCAAAAGTCCACTGACAAAGTCTTTCCGCCTGCAAGAATATTACAGCAGTCTTCAATCAATCTGCCAAAGTTTACTTGTTTCTTGTCCAATGCACGTATGTTCTCGTTAGCAAGATCAAACACCACTGCCTCTCAGTGTGGGATGGCAGGCCTTAAATAATAATTAACTGTCTTGACCAAGATCCCACATACAGGCCAATCACGCCCAGCATTGCCAATTGCAATGTAAAAGTTTGCATACTGACAATCAGGAGGTTGCAAGTTCAGTCTCTGTAGTCATCTACTGCACTCCCCTCTGATCTGATTTCATTTTATTTTATTTTTATTTTTATTTTTTTACATTTAATTTTCAGATTTTTGGTACTTATTTTCTACCAAAATCACTCCTTTAAAAATGTTTTTTCTATTCACACCTTCGGTCTTTTGTCTTTTTATTTATACTATAATTAGTTTCACTTTTATATGACCCCACTGATATTTTGTGCCCCAAAAATAAGTGTAAAATTAAGTGACCTAAAAAAAATCAGAAAGTTTTGAAATGAAATAACTGATGCATCATAAAATTCATTCATTGATAAATCAACACAGAAAATTTCATTAAAATTGTATAATTCGCTGATTTTTAGTAAAAATTTTTATCAGTGGTGTTAAATTGATTTTGCAAAATAGTATCAAAATTGGTGGTACCAATATTAATACTAGGTATGTCCAATTTTTCTCAAGGGAGGTAAAAAAAATTTCGATTTTAAAACAATTACCAAAAATCAGGGATTTGTCCAATTTTAATGAAATTTTCAGCACTTTAACAATTAATGACTATGTTTTTAAATCGCTCATTTTATTAAATAAAAACTTGAAAAAAAATATTTATCAATTAAGATTGTAGGGGGTTTTCAACCTTTTATCATTTGAATAAAAAAAATATTCCAGTCCATAATTTTTACATTTCTAGAAAGATCAAATCCAGAAGACCTTTAAAAAAAAAAAAAATAGAAATAACTTTTTTTTTTTTTTAAATATGTCAAACTCAATAGAAATAACTTTTTTTTTTTTTAAATATGTCAAACTCAAAAAATAATTTTTGTAGCATTTGTATTTTTTCATAGAACATAAAACAAAAAAGTATTTTCTCTGATTTAATTGAACTATTTTTATTCATTTAAAAATTTTATAGTGAATTTTGTACATCTGGAAGGCAGCATGTTGTATGCACTATTTTTGTCAGGAATAAAGATTTATTTAATGTATCTAAAAATGTACGATTAAAAATATGTAATTTTGTGCAACATATTTTCTAAGATTTTTATATATTTAAAAATTATTACTAATGATTGTTCTTTACATTTACAGAAAACCTACAGTGTTAAGCACAAACATTGTTTTTCTCCCCTTTTTACTTCAAAATACTTGGATTTAACTCTAGGGACAGCAACAACTGTTTCATTGCATGTGTCCTTGTATTGTTATTTTTTCTTAGGTTTTTTGGCTATGCAGTGTAACTTTCCATATGAAATTTACACACAGCTTCCATTAATTTTTTCTATTTCCACTGACAAAGTCAAAGTATGAAATAATTTATCCCCCTTTAATTTGTCTCTTTGGACATACCTAATTAATACACATGAAGTTAAAGAAAATTATTTCTTCCACATATATGTATATAAAACCAAACAAGATTTGGCATGGGTTGATATACCATTAAACTAAACAACCAACCAACCTAATCCATACACACATACGTGTGGGGCTCCTCATTAAACGTGATCTTGTGTCGCATTTGCCTCACAGAGGGAGGTGAATAAATCCCAACAAATTGCATACTAGGGAAATAATTATTTTCTTTTTTCCATCGGAGGAAAAGTTATTAATAAATTTGATTTAATCAAAAAAGCATTTTCTCTTAATTAAGATACAATAAGAAATTTAAACATTATCAATTCTCAAATAAACAAAATTTAAGAACGTTTTTAAGAATAGAAACAGCATAAAACTGCTGCTTTTATTCTTAAAACCATTCTTAAATTGGTTTTATTTGAGAATTGATGAAGTTTAAATTTCTTATAATACAATAATGCTTAATGTCACTTGATTGAATTTAATTTGTATTATACATTATTTTTTGCAACAAAAAAAAACATTGATTGATAGAAATGTTATTAATGTATAGTTGAAAATGAAATCTATAATGATCCAATGTTTATATGTTACTATAACACAGCAAAAATGACAAACCATACTGAGTTTTATATTAACACTTTAGTATTAAAATGTTCTTATTTTGAGAATAAAGCAATTCCCAATCCAATACGTGGGGGTTGGCATTAGTACTCAATTCAATCATTATAATTTTTCAAGGTAGAAAACTATTAAATACTAATTTTATTTTATTTATTCTTATACTAAAATACTTTCTTTTATTCATTTATTTTTACTTTTATGAATAGGATATGACTTGATATTGAGCTTTAATGGCTGCCAAAGTGGACTTTAAGCAATTATATATAATAAAACTGAAAATAAAATCTTTCCAAATATCAAATTCATCATCAATCTCAATAGTAGTGTATATTAAACTCATATAGAAAAGATTATAAAGTTTTAATATTAAACTCAAACTTTGTAAATTGTGCATATATTTGAACAGATTATTTAAAATAATATAAGTACAGTTTGTAAAAATTGGTTTAAATATTCTTTTAAACAGAGTTTAGATTGTTTAAAGAAAACATGAACACACGGAAAAGAGTATCATGTTCTAATTAGTGCAAATAAATAAAATTAAAAAATCCTAATTCTAATGATTATAATACACAGTGTACATTTTTAAAGTGTTTACATATTTATTTTATTTTCCAGATAGTTGGAAGGATAATCCCGATTTTGTTCAATATTTAGCAGAATTAAGTTCCTTTGGAATTGAAAAGCTGAGTAAGTAAATTACACTGATTTTTTTTGTTTTGAATTTATATAATCTGATTCATAAAACATGACTTTCTGCATTTAACAGTTTAAAACTGATTCTTTTAACATTTTGAAAGTTGACTTATTTGATTTATTAGTACAAATAATCTTTTAGAATTTTTAAAGATAATTGACCAATATTATCTTCATTATGCAAAAAAATAAAAAATTTTTATTTGACTATAGTCTTGAAAAGTTTAGATTTAACTTCTTTTTTTTTTTAAGATACTACCAATCTCATGAAAGATCTTGAAATCCGCTGTTGTCATGATGAAAAGTTTAATGGTATCTGTATATTTTTAGGTCGAGAACCAGAAAGACTGTCCGAAGAAAAATGTCAAATATTGGAAGAAACTCAAGACTTGGCTTTTCATAATTATAAAACATTCATTCAAACAGCTGAGTGTTCTAGAGAAATTTTGAAGATGTAAGTCACTTTGATTTTATTTTGATTTATTAGCAGAAAATCAATATACTTATATCCAATAGAAAAGAATAATATCTATACTATGCTTAATAAGTGTCAGACTTTCAAATACTGCTAAAATCTTTCATTGATGCTGTTGATCAATTCTATAGGTTAACATAACAACCAAAATGGCTCATTGTTGTAGAATTTTGCAAACTTATAATAATAGTGTGAGGTAATTTCTGTATGGTTGAATATTTGGTCAAGGGAGATAAGTGTAGTTTTTTTTTTCAACAAATTTTAGTTGTATATTCTAAAAGCTAGAGGTGAAAGAATCTTCTAAAAGTTTTAGAATTTTATAACTTAATAAATTAAAAAGAAATCTAATTAAATAATCTCCTAAATAAAATTTGTGCTTCTTTAGAATTGCTCAATAAAGAAAATTTCTGCAGTAATTTACCAGAAAAATAGAAATGTAATACTTATATTCACCATACAGTTTGTCATTTGCTTCATTTTTTTTTACTGAACTTATTAAATCCCGAAAACACATTTTGTTAGAAGAAACCCAGCTACTAGATTTCTTCAACTTTTCCCTCCCTTAACCACTATTTAAAAAAAATTATTACTGCATTTTTTTTTCTTCTTCTATACAAGCACCAAATATCAAGATTAAAAGAGGAAACGAAATGATAAGATAACTAATTGATTCATTATATAATGATCCTTTTATTTTAGTGGTATGATTTTACAAGAATTATTTTCATTTTCTTTTCCATCATCAATGATTTTAAACATGGATTTTTTAAAACTTAATTGAAATGATAGAAATTACTAAAATGTAAATATATTGTTGAACACTCATCATACATCTACCTTTAAAGGTAAATTTCAATATTGAACAAGCAAAACAGTTAAATTCCAAAATGAACAAAATCATCTGAAATGAATAGTTTTTAACAGTTCTTTTTAAGAGTGAATGGTTTTTAGAATTTTTTTGTTTTCTTCTTATTTGTATTAGAAAAGTTACTTGAAGCTTTGGTTGTTTACAAATGATTATTATCATTAGTTAGTTAAAACTATATAGTTGCTTAGAAAAAGTGATTTTGGTATTAAATAACTCACCAAGAATTGACATACTGTAAAACCAACCAACCATTTGATTCATGGGATTCATTTTTTTGTTTTCTTCTTATTTGTATTAGAAAAGTTACTTGAAAAAAAAATCAACCATTTGATTCATGGGATTCATTTTTTAGGTCAAAAGTGGTTTGCTAGCATTTCTCATTATGTTTCAGTTTCAACATTACAAAATTATTACTTAGTTCAATACTAGTTTGAAACGAGATATGTCATCTTTAAACATTAACCTGACCTCAAATTTTATTTAACTTCCAGTCATCTACATTTGATTATTTAATTAACTAACCTCTTTATCTTTGTTGAAATTGTTTTATTTCAATGTCTGCACTGGAGGTGTAGAATACAATGTTTTACACTTACAAATAATGTTGAATGCAAAATAGAAGATCAGATCCAACTTAGTTTAAAAAACACTGTGTGAATAAAAAGTTGGTCAAGCAGAAGTAAATAGAAAAAGCGTTAGATTTTTAAAATCATTTAAATGGACAGAGTTAACAAAATTAAACTATTTAATAACAAAAAAAATATCAAATTCCCAGCTTTTAGAAATTGCCAGTTTTTGCTTAAGAGTTCTTACGATTTCTATTTTATTTTCATGATATTTATCTTCACCCTTCCTCACCTTTTTCATATTCACTTTTTTAAAAGTTCTGCTTATAAACTTGGTTGTGCAAATGCCAAAAGATCACAAATCAAAACAATGCTCACCTATGAGAAAGATGGGAGGGGGGACTTCACAACTTCTGTGTCACCAGATTTAAAAACAGAATAACATTTGAAATGAAACAGAACATAAATCATTTAAAAAAACAAAAAGCAAATATCAAACTGGGAAATCTATGTTCAATCTGAAAAATGATTCCTTTTATCTTCGTTTAGATTACACTTGGTTTGTCAACAAGAAATCTGCAAACACACCCAAAATGCAGTTTATAAATAGTTATATTTATGTAAATTATAAGTGCTAGTAAAAAGTATTTAAGATTTAATGTTATAAAATGTTAAATTAGAATGATAAAACTAAATAACACATAAAAAGATTTCTCTTATTTCAATTTTGTTTTAATTGATTTCTATATAAAATTATACACAGGATTCAGAATAAAACATTGATATTAGAAATCAATAACCCCAAGTAATTATTTGTTAAAATCAATATTGAAATTATTCATACCATATTCTATGTCAGTCTATCAACTGTTTTTGAGCAACATAATTTTTTTTTTTTTTTTGCAACTTAATCCATTTAACTCACAATTTCTCACTCAATCTGAAAAATGTTTATATGGTTGAAAAGAAAATAATCTTTCTGAATATGTAATTTGTATGTGCTTGAATAATTTTCTACTGCGAGTTAAAATGGTATTTTGTTTTGAACAGCCGAAAATGCAAAATTTTTTTTTTTTTCAAGACTAAATTTTACACATTACTTTGTTTTGCAAAATTTAAGTGACCAATCTTTATCAATATTTTTGAAATTTTACAATGGATTAGAAAAATCCTTAAACTATAACCAGATATTATTTTGATAATGTTTTAATGTCAGGGTTTTTTGTGAAACTTTCAAATTTGGAAAAAACTATTAAAACAAACAGAAATGTCAGCAGATGCCCTGACTTTTCCCATTAGATTTTCTTTTCCACACATTTGCATAAATATTAAGAATAATTTCATGCTAAATGGTTTTAAAAACTTTAAATTGTTGAAAATAACTTCTTATTTTTAAAGAATTTTGTCCGACTTCTATTTTAATATCAGAATAATTATTTGACATATTGTATTATTATATATACAATTGTGCTTTTAAAAAAGCTTGATATATGTATATAGATAGATATTATGAAAAGCTAGCTAAAAAAAAACCATTTACAATTAAAATTCAAAATGTGCAAAATTCATTAAACAAAAAGTTTACAGAAGAAATTACTTTAAAATTGTTGGTATTTGTTTGTGACATCCACATGTTATTTCATAAATCAAAAGAATGAAAATTAAATAAAGTAAAATAAAACAAGTTTTATCTATTTACTAGCTTATTTACCTATTTATTTATTTTTTGCTGTTACCAAAAAAAATCAAAAATAGAGACCGTAGAGATTATGTAAAGAGGTATTCTATTTCTTGTATATGATACAACATAGCAGGTATTTAAAAATATCTTTTTAAGTTCAAAGTGATGTTATTTATTTAAATTATTACTATATATGTGTATACATGTAGTATTAAAATAAAAATATTGAATGATCTTGTGATAAACTTAAAACAAAAACATTGCTATCCGTTCCTCTTATTCTGTAAATAATGGGTTACAGCATAGAGATACATATCATTTGAGTGCAGAATCAGAAAGAACATACAATTTTACATAAGAATGCCAAGTTGTATCCAAATTGCTCCAAAAATAAAGAAATGGGGAAGAAATTACTGAATTTCTTCTTTTGAATCGGTCTGTGATTTCAAGTAATTTTGTGTGTAAAATGATGTCAATTTTGAATCCCAAAATTTCAGGGCTTTAAATTCTCATAACTTTTGAACCACTGGGATATTTGCATATTCAAACAGTTCTGAACTCCATTTACAGAGCTCTTTATAACCAATGTGATTAAATAATAATAACCTAAAATCAACTGGGAATGCTTATTATTTATATGTAAACCTTTATTTCTTAGTGATACATAGCAAACATTGCATAGCATTACCAGCATGTAAATATGAATGTTTTTCCAAGGCTGAATTTTACTCATTAGTTTGCATTGCAAAATCAAAGAGCGTAATCTTTATCAATATTCTTGAAATTGTACACTTAATTAGAAGATACCTTAAACTACATCGTGTGGGTTGTTTTTTTTTTCTTCGACCTTCAGAAGCAAATGAAAGTTAACACAAGTTCCTTCAAAAAGTATAAAATGAGCGAAAAAAAAAAGAGCACTATATCCTTGATAGTCTCAGAATTATTTTGTGTGACATTTGGATGATAGTTAATCATCAGGTTTTTTTGTCAAACTTTTAATTTTGGAAAAAACGAACTTACAATATGGTATTAAAATGTTAAAACACATAATTACATGCCAGTTGGACAGGCTTTGTTTAAAAAATGACCTAAATCAGTATTCTATTTCTTGTATGTAATACAACATAGCAAGTATTTAAAAATGTATTTTAAAGTTTAAAGTGATGTCATTTATTTGAATTAATACTATATATGTAGTTACATGCAGTATTAAAATGAAAATATTGAATAATCTTGTGATAAACTTTTTTTTTTTTAATGTTGATATCTGTACCTTTTATTCTGTAAATAATGGGTTACAGCATAGAGATATATACAATTGAGTGCAGAATCAGAAAGAACATATTATTTTACATAAGAATTCCAAGTTTTATAAAAATTGCTCCAAAAATAAAGAAATAGTGAAGAAATTACTGAATTTCTTGTTTTGAATTGGTCGTGATTTGACATTTTTTAACAAAATCATGTCCACTTTTGTACCTCCAATTTCAGGTCTTTAAATTAGCATAACTTTTGAACCACTGGGAACATTTGCATAATTCAAACAGTTTTGAACTTCATTTACAGAGTTCTATGTGACTAATGTGATTAAATAACAATAACCTCAAATAAAAAATCAACTGGGAATGCTACATTGCAAGATTTTAAACACATTAATAACATGACCTTTTTTGAGGTAAAACCAAATCAGTTAGGCTTTGATAGAGACATCATTAATAAATAAAATGCAATTAAGATTAAATAATGATTATTTAATAATCATTGAAAATATAAAGTAAATAACTAAGGGAATTGTGATTGTAGTTTTGGTGATAGACACAAACACCATTATAATAAGATTTAAAACAAGATATAATAGAATAGGCTTGGAAACTAGCTCTTCACATCACTCCTGGTTTTCATTGCTAAATTTTCCTAATTTAACTATTTAATTAAATTAGACAGTAACAAATAAGATTAGTTATTTCTTTTTAATGGATTTTATGGATGGGAATTTTACTCATATTTATTAAAATAAAACAAACAATTGGAATCAATAATCAAGCAGATATTTATTAGAATAAATTTTTTTAAATCAATACATAAATTAGCCTTCCTGTTCACCCTATGAACTGCTATTTGGTTGTATATATAAACCCAATTGCGTGTTGATAGTTTGTAGATAGGGCTAACAGTATTAATCATATAAAACAATTTTCTTAATAATTGAGATTTAAATAAAAATAAAATCATGAAGAATGTGACGTAAATAACTAAAGGAATTGTGACATCAGTGATGATGTATTTACAGACAGGCTCAATCTCAATATGATAAAATATACAATTTGTGCTCTATCTTTAGATAGATATTTGATTATTGGAATTTTGATATTGTTTGAAAGTTGAATCAATAATCCATACAATGCTGTAAATATTATGTACTTTAAACCAATATAAGTTAAATAGGATAAAATTTAAAATGTTTATAATTGTAATTGTATAATTCTGGTCAAAATCGTGGGATTATTTACATATGGATCAGAGTGTAGTACCTGTGCACTCTGCCAAGGGTCAAAGTGTTATTCATCAGATTTTTTTTCTGCCCTACTATTTACCCATAGCTGGGGAAAGAAGAAACTTGTCTTTCCTAAAGCGATTCATGCAAAGTAAAATGCAAATAGTCATGTCCCAAATTTGAACTTGGCATACCAAATGCCATTCTGTTTTACCATTATACCATCCATTCCTTAATTATTATGTACATACACTCATGCAAGACTTTGACAACAAAAAAAACTTTTCCTCTTTATAATTTATTGTGTATTTAGTTGTGGCAATTTAAAAGGAATTTGTTGAATTCAGTTTTAGGTTGATCATTTGAAATCTCATTTGAAACATGCAAAATTAAGATTTTAAAATGAAACTATTTCAGAAAATGTTTAATATTTTAGTAAATTATTTGTAAAAAAAATCCTTCTGCTTATGCAATTAATGATTTAATGCTTAGATTAAAACATTCTTTAACCTTTTTTCCTATCATGATATCAACTATTTCTTTTTTTTCAAATATTTACAAAATTGTAAGATCTGCAGTTGATATTTTATTTAAAAAAAGAATTGTAAAATAGAAAGTTATTTATGATTTATCAAAATTAGACATTTCTAAGAAGTTAAGCATTCCTTCAAGAACTATTGGCTTCTTGATTTTTAAATGGAAGAAGTTAGGGAGCCTTCATAGACATGGACACAAGTCTCATTAGGATAGAGACTTATTGATGTATTTAGATATTCATTCTGAATGCTGTTAAGATATTCACAATACAGCTGTTTTTGTTTAAAGTATAAAGATGCTGAAATATTTTTGCTTCTGTTCAAAACCAAAGTTATTTTATAAACAAGTAAACTCATGATTTTCCAAAAAGAATAAAATGTCATTAACTCTTTAATGGAAATAGTTTATGTTATAACAAACTTTTTCTAAAATAACTTCTTTCTTACTACTTCTATTTCATCATATTACCTCAAAATGGCTTTCTTAAGTTATGGATTCAAAGAAAAAAACAATTTTTTTTAAGTATCTATTTTATAGACCAGTGAACTTATTTTAGGTTTGGGGAGATTCTTTTTTTCTTAATCATCATTTGTACTTAATACACAAAATATATGAACTTATTTTCTTAATGTCTGTATTTGTAATGCTGAAAGATCAAACTATGGGAACATTATTCATAAAATTTAATATTTATTTAAACTAACTGAAAAAAAAATTACTACATATTAGTGCAAAATCTGGGACCCAAATAATTCAATAACAATATTATTTAAATCATTTCTTCAGTATTTATTATCCTAATATTACAAACAGCATGTTCTCTGCGGACATGAAATGTAGTGTCACACATTGAGAAGAAAGATTGGAGAATATATATGAAGCTTAAATACTGAATTATGTTGGTATGTTATTCTTTCATTTCAGATCTTGAAAAGAGTTTTCATGTTTGACCATCTGAAGTTTATTTGATTAAATTAGTAAAACCAGAATTGGTCAAGACTTGTAAAAGCATTTGGGTCACTTACTCAAGTGCAGTTCATTATTTTATCTTTTATATGTCAATTAATCTAAACAACATTAAATGAAACTGCATTTTTCTGGATCAAGTTCCAACATGTTTCACTCATACCTGAAATATCCTGGGAAAATCTTTTTAAAATACAAAGTATTTGTATATCAACTGTATTATAGTCACAAATTCTATAAATATAGAATAGGAATTGTCTAAAATGGGGGCCCAATTAAATTCCAAACAATCAACATGTATCTACTACAATTTTGTGGAAGCGAAAATACAATAGAGCAAAATTGATAAAGATTTCTTCAAAAAGTATAAAATAAGCAAAAAAAAAAAAAAAAGAATAAAAAAAGAGCACATTAATAGAAGATAATCTCAGAATTATTTTGAATGTGTGAAATTTTGATAATGTTTTGATGTCAGGATTTTTTGCCAAACTTTCAATTTTGGAAAAAAGACAACAACAAAACTGTCAATACACACTAGACCGGCTTTGTTTATTAACATATATGAAGAGGTATTTGATTTCTTGTATGTAATACAACATAGCAAGTATTTAAAAAGGTATTTTTAAGTTCAAAGTGATGTTATTTATTTAAATTAATACTATAAATGAAAATGTTGAATAATCTTGTGCTAAACTAAAAAAAGAAAAAAAAAAAGAAGAATGTTGATATCTTTATCTTTTATTCTCTAAATAATAGGTTACAGCATAGAGATATATAAAATTTGAGTGCAGAATCAGAAAGAGCATATAATTTTACATAAGAATGCTAAGTTTCATCAAAATTCCTCCAAAAATAAAGAAATGGTAAAGAAATTACTGAATTTCTTGTTTTGAATTGGTCTGTGATTTAACATATTTCTTTAATAAAATCATGTCCACTTTTGTATCCCCAATTTCAGGGCTTTAAATTCTCAAAACTTTCTAACCACTGGGGGTATTTGCATAATTCAAACAGTTTTGGACTCCATTTACAGAGCTCTATATAACTGATGTGATTTAATATCAACTTCAAATAAAAAAAAATCAACTGGGAATGCTACATTTATAGTTTTAACATTTATGTATATTATTTGCCTTTAGTTCAATATACAGAAAATATTTATCAGGCTAAAATTTTAAGACCACTTCAAAACCTTTAGTGCTTATTCTTTAGTTCAAACAAACAATTCTTATAAAATGTATTTGACAATATAACTCCACACTCTCTTTTCATATTGAAATGCTGCATTTTGAAAACTAATGAGGGAATTTGTTAAATAATTTCTGCAAGAATTTAATAGGACTAAATTAAACATCATAAAACAGAAATACACTCAGTGAACTATGGTATCCAGTGGAATTTTTAATTCATCATTTAGTTGTCAGTTTAATTTTGAAAGAAAAATCTCCATACTTTTGACAATAAAAACTTATATCAGTAAATATTTCCTCTTCTCTGAGAATCTTTTATCTTTGGAGATTACTCATTTCTAGGTCTGTTAGGTAATCAAATGTTTGACATGCCACTTTATCCAACAGAATTATTTTTCTCAAATTTAAAAAAAAAATCAGGTTAACGACAATAACAAAATGGTAATTGAAGAACTCCTACAATAAATAAATTTTCTTGAAACTCATCTCAAACATATCCATACAATTAAACCTTTTAAATATACTTTTTGTTTCCTTGTGAACATGTCTTTCCATTATATTCTAAGTGATAAACTTATCAGTTGACAATGTCAAAGATAAACAGAATAGATTATCCAGAAATTGTGGTAGCCTTAATTTACAATGTCAGTAGCTCTATACCCTCAGGGTAAATGTTCATGTTTGGAGTGCAGGTTTCATAAGCATAGCTAATATATTTAACAGATCTCTTTTTGAAAACAAGTTTCAATGTGAAAGTTGTGATCATACATTAATTATCACAGTTTCATTCAGAATTGTAAATAAATTCATGCCTTAACATAAGGCAACTCTTCTTTTGTTGTTGTTTAGTGTTTGGAATAAAAAAGAATATGTAAAGATAATTATTGTCAGTAATGTAAATTGGACACTGTCTATGAATCTATTCATCAAATAATCTGAAACTGATGTGTCTGAACAATGTTCTTTTATTGTAAATTAACTTTTTTTATTCCTATTTTTCTCATTGTAAAACAATGTTAATTTTTAATGAATGCCAAGGTTTGGTTTGTTCAGAGCACCAGGAACTCTAGGTTGGCCTGGTTTCAAGTTGTCTTTTTGGTATTAGATGAGAAGTGATTTTCAATTATGAAACAAAAAACTTTTCCTTATCAATTCTTCTAGTGCTTGTAAAATCTAAGTTATCCACAGAATATAGGGTGCCTACAAAAGAACCAGTTTCAAAAGTTTGTTAATATATATTGACATTTTTGTAGAGAAATAAAGTTTATAAATAAAACTTTTAACAGCAGTAAATGTTCCATTGTCAGTCAAAGTGTCAAAAACTATAGCTGTTAAGAAGGCATTTTGTGTGTGTGTTTAAGTTAAGTAAACTGAATTCTGTTACTATCATGCAATAATATTTTAGAACAAATTTTGAAAAATTACTACTAATAAACCCATCTACAATTAGAAGAAGTCTCAAAACATCAAGATGTTTGTGTAACAGTAAAATTCTGAGGGAAACTATCAGTATCCAGAAAATAATTCTCTATACAGCTAGCAATCCCAGAACTTTCACTGATTTTGGTGGACATTGACAACCTTGAATTTAAAAAAATCAACTGGAAATGCCAATGTAGCCCACAGAAGTTCTACAGAAGGGTAGGTGAAGATTTACAAATTCCATACTAGATTTTTGGTAAATTTTATGAAAATGGTTAAAAATGATTCATTGTAAACTGTAGATATTGTAAAGACAAAGTGATTAGGATAAAAAAAAGAAAAAAAAGAAAAAAAAAAACATACATTGTTATTTCTGTACAGAATTTTTGATAAAAAAAACTGAAATAAAATTCTTCAATATTGAGACATTAAGTTGTTTTGAATTCTTTTAAGCTCAGACCCAAGCAATAAATCTTAATTTTTGTCCAGTAAAAAAGCAGAATTCTGTTATCACAAGAAAAATGTTGATTGAGGAGGAGGGTGGGGGGGTAATTTGTCTTCTCGATAGATCATCTGCACATTTTTAAATGCTTTCAGTTAATTTATATGAATCAAATTAGCAATGCATTTAGTTTTTGTTTTTTCCTGGTTTCTAGAAATTAAGATTGTGGCAGTTTGGGAGCTGATATTAAATTTTAGATTTTCTCTTTTCATCAAATTAAAAAGAAAAGACTGAATTTTGTATTTAAAAACTTCTCAAACAGTTAGATAAACGAACTTGTTTTGACTTTTGAAATGATAACTTTAAGCATTTTAAATAAAATGAATAAATTCACTTTTTTCATTTTTTTTTAACAACTATCCTCCAAGCTTTTTGTAGCTTAATAAAATGAAAGACATTCAGTGTAAGATACTTTATGCTTAAAAAAAAAAAAATTGAATTAAAACAATTTGAAACTTGCAAATGTCATAATTTGTACTATTTGGACTATTGTCATCATCTTTATTGTTATCTGTACAACATTTCGGCCTATGTGCCCTTCGAACTTGTTCAGGTATTTCTTTTCAAACTCAGGAACCTTCTTTTTGTAATCGGGAGCCATCACAGAACTTTGAACCTAACCTTTATTCAGTCCACGGGGGTATCCTGTTCGCATTCTGCTAACCACAGCTGGGGTACAGGTGTTAAGCTGTGTTAATTATTATTCTATGTCACTGCTGCCCCTAACCAGGATTGAACCTGCAGTGTAGAGACTGTCACATTGATAAAAGGTTCCCAAGTCCGAGATGGTTACCGAGTCTGAAAAGAAATACCTGAACCAGACCAGAGGGCACATAGGCCGAAATATTGTACAGATAACAATGAAGATGAGGACAATAGTCAGAATAATACTAATTATCAAGCCTCATCTCAAAAATTCAGAGAAATAGTCTTAATTTGATTAACAATTTAAGGAAATTATGAATATATTTCATTAATTTTATAGTGGGTATTGCCAAATTTGCTGAAAACAAATTTAATTGTTTCAAACTGATTCAATGGAAATAAATAAAAATTCTTTAAAATAAATATTACTATCAGGGCCAACCTTACATGCTTTGAGGAAACAATTTATATACCAAATTAATAGACAAAATTCATTCAAAATATGAAACGCCTAATTTTAAGTTTCAAATTTCATATTTCTAGATTCTAAAAACAAATATTTATTCAATAACTAGTCTACTTTATTTTTGTTATCTATTAATTTTTGGAGAAAATTCAATTGAAGAGTTAGGCCCCCACCCTTTTAAACAGAACAAATATCGATGCATAATTTTTTCACTTATAATATAAAAGGCGATTAGATATTTAAACAGAGTAAAAAAAATATCCAAATCTTTTTTTTTATGTATTTTATTAATTTTTTTTTTTTTAATATTTAATTTTCGGTACTTATTTTCTAACAGAGTCACACTTAATTATTTTTTTCTCTTATTCACACCTTCGGTCTTTTGTCTTTTTATTTATACTGCAATTAGTTACACAAGTATATAACCCTACAAAATAGTCACATGATCAGTTTAGGCCATATTGAAGGAAAAAATGTAAATATTTTTTACCTTTTTTTTTTATTAAATCTTGCAAAAAAGAAATAGCGAACATAAAGAGTTGTAACAAAGAAAAATGCTTAATTCAAAGATCAAATTATCCGATTAGGGAAAAATTACTCACCGTTATCTTTAAAAATAAGTAAAACAGTCCGTTTTTTTACAACACGGTCAGTTTCTTTGATATTTTTTTTAGCAGAATCCTGTATTCATGGTTCTTTTACAAAAAACTCTGGCATAGAAATTTATAAAACTTTTCTGATATAATTATTCAGACTCTTATCTTTATAGAAAAAAAGTAAAAATTATTTTATTTTTTCATATTTCATAAAATAAAATATGGGGGGGTGGGGGTGACCTCATATAAAAAGATATTTCCCCTAATATATGTTAGGAAAAAACTATTTCAGACATATTTTCATCAAAAAGTAAGTAATTATGGAAATTTTTGTGAAAGTCGGAACATTGATTTTTCCATAGAATTTCTTTTTTAAAGTCTCTAGTCATAACTTGTTTTTAGCCACGTTAAATTTCAATTGATTTAACGGTGCAAAAATGTAAACATTGTTTCTCGTTTATAATTTTCATTATTTCCATAAGCTGAAAAAAATTTTTTTGAAATCATGTTTCTTCTTTCGAAAAATTTTCAAGATAATATTAACCTTTATGCAAGTTTCATTGTGTTAAATATAGGGAGGGGGCGGTAAATTTCACAGGGAAAATTGGTGGTACAGAGCTATTGACTTTCTGGGAAAAAAAATTCCTCAGATTATTATCGATTAATTATCAAAAGATTAATTCTTTTAGATATTTTTTCCGCAGGTTAATTTTCTGAGTACCCATACTGTTGTCTCTATGTTAGGTATCACCAAAATAGGGTCACATGATCAGTTTAGGCCATATTGAATAAACGAAAGTAAATATTTTTGAACTTTGTTTTTTAAAAATCTCGCAAAAAAAAGTTACAATCATACAGAGTTGTTACTAAGAAAAACAGTTAATTCAAAGATCAAATTATCCGATTGGGGAAAATTACTCACCATTAATAAAAAATAAATGAAATAGTCCGTTTTACATACAAAAGGGTTATTTTTTATGTAGAAACCAGGACTGCAAATTTACATATTATCTCTCTTTGACAATTATACATTTGAATGTATGGGTGACTGTATTTGACATAATTGTTTTTTTGTGCATATTCAATAACCGATTATTGGTTTTCAACGATTTTTGAAAGATTTTTTTTTTTTTTTTAGTCTCAGAATAACTCCGGAATATGTTTTTAGTTGAACTTATAGTGTAACTGAAGCAAAGAAAAGACAATAAGTATTACAAATATTGTCAGTTTTGCTCTTCCGTATATTATAAGAAGCAAACATTACTATTCAACAATGAAAAGATTACAAATTTTCTTTAAAATATTAATATATCGTGGATCGGACAAATAGTTTACCTGAATTCTAAAATTCAGTGTTATATATTTAAATATTAGTGAAAAATTCAATTTGTACACAAAACAAAATTATTTAAGCACACAAAAGATTTAAAATCTCTTAAACATTAATTTCTTTAAAAAAAAACACATTTTTTCTTGACAATTTAATAGAATATAGTACATATCAATTAAAAAAGCACAAACAAGTTTTCAAATAATATTATGACATTTGTTAGCACTTTTTATTTCAGAATTCGTTTTTTTTTTCTACAAAAACTACCCTACCCCTTGAATTTTATATAAATCTATTGATATTAGTTATTCAGACTATATATCTTTATAGAAAAAAAGTAAAAAGCGTTTTTTTTGTTTGTTTTTTTCCGGTTCATTTTTTTCATATCTCACAAAATAAAATATTTTCCCCAATATATTTTAGGAAAAAAATATTTAGACATATATTCATCAAAAGAAAAGCAATTCTGAAAATCTTCGTGAAAATCGGACCATTAATTGATTTTTCATAGAATTTTTTTTAAATCCTCTTGTCGTAACTTGTTTTTGGCTACGTTAAATTTCAGTTGATTTAACGGTGCAAAAATGAAAACATTGTTTTTCAATCATAATTTTCATTATTTCCGTAGGCTGAAAGTTTTTTTTTTTAAATCATCATGAGTTTGTTTAATGTAAGTTTCATTGTGTTAAATATAGGGGGGGGGGGTAAATATCACAGGGAAAGTTGGTAGTACCTACTCTGTGCCAAACTAAGACAAGCTTATTAATTAACAATTTTAATGTAATATTCTTTTAATGATTAAAACAAATCATACGAATAATGAAAGAGAAAGAAAATCAAGATTATTTGGAAGGGGCCAGTTTTATTGATTTATTAAATATATACCTTATTTAAACTTTGCATTAACATTTTGTACATTTTTTAGTTACCGTTTATTAAAATTCGTCACCTTTTTAAAGCCGATTTTCAATAACACAAATAATCTTTTGATTGTTGCAATGTTAGGAGAAAGAAAAAAATCCATTTTTTTTTTTTAATTTCTTAAAAGTCAGTTTGATTTAGGTGAAACAATATGGATTAAGTAAATACAATGTTATTGGTGTGAAAAGTTTTTCTTACCTTTTTTTGGAACACGACATTGTTTTAACTTTTGATGTGTAATACCTATTTTTGTTCCTGTTCATTTTTAAAGCGATGTCTAATCTCAAGGCACGTTTCTAAAGAAATGTAACATTAACCTGTCACTGATTTTATAAGCGAGTGCGTGTACATTTTTATTATATATATATTATTTATTTATTTATTTTTTATTCAACATTTGGAAAGTTGTATGGGACAGGGGTGTATCAAACTTTATGACCCGGTTGAAAATTACCAGCAGCAGCAATAGAAAAAGAAGAAAAAAACACGCACAAATTTTCTTCACTTCAACCAACTGTCTACCCCTTTCATTAATACCATCAGTCGTATATTCCACAGACACAAATGACACTTTTAACCTCTTTAAGAGGTTTAATCCAATCAAGGGATGTTCCACTGGTTGTGGGGGCTCTTCCGACTCTCAGACCATATCAACTAGCCCGACCTTCCCTCTTAAAATAAAAAAAGTGTGTGTGTGCGTGTGTTCCCCCCCCCCATGGTCAATAAAATTGTGGAATAGGAATCCGAATCTCGTTACTTTCATTCATATCGTTTTAAAACGCGATGATTTCTAATTCATTTCTAAACTTAGGTACCGTCAAAAATGTGCTATTTTCCATAAAAAAAGAATTGGAATTAATTACATCGATTTGTTATTTGTATTATTCGGACTATTGTCCTCCTCTTTACTGTTATCTATACAACGTTTCGGTCGATGTGCCTTCTGGCCTTCTTCAGGTATTTCTTGTCGTACTCATGGATACATGGCGCACGGATATAGGCGTTGGGTTTAATACAGTTCTAAGTGACAATTATCTTTGGGCTGCAGGTGCAGCCCTGGTTAAGGGCGACAGTAGCATAGAATAATTAACACGGTTTAACCCTTGTACCCGGTCATGGTTAACGGAATGAGAACAGTCTACTCCCGTGAATTGAATAAAGGGTTCAATTCGAAGTTCCGTGATGCTCCCGATTACAACAAGAAATACCTGAAGAAGACCCGAGGGCACATCTGCCGAAACATTGTGTAGATAATAAAAAGATGAGGACAATATTAAACATTAAAAATAAACAAATAATAAAAATTATCAAGGTTCATCAAAAAAATTTAGAGGTTAAATTTTAGTTTTAGTCGAAAAAAAAAAATCCAAATAATATTACATATGTTAGGGTCTGCCAAAAGAGTTGATTTATCAATAAATGAATTTTATAATGTAGCACTTATTTTATTTCAATGCTTTCTGATTTTTTTCAGGTCACCTAACTTTGACCAACCCTTATTTTGGGGGCGAAAAATATCGGTGGAGTTATATAAAAGTGAAACTAATTACAGTATAAATGAAAAAACAAAAACCGAATGTGTGAATAGAAGAAAAAAGGGGGGGCGATTCTGGTAGAAAATAAGTACCCAAAAAACGGAAAATTCAATGTAAAAAAAAAAATTGTTCAGATTTTTTTTTTTTTTTTACTATGTGGTTTTATTATATAATCGCCTATTATAAGTGAAAAAATGATACATCGATATTTGTTCTGTTTAAAAGGGTGGGGGCCTAACTTTCAATTGAGTTTTCTCCAAAAGTTATTAGATAACAATACTAAAGTAGGCTTGTTATTAAATAATATTTGTCTTTAGAATCTAAAAATATGAAATTTAAAACTTAGAATTAGGCGTTTCATATTTTTTTTTAATTTTATATATTAATTAGGTATGTAAATTGTTGCTCACAAGGCGCATATGGGGACCGCGAACGGTAATATTTATTTTAAAGAATTTGGATTTATTTCCATTGAATCATTTGATTGAAACGTTTCATAAATTTAAAAGAAAGTATTCATTGATTAACATTGATTTTTTTATTATTATCTCGGCCCACTTGAGATGTCCAATCTGCCATGTCAAATTTAAACCCCCCCCCCCATACACACACACCTATGTTTAACACAATGAAACTTGAATAAAGGTTAATATTATCTTCAAAAGTTTTGGACCATTAAAAAAAAAAAAAACTCCTGATAATTTTTTTTTTTAATTCAGCTAACGGAAATAATGAAAATTATGAACAAAAACAATTTTCGCATCATTAAATCAATTGAAATTTAACGAAGCCAAAAAGAAGTTATGGCTACCGGCTTTTAAAAAAAATTCTATGAAAAATCAACTAACAGTCAAATTTTTACGAAAATTTCGGTTATTAATTACCTGTTGATGAAATTATGTTTAAAATAAGTTTTTCCTAAAATATACTAGGGGAAATATATTTTACGAGGTCTCCCCCCCCACACACACACACACACCATTTTATTTTATGAAATCTGAAAAAAAAAAATGAACCTATAAAAAACGATTTTAAAATTTTTTCTATAAAGATAAAAGTCTGATTGATTATATTAGAAGATTTTTATAAGTTTCTATACTTGTAAACTTGTTTTTGGTTACGTTAAACTTCATTTGGTTTAATGGTGTGAAAATGTAAACATTACCATGTAAACAAACATGATACCAAAAGTTTTATTAAATTCCGATAAGTAGCCGATTAGGGGGTACATTTTTAAAAACCGATGCTTTAGCAGGTGTGCGTGTATATTTGTAAATAGATACGCGCACCTGCTAAAGCATCGGGTTTTTCTTTTAACTTTGAAATTGATATCTGATAAAGTTTTCTTGTGTTAGAATTTTTAAAAAAAGAATCACCCCCTCCTCACACACACACAACACTGGAATTTACATTAAAAATTACCTTAGAATTTTTGTGTGATTTTCCGTTTCATCAAAGTTTCATGAGGAATGCACTTTTGGGATAGTGTACTTCCTTCAGTAGAAATGCTGGGTGCTGCTAAAATCGATACACGATGTTTGATAGATTTTAACAGCATGTCAACCCATCTGCGGTTATTTTATACCTAGTATAGTGTACGTTTATTTTTACATTTTTGTATAGTAGTTTAAGACTATTTATTCATTTTATATTTTGTCTTAACGATAGGTCAAAATCCTCTGGGATAATTAATTACTTTATATGGTACTCATCATATTTATGTTTATAATTTTTGGTATAATTTTATTTCTCTCAAGAAGGACAAAATGTCACCCATTTTTAATAGATACTTCATATTGTTTGTGTTTAAAAATATCAAAAACGTCTGATGAGAACTAAATCTCAACGTTCTATGAGAAACTGTTTAACATTATAGGATGTTAGGCATGTTATACACTGCTAAAGGCATCGGTTTTGTTTTTTTTATTCAGGTTAGACTTTTTTTTCCTTTTCTTTTTTTTTTTTTTTTTTTTTTTAGGTTTGAAATTGACATCAGTAGATTGGACTCTTAGTGCAAGTGACTGAGATTTTGTTAATGATACTGAATAAATAAATATGCCTGATTATTATTTTTTTTTTTTATCTGAATATATTTATTCGGTATTTTTTTTTTTAATGTGGCTTTTTATTAGACAATTTTCTTTTACGGATGCCCACACGAGAAACAATATAAAAAGTGTCTCATGGGAGAAACTTTTTTTACGAGAATTAACTAACATAAAAAAACACGGATTATTACACTTTTGATCATCATACTTAAGAAGAAAAGGAGCATCACTTGTCATAATATTGCCAATAAAGAGTGCGTGTTTTGTGTACATGCCTAACTGGGATAAAATGTAACTAATCAAATTTTATAATTTTTCTATTTTTTGTAAAAATGAAAAATAAAATTATTTCCGGTTCATTACGTACTTTTATTTTTAAGAACCAAACCAAGATCATATAATTAAATTTTGTTGTAAATGAACGCATATCTACCTTCAGGTGAAAACCATACCCAAAGAATCTAAAATCCCTTTTACCGACATAAATGGGGTCAATAGAGAACCTGCAGTGATCCTTAAGTTAAACGAACTCCCCAAAACAAAAACATATCATAGCACACTTAACCAAGATATCTTAATGGGCACCTCACATAGTGTAATGCTTAGTAAGCTAGGCTAGCAGAACATTACTAGTGAGTTTGCATCTCACTAGATGCCCTATGCTTCCGGCCTTGTACTACATCTAAGCTTATATACAAAAAACAATGATGATATGTCATTAAACAAAATAACCAACAAAAACTCAATTGTACCACTTTAACTTGGAGGCTATGTTATTTATTTATTTTCTTTTTATGAAAGTTCTCTTTTTCAGGTTTTTTTTTGATTGATCCAAAAGTTCTGAGTACAAGCTTTTGCATGATGTTATTGAAATCTTAGAATTGTCCCTGAAGTTTGTGCAATCAATTGCTTAAGCCTTAGGGAATATAGGTTCCACATAAAGTTACGTTTAAACACTTGACTTTCTCTTGTTGCTCAACAGAGAAAAAATAGTCACAGATGATGAAAATTAGATTTATTACAAAATTCAAGACAACCTTTAACATTTCAAGCTAATTTGAATTTACTTGTGGAGAGTTGTTCATTTCTGCATTTGTTGCAGATTAACTATTGTTTCAATTCTTTTGAGCGCGAAAAGAAGTTCAAAAAGACGAGGGAATTGGGAAACAAAGGATGTTCCAGACAGAAGTCTGGATCGAATAAAGAGGAAGAGTGAGTAAGATCGGAGGCTTACTGCTGACCAGGTCAAACGAACTGCCCGGAAAAATAACAATAGCAGGATGACAAAGTACTTCCTATCGACTGGTGACAAATCTAGGATTGCAGGTCACGCAGTACAGTTCCGGTGTAATTTGAATAGACCAGAGCATGCTGGGTAAAGATTGAAAAGTCACGGTTCAGCAGTTGAGATTTGGCAGCCGCTAACTTCAGACCCCCGTCAACAAAACATCCCTCGGGCACTCATTGTGAACATTGCGCTCTTGGCTAGCCACCGGCATTCTCATTGTAAGCTCTGCGCCCCTCACCTACCACACACCAAAGAAAATAAAGAAGAGTCTCTTTTGTATACGCGTATCTGTTGTTATTGAAGTTCAGTAGCCGACTACTACCATACATCGCTTTTGGGTTAGTGACGATATCCGCTACTAACATACACGAATTTAGCGTCGTGAATTCAAAGCCAGTATACAACACATTTAATGGAATCAAGAAAAAGGAATTCTTTATTTAGAGGACAATTTGGATAATTGTTCTATTTCAATACTACAGTAGCAATTGGTTTGTTTGTAAATAGAAAACACATTTGTTGAGTGAAAGGTAAATGCACAGTTGATCAAAGTACAATAACTAGATGGTTGAAGAATTTTCACTTGGGTTGCAAGAACCTTGACGATCAGCCAAGGTCAGGTAAACCTAAAACGAGGCTGTGATCCAGGTCATAGAGGCAAATCAGGCGAGTAGCATACAAAGAATATCAGGTGAGCTCGGCATCTCACAGTACAGTGTGGTTCTTCATCTTCAGGATCTCGACAAAAGCATCTGAAGCTGCCGAATTGTACTAAAATATTGCAAAACTTTTGAATCACCCAAGTAGAATACACAATTTTGCTGAAAGACAACTTAAAGCTAGAGAAAATACTTATGATTGAATGATGGTACTATTAGTATTAGTGAATAAAGGAATCCGTCTAGTTCACCCACAATAATTCATAGATAATAGTACATGTTACTATAGAAATGCTAGTAAAGCAGAGGCAGGAAGTGTGGGGGGGGGGTAAACGTAGAAGTAACAAAGACAAAAGCCAGGCTAAATCAAACTGACAGATTTCAAATAAATAATTTAAATTGACAATTTTTTTATGGGTCTTGTATGTTGAAAATGTATTACTTTCTTTCTCTGTTGGGACATCCCATCATGGTGTAATGTTTAGCAAGTTTGTCTCACAGATTCATTACTACTGAATAACTTACTTATGACCTTGTGTCACATCCTGTGGTGAATAGGTTGAGTAAATACCTGCATATTTGGCTAAGTTTGATTTCCAACAAACAAGTTTGTCACGTAAATCATTTCAACTGAATAGGAATCTGATCTTTGTTGGATTCCCCATACTTTTGACTTAGTGTCATTTCCTACCCTGGCAAACATGTTTGGTAAATACATATGTTCCTTCCCACCTGTGACTGGTTTATTAGCACTCCTTCACCAGTTGGCTGCGATATAGCTCAAAATGTATCATCATCATCATCATGTAGTGCAAGTAGCACGGATATCCATGACAATCTCTCGCCAAACTTCCCTATCATTCTATCATAACTTTGGGAGTTCTTCTGCACAGCAACCAGCATCCTCACAGAGTTTGTCAATGTAGGTTCTTGGTGGGCGGCCCACGTTAGCATGTCAATGTGTTGGCTTCCACAGGAGAACGTCGCTTATGGCTCGTCCTTGCTTCTCCAGCAGTGTCCTGCATGTCTAGTCCGTCTCACTCGGATGGTCTGTGAGATGGGGGGCAGGTGGCCATATAGTTGCTTCCTTGTGGGTGTTTCCACGACTTGTTCAAGACTGCACGCAGCATTCTTGTGCAGCTCCCATCAAGTTTATTCTCACTGATGATGTTCTTCGCGTAAAGAAGAACGAAATATTTCTCTCCTACTTGTTTGAGTCATTATTTTTTGTCCACTTTTCCTTTTACCTTACCTGATACATATTTTTTTTTCTCCCATATATATATATGGGAGAAATGTGAGGACGTTAATCCGACAGTATTTGGAGAAAGGTAGACAAACACGGGATGTTATAGAAAATGGATAATACAGGTAGACAAACATGGGATGTTATAGAAAATGGATAATACAATAAACATCCATTTTCTATAACATCCCGTGTTTGTCTACCTTTCTCCACACACACACACACACACACACACACACACACACACACATATATATATATATATATATATATATATATATATATATATATATATATATATAATATATAAAAATTCTTTAACGTTTAACAATTAATTATTTCTCCTATTATATGCTACTAGAAATCACTAGATTTGATTGGTTACATGATTTCAGAAAAATTGCTAGTAACATTTTTTAAAATTTGAAAATTTACAGAATGGTAGAAAAGTAAAACTTTTTAAAAAAACGCAGTATATTTATATTTTGAAAGTTTAAAATCAGGTTTCTAGTTAAAAACAAAACAATCTTAAAAGATAATTAAAGAATTTTTTAAAATTATCTTGGATTTTTTTTTTTTTTTTTTTTTTTTTTTCAAAATTGTCTTCTCTTATCACTCTCCCCACAGTTCTACACTGTTTCTAATTGCCTCCCCCCATCCTCTTTCCCTTTAATAACAGGAAAATATACTGTGAATAAAGTTTTGTGACCTGCTTTTTACTACCGGCCAAGTGAAATGTGATATTTGACATTCAGAGCCTCTGGTTTGGACTTGATCAGTTTAAATTGAATGTCACATCCAATTAACTAATGTTTATTTATTTAAATACTTTAAATTAAAAAAAAAAAAGATATATGTGTATATAACTGGGAGATGACATATTTTTATCTACTGAGTATTTATGATCCATTGTTTTAATACATACTATATCTCTACTGCCATAAATTATTCTATTATTACAAAAAAAGTAATAATTGCTTTCATTTCCAATTTCTCTGAATTTCTCTAATTTACAAGTTTTATTTATTCTTTGTGTAGAACTGACTCCTTGTATACAATTCTTGAACAAACAAAAAATATTAAATGAAATCAAAGTTTAGAAAAAAAAAATTGAAATTAGTAGTTTTAAGCATTTTTTAAACATTAAAGTTGTAAATCAGTGTAGACGATGCCTTTGTTTGCTGCAGATTTTCCACAGACGCAGTCAAAAGCCATTGATTCTTGATAGCTATGTGCAAAACACGCTCTTTTAATTCGAACGGAGATTGTTAAAAAATATTTTAAAACGTCAATAAAAAATTGAAAATTAACTTTTTAGTGTTTTATTTTACGTTTAATATAAAGAACAATTTCAAGTTTATGTGTTATAAAAAAGAAAAAACAAATTTCTCTTACATAAAACCTAAATTTTTGCATTTAAAAGTAAATTCCAGTAAAAACCCGCCATTTTTTAATCTTTGACATAAATAACGCATCTTGACGTGTGCACTATTTTTTGTATGGAGTTTTGTACGTATAATATTTTTTCTGAAGCAAAAACAAATTACTAATTTAGCATTTCCTTGATGCCTCACAATTTAACTCTTAATATTATTGAAAAAGAGAGTTGGAAAAATAAAAATTAGAATGTTAGAAATTATTTATAATAAAATTCTATAATAATATTCTTTTCATTTTTTTTTTTTCCCGATACATCTATTAAATTATTAAAGTATACATACCTCAAAGAGGTGAAGTTCTTTATTCAATTTTGTAGTTTTTAAAGTTTTTAATTTATTCCATAATGAATAAATCTTTATTTAAATAGTCTGCCCCTATTTTAACTGAACGGTAATATCTGCTTTCTGGATATAAACGGGAGAATTATTTGTTTCCAAATAAAATAATAGATTTCTTCAAACACTGTTTGGGTTCTCTTTCACAGAGTATAAGTATGCACGCGTCACGTATTCGAACCTGTTTACCCATAACACATCAGTGAAAATGACAACTACATTTGTTTCCCTTAGATGCTTCCGTAATCATTCTGACGACAATTTTTAATTCAAACATTATTTTCAAAAATTCATAAAAATAAAAATGTTTTATATTATGCCATCATTTTTAGCGAGATATGTTTTATACAATATTTTCTTTGATTAAATAAATACGATTTTGCTTGACAGTAAACAAAAGTATTTATTTTACATTTTATACATTTTTAAAAATCTCTGAAAATCTCTGAAAAATAAAATAAAAATGTACACAATACGAACTTTTAATATAAAATTCTTTTGAAAATAATCTAACAATTAAAAAAAAAAAAAATACATATTTTTTCTTATTTACAAGATTTTAAGTTTCAATGTTTAAGATGCCCTATTTCCAAAACTGTTTTATTAGCAAATTATCTTTTTTTATATATGTTATGTCATTACATTGTCTTTCCAAAAATGTAAAATTTATTTATATACTATAAAAAAAAAATCAGATCATCAATACGCGAAACAAAAACTAACGAAAAAAATTATTAGCCTTTTCAATTTAGTAAAAATTTATTTACAATAAAGTTTGTCTTTTATTACTTCATAAGCCGAAAGTTTTATTAGAATCGGATCGTTAGTTTATTTTATATGATTTTTAGAAGAATTTCCTGTGATCACCCTTTTATATAGTAGCGATAATTTGCACATAGCTAATTCTTGATGATGATGGTGGTGTCCTTTGGATTTTCACCGGAGCCCCTTTGGCCATGTTGTGGTCCTAATACCAGTGAGTGCCAGACCTGTCTGCCTTGGGTGACCCTACCAGGAGCTTCAGTTTCCAATGACATGGCTCTGACACTACCAAATTTACACGGCCCCAATGAGGAAGGGTTGGACTTAAGAAATAATGTGCTAGATGGCCGTTGAGCAAAGAGCTTTCTCCACCCTTTTACAGGTCTTGTTTTTCGTTCTGCAGGGTGGTTATTCACCCTCCTCACCAGACAAAATTTGTGGGGTTACCGGTTTAGTCGCCAATAATCCTGTTTCATAGTTGGATCATTGATGACTAAACCTTACATTTTTAAATAGATTAAATAAAGCTTTATCTATGGTGAAAATATTGAGTGTCACTATTAAATTTGAATAAAAATACCTTTTTTTTTTTTCAAAAAAAATTTTAAAGAGATTTTCAATCTTTTGTGTGCTTAAATATTTTTATTTTCTGCGTGAAATAAATTAAATTTTTTTTTTCTGCGTCAGAAAATCGAATTTTTCACGGATATCTAAATATATGAATTTTAGAATTCAGGTGAACTAAAAGTCCGATCTGAGCTTTTAAAAGAATTTGTAATTTTTAAGTGGAATAGTAATGTGTGATTCTTAGAATATACGGAAGAGCAAAACTGACATATTTGTTTTGTTTTTATATGAAGAGACGAGACGCTTCTCAGTAAACAAAGTTTGTTTTGCTTAGCTTAAAAATTTATTTTATTTAACTTTTTCGACCAATTAGAGTAAAAAGTAAGTATATATGATTATTTTATCAGTTTTTCTCTTAGAAAAAATATTCAAATTTTCATTATATTTTCGATTTTAAAATTAATACTAAAACCGAAGACATTTTTTTAAGTCAATTTCACTGCAAAATTTTAAGATTAAATTTTTTCAAGTTTTTATTCATTTTAATAGTAAATTTTAATATTAAAGTTTTTAAAGATTTTAATAGTAAATTTTGGCTAAAAAAAAGTATGTCCGTTACACCCAACCGTACTTAGACGCATAACCTTAAGATGGTAATAATATGTATTTTTTTCTGTCTAAATAGCGGCCTGAAAATTACCCTTTCGCATGTAATACGGATAGGTTTGTTTATTTTTTAAGATAACGATGTGATTTTTCCCAATCGGATAATTTGATCTTTGAATTAACTATTTTTCTTTGTAACAACCCTGTACGATCTTTAATTGTTTTTTACGAGATTTTTTATAAACAAATTCGGAAATATTTATTTCCGTTTTATTCAAGATGGCCTAAACTGATCAATTGGTGGTCCCTACCTTTTAGCTATTATAACTTAATGTCAATGGTAAGACATTTAAAAGCATTTCACTCTTTATTCAGTTTTATGTGTTAATTAGTAATAAATTATTAACAGAATTGTTATATCACTTTAATAGCTTTTTATTTGTGTTGTTCTTTTAATTAAAATCCTTTTTCTTCTAAGTATTTACTTTTATTATGTGAATGAAGTTTTTAACCTATAAAATTTGTTTTTCTCTAATAATGGAATAAGAAATTCAGAGTTGAATTATTTTACTTCATGTTGGCTACTTTTAATATACATGACTTACAGAAAAACAAAAGGATACTTATTAGTTTTATGACGCTTCTCCAAAACTGCCTGAAAATTTCAGTGATATTGCCAGTATTAAACATTTACAGAGACAAGAATTACTTTAATATATCTCAAATTACAGTTCTTAGTAGAGAAACCTGTTTTTTTTTTTTTTTGTTTTCTTTTTTACATAAAAATCTGGGATTTATTCTATGTATAAAAAAGAGTCTTTAATTGGGGATGGGCATGTTGTGATCTAAATTAGTATTAATCTACAAATATTAAGAAAAACTTTAGAAAAGAACTTGTTAATGATATTCAATAATTAACTAATTTAGCAGCTATATGAATCAATCATTATTTCTTATTGATAAGAAAGCAGAGAAAATGGATCTGTAAAAATTAATCAGAAAATTATGTCAACTTTTACTAAAATATTCAACCAAAAACATGAAAGTATTTTAGAAAAATAATGAGTCTCAGATGATAATTTTAATAATATCCAAAAGTTTTTATTTTATGATTTTTCTTTTATTAAAACATTGTCATGCTCTAACCATGATCGAGCTTCAGATTTTTAACACTTACAAAGGTGACATACAATATTTCATAATAATTCTCTTTTTCTTTTTATTTCATTATACCATTAACTTTACTAATCTCTCTCTCTCTCTCTTTCTCTCTCTCTCTCTCTCTCTCAATGGTGTTCTTTGGATTGGAAACCTTGACATCTCCAAATAAATGTCTTCTCATTATGCACCAATATTCTCTCAGAAGAGACAGGCTTATCAATATGTTCATTTGCAAATGCTAGTCAAGATTTTAAACAATTATCCTTTTAAAAAAAAATGTGTCTTACAAGTTCAGTATGTGTCTAGCCCTGCTCAATGCAGAGTTCTAGTATTTCTTGTTATTTTCATTCCAGTGGCTTCCACTTTATCCTTGAGAATCTTAGTTGTAATATTTGGGTTTGTTTTCTATTGTTAGAATGTTCTCTTCTGATCTGATGACACTTTCTTCCTACAAGAGATTGATTGGTTCTTAATTTCAAAACTATATTCATATATCTCTTCACTATTATCCAAATATACAGAACTTGGCCTGTCAAAAGAATTATTATAGTTTATCAAGTGAATAAATAGATCACAAGATTTTCAGACTGGTGATATCATATCACCAGTCTGAAAATAAATAAATATTGATATGATCTTAAACATATAAAACTTTTAAACTTGGTAAAGGTATGAACCTCCTGCTCTTATTGGTTATCACCTCTGGGAGATTATCTATTAGTGTAATTATAGTCCTTTTTTTAATTTTTTCCAATTTAAAAATAGACCACTTTTTTTCTTTTTCAAGTAACTGTTAACTTATTTCTTTTTCAAGTAACTGTTAACTTATTTCAAAACAATCAAATATTTTATTTTTGAAACAAAATTAGAATGTCTGTAAAATTTCATGTAAAGCATTTTTTTTTTTTTTTAGATATTTCATGTAAAGAATTTTTTTTAAATATTTTATGTAAAGATTGAAAAAGATAAAAGTGTATTATATCTAAAAATATATATAATCAAATAATATATTTCTGAAGGCGTAATAATGCACATTTATTTTTAAAAAACATATTTAATTTCTTTCTTTTTTTTTTTTTTTTTTTTTTTTTTTTGTTGTTGTTTCCTTAATATTTTCAGGCAATGCCTATCTTCAGAGGATCGAAACATTTTTTTTTTAAATTTTCATCTGTATTAAAAAATGAAAATTTTCATCTGTATTAAAAAATGAAAATTTAAAAAAAAAATGTTTCGATCCTCTGAAGATAGGCATTGCCTGAAAATATTAAGGAAACAACAAAAAAAAAAGAAAAAAAAGAAATAAATTAAATATGTTTTTTAAACACAAATGTGCATTATTACGCCTTCAAAAATATATTATTACATTTTAATTAATGCTTCGAACTCACTATAAAAAATGATTTTAAAAATCTTTATATATAATCAAGTTTTACATATTTTGAAAATATTTTTCTTATTATGAAAGCTAATAATTATTAAATAAATGAATTAAAATATTAAAGATTAAGTTTATGTTAACTGAAAATCTCCACATTTCTTATAAACTTCATAGAGCATTTAAAGTATCATAGATTCTATTTATTATATTCCACTTTCAAATGTTCCTAAAGAATTAAATGAGATTTTTAGTGGTTAAATTTTGATGGGAGAGAAATATTTACTTCTCAAAGTTAAACATGCATCAGTTATAATACTGAATATATTTTCAATATTGAGTCATGACAAATCATTTACTCAAGTAATAAACTGAAAAAATATGGATGGATTTTACAATGAGTCATTTGCATTGATGGAATGATAAATTAGTTGGCTGTACCTGTCAAACTGGGCAAGTATTATTCACAGCTAGTTTATATTTATATAGTTTCATAAGGTTAAAGTGTAACATTTAAAACTTTTATGTTAAATACAGTATTACATTGCTTAAATGTAATATTTTTAAATTATGAATACTAAAACAAAATTAAAACTACTGGTTGCTAAATGATAAGTCCTTGCTTAGTTTTAATTATGCAAATCAATACTTACAATAATGAAATTGAATGTATACAGATATTAGTCTCTCTCTTTATATATATATATATATATATATATATATATATATATATAAGAGTTGGGCAGTTTGGCAATTTTGATTTCGGTATTGATTTTTTTTTTTCCCCTTGATACTGCAGTTTTTTTGGTTCGGTTTCGTTTTTTGATTTAGTATTTTGTCTTTCTAAGGAAACTGTTCATTATCTTTTGCAATAATGATTAGTAGCTATGTGCAATTTTTCTCTAGGGAAGTAATACATTTTTTTTTTAATTTTAAAATGATTACCAAAAATCAGGGAATTGTCCAACTTTAATAAAATTTTCAGCATTTTATTTATTAATGACTTAATGAACAGGTTATTTTGTTTAAAAAAAACTTGAAAAAAATGTTAGGATCGTGGGGTCAACATTTGCTCATTTGATTAAAAAAATTTGCAGCCCCTAATTTTTACATTTCTTGCATATGGTTGTTCAGTAGTAATAGCACTACACCGAAAGGTTTCAGTTTCACAAAATATTTCGGTGTGATATCATGATATGAAGATAAAACCGAAAAACTGTAGTATTTCCGTTAAACCACCCATCTCTAATATATATATATATATATATATAATTGAACCAATATTGAAATTATTTATCATGATTTTTTACTATAGTAATTGTAAACAAAGGAAGAAGTCATTGCTTCCAAATGAGCCAATAAAAAAAATCAGTATTTCTAATGATTTACAATTTGCAGCCACATGGCTATTCATGTTTTAATTAAACTACGAAACTGTCTCACCCATTAAGATATGATTATTTACAAATAGATAAATCATACACAAGATTTGTGGGATTCTATCTGCATCCCAATTACAGTCATGGTTTATGTTTCTATTACATTGCTGCTCAGTTTAACAATATAGAAATTCATATAATTCCTATTGTCATTGGTGTAATAATTTTTCTTTCTATTTGATATTTTATACTAATAAAAACTCTTATCATTTTGGTTGGTCTTATGATGATATTTAGTCAGTTGTATTTATTTAATTATAAAGTAAATTGAATTAATGTGTGTGTATATATATATATATATATATATATAATGTATTATTTTTTTTTAGTTCCAGATCATTGAGAAACATGTTGAAAGTCTCCTGGAAAAATTGCCTCCATTTTCTAATGAGTGTGAAAACATTGCAAAGAGAGCCCAGGAAATCAATTCTAGGTAAAATAAAAATACTTTTACTTTGCCAACTTATATTGAATAATAGTGAACATGCCTATGAAATGTGTTTATTACATGTTTATGTAAATAAATAGGTAATCATTGCAGTTATAATTTTTATGCATGCATATAACTATTTAATGTTTTTTTTTTACATACACAAAATAATAAAAATAACAGCAACAACAATTAGGTTTTGTATTTTTGTCTACTGATATCTGGTTGATGTTGTTTATAAAATTTAATCCTGATATCTGACATATAGAATATTAATATGCCAGTATTAAATTTTATACTGTTTTCATGCCTGATTAATTAAATACATTTTTGTTACTGTTTTAAAAAGTTTGTAGTTTATTTTTCTAATTTCTGAATTATCATTTTATTACTTCCTAACATCTAACATTAATAGCAAAATAGTTGATTCTGTTACATGTGCATGCATCCATTTCAGTAAAGAAAAATGTTCCTTGAAACTTCTTTTTTTAAATTCTTCTTACATTTCACCTCTTCAATTATCAGTCTCTTTATCCTTTCTCAATTTAAAAAAAAAAAGATTTTGATCCCTTTTTCTGTTTAAGCATGAAAATGCAGATTGGGAGGTCCACTATTCTTCACTGCCATTTCATTGATGTTGTTTTTGAACTTTTCTGGTTTAATGGTTACAATAATTTTGTATTTTCTCAGTTGTAAAGAATTTTGATAATTATGTTCGATTTCTGATCTTCTTTGAAGTGGATGCAATCTTCGAACATTTTAGGATGAAAACTCTGCAATTACTTTTCAAATCTGATGCTCTTGGAAGTGCAGTTTTGTCACAAAAACCATTAAATTTTACATTTTAGTTTCAGAATCCTCATCATCTATAATACAACTGAGACATAATGTTTCTCATTTGCTATTGTAAAATGTTCAAAAACAGCTGACTTTGTTGAAACTCTTTTTGTCATTGGGATTTTCTTCATATTTTCATTATTACAAAATAAAAATGTGATAAAATATATTTTAAAATTTGCAGAGAACTTGAAATGAAGATATATCTTGAAAAAAATAGGTTAATCAAATTATTATTACAGTTTTTCACAACAGAATTAGCTGATATAGGTATTCCCTAGAGTCTGCGTGACAACAAGTCTCCTCAGATCTCCAGGACTCTTCTGAGTATTCTGGCAGATTGCAGCAGTGCAGTATTCTGGATGGTCTCAATTCTTCCTCTGATTTCCAGGTTTTCCAGTCTTTTTTCCAAGCTTTTTGGGACCGTTACAAGTGCACCAACTACAATTGGTATCACTTTGACTTTCATATTCTATAACTTTTTCAGTTCTCTGGCAAAGTCCAGATATTTCTTCATCTTCACCCTGTGATCTGCTGGAACTGCAAAATCCACCAGTTGACAAGTTCTTTCTTTTTTGTTAATTAACACTAGGTCTGGTCTCCTTGCTGGGATAAGATGATCCGTCTTTATCTCAAAGTGCCAGAGAATTTTATTCTCAAGAATAGATTCTGGTTTATGCATATACCATTTTGTTGTATGGTCAAAATTTAATTTTTGCATAATTCCCAGTGGATCACCTTCCCAACCCAGTTGTACCTAGTTTTGTATTCCCGTTGTGCTAGTTTGTTGCATTCGCTTAGTATATGGTTTACAGTCTCATCTCTGTCACCGCATAGTCTACATTTACTATTTTGTTGGGTCTTATCAATTTTTGCTTTGATATAATTTGTCCTTATGGCATTATTTTGTGCAGCAATTATTAATGATTCAGTTTCTCTTTTGAGGTTTCCTTTTATTAACCATGTCCAAGTCTTTTCATGTGCAACCTCTCCGATTTGTCGTTTGAAGTGTCCATATAATTGTTTTTCTTCTCATCTTTGTTTTCTAGTCTTTGTTGTTTTTCTGTTTGTCCATATATTACATCTGCTATTGTTGGCTGCCATAAGTAATCTGTCTTTGCTCTTTTTTGTGTAGTCCAGGAGTTGATTAATGTCTATGCCCTCGACACAGTTAAAAAAAAATTTTTTTTTTTAAAACGCGTACAGTAAACGCACATGAAATATGCTCTCCACACACAGCGCCCCATTATCCACGATATCATCCATCAATACCCTCAATGCGTATACGCACTGATAAGTCACTGATAAGTCACATCACAGATGATAAAACACTCCAAGGCAGAAAAAAGCCAAGCCATATATGAGGAACCTATTTCATGTCAGGATGAACAATAAGGAGTTGTATAGCTATATGTTTAATCCTTTATATATACCGATCACTTATACATAAAGAGATATTTGCACCTAACAATTTCCTAAGTTTTAACTTAGTATAAGTCCACAAGTCCCCTTTTCCAATTGAATAAGAAATAACCTGGGTTACATGTATTATTATTGTATTTTTCCCTTTTTATTTATGTGTTGCTTTAGGGGGAAATTTATCTCTTAATAAAAAATATATTAATACAAATCTAGTATACAAATTTCTGATTATTTACTTTGAGAATTAACACAGAACAACGTATGAAAGTCAAGTCAAGATTTATCAATATATTCCTTACAAGAGAAATGAAAAATAATTAAATAAATAATTTATATTAGTTAAAATTTAAAATGTAAATAACAGAAAATAAATAAATAAATCAGGTTACCTTCAGTTATCTTCTTTTACTGCTCTAAGGGAGAGATTACTTATTTAAAAAACATTTAAATTTCTCAATTAAAATGAATCATTAGCTCTTAGATTTCTTTATTTTATATTTCTTGGGGGTTGGGTGGGTGACACTCACTCATCAGCAGATCAAACCCACATTCCGGAAACTAGCCATTTTTTTATTTTTTTAAATTATTATTTAGTTTTCACACCAGCGTTAGCTGATTGTTTTTCACTGGGGCCTGAGTGACAACAAGTCTCCTTAGGTCTCCAGAACTCTTCTGAGTATTCTAGCTGATTTCAACAATGCTGTTGTCTTGATGGTTTCAATTCAACTGTTTAATATTAAATTGTGGGAAGATACAGTAAAAATCCTTTTCAATTTTGGAGCTCTTTTTTCTTTTCGCACATAATTTTCCTTAAACAAGTTGTCGAAAATTTCAAATTCAAATTAATAATAATATGATCGTGCTATTCTTATGTTTTCACATAACATTTACTTTTTCTTTATTTGATTTTTTATTCTTCTAAAAGTAAAGAAATAAAAGTGCATTTATCATATTGTGCATTTATAGAATTCATGAATATTTGATATTTAAATAAGGTGTGTTCAAAATGTAAGTGATCTTTTAAAACATTGGTTCAATAAGATAATGTTTTAGTATGTTGACAACTGAAATTTACAAGGGGAAGTCAAAAGTTTTGCAATATTTTGGTACGCGCTAGTTTACGGCATGTATATCATGTGACCCAAGGTATCAACTGTGACTGGTAGTTTCATGGTAGATGGTGTGCTGCCAATGCTTGTTGATGATGATGGTGGTGATGATATTATCTAAACTTGTTTACCAAAGCAAAACAAAAAATTGCTTTGTTGGTGGGGTTTAAAATAAGCTGAGAGGTGTCCTGGGTATAACACTAAAGTACATCTGATAATGAGGCTCCAGTTCTGAAGCTCTGGGGAGTGTGGAGTACCCCTTCATTGCCCTTACTCCCAGATCCTCTCTGACCCGGACTGGTAGTACATCTATGGGTCAAATATATATGTTTAAAAATGTTATATTTAATAGGACTATGTGGAGAAAAAACAAAACAAAACAAAAATCTTTTAAACAATTTTAAAAAAAATGTAAATTTGAATGTACAATGAATGCGATTCTCTAATCTCTAGACCTAAAATAACCCTATATGGGTTGACATGCAGTTAAAATCAATCAATCAAAACAAAAAAAAATATACCTTTTGTTTTTATTGCAAATATATTTATCAAGTTGGACTTTTTGATTTTCAGTTAAAATTAGCTGATTAATTTGTTGGTGGGGGGGGGGGGGTCAATCCAATGCTTAAAATCCTTCATCGAGGTTTTTTTTATTTATTTCTTATGATAATGCTTGTTGCTTTTAAGCTGAATCTAATTTCTTTTCATGCTGAAGCATAAATAAAATTGCTTAACATTATTCTTCATTTATCATTCCTTTTTTTTTAGGTGATGAATTTATTTATTTTTTGTTTGTGAACAACAGAAATAGTCTGATTAAATAGAATCAATTGAATCTAGTGATTATGTCTTATCTCATAAAAGATTAAATTACATTTACCCTGTTAATCTATGAATTCTATTATTGACAGTCGTCGGATGAATAGTCTGACTCTTCAACGGCATACTCAACTCTTGGAAATTCTGGAAATGCCCCAATTAATGGATACCTGTGTGAGGAATGGTTATTATGAAGAAGCTCTTGAATTAACAGCTCATGTTAAAAGATTAGAAAAGAAACACTTCAACATTCCAGTGATTGCTGTAAGTAAAAAAAAAAAGATTTTTTTTAAGTATATTTTACTGCAGAAAAACATTTTTACAATCTAATCTATTCTTATTGTATACAAATATCCCAGTGTCTTGGAGGTAGGAGGCTAAAGTGCATCTAGTGGTGAGGTTTTCATTTTAGAGCTTTGGGAAATGCCATTCTATGAGGCAAATCAATTTTCTGGATAGGATGCTAAATTGCATCTAGAAGTGAGATTCCAATTTTGAAGCTCTGGGAAGTGTAGAGTTACCTCTTCATTACCATTTTCTGCTTGAAAAGGATTTTAAACAATCTGAAACACATGTCACACCCAATAAAATAAATATATAATATATATATATATATATATATATATATGAAAATGTAAATAAATCCAACAGTATGTAAAATATGACAACCACCAACTAAGCTTAAAAAGGCAAAGGGGTGGAGTACTCTATGGCGGCCTTTACATATACACAGATGTGTGTACTTATCAGTTAAAATCCCCTTTCCAATTTGTAGGTGATGGTGGCCAAGTGGTTTAGCAGCCTGACTGATGATGAATCGATCAGGTTTCCATCCCAGCTGGTGGTAGCTTGCAAATGTCAAGAGACATGATACATCAAAACACAGTGTCTGTGGATAACTCCCTCTGCACGAGTAGGATATAACACAAGCAGAGTAACAATTCAAAGATTTCCTTTGTCTATACTAGTTGCCTAACAAAGACAAACAGTCTACCTTACTATTTACCCTGTTGACTTGGACTGTAGAATACATTGACTGCACCTCTGCTGAAGAGTAAGATTTAGCACTAAATAACCCACACAACCAAACAACCAGCCAACTACTATTTACCCATAGCTGGAGGGAGCTAAATGGGAGGGTTGGATACAACCCTTTCCAAGGATATTAGCACTATGTGAAATGCAAACAGCCTCGTCCTGAATTTGAACTCGAATTTCCATGTCCATTTACTACAACGATAACCATTACTCAACAAGTGCCTCCACTATGGGTAAATAGTAGGGCAGACTGTGCTCATTAGCCTAAGTATGAAAATCAGTTCAGGAGATGGAAAACTCTGATTTCAAATCAGCTTTACTTTCCTTAAAAATTGACTTTGTGTCACATCCTGCCCATGGTGGAGGTGTTGGGTAAATAGAAATTTGACTTAACTGATTATTGAATATTCAAAATGGATTGGCTTTTTTTTTTATAAAGAACCTCAGCTGCTCTGCTATTTACTTATAGCTGAGGCAAAATGTGGATTCATGCCTTTTTCAAAAGCATAAGAGTGAAGTGAATGCAAATGGTCGCAGATTTAAATATCAAATAGATATTATGTAGATACACTCGAACATTATATAAATATAAATCCAATAAAATTTAGGTGTTTTGGGTCTTACAAAATCATACCCCCTTCACCTTGGTGACCCAGCTGATGTTGATCAAGCACAAGATTATGGTCAAGGTAATGAGATCTCAAACAGCATTAAAAGCTATGAATGGCCGACCTTGAAGTGATTTTTATAAGGTGTAGAGCCAGCAAAACCTCCAATGAAATGCGTCTCCATGCTCTCTCCCCTTCCATAAGAAAGGAAGAATTCAAACAGATGGTTTTCACCTATCCTCTAGAGATTTACCCATAGTTGGAGGGAGAATAGTTGTATGCATACTTTTCCCAAGGGTATTAGCACTGTGAAATGTAAACAGCCTTGTCCAAGATTGTAACTCAGGTTTGCCGAGTCCATTTCCTACGATGATTACCATTACACCACAAACCTTGATTTTATATATATATTAACCATCATCAGGGCAATATTAAGGAACAATGTTATGAAGCTCCTTTAAAAATGTTATTTTCAAGTGAGATGAAACAAAAATGTAAAAAAATTTATTTGGTTATCATTAATAGTGTTGCCTTTTTTTTTCAAATATGGTGACGTCATGAGAGTATTCAAAAAGTTTTATAGATTTCAAAATATATTTTAAGTAATTATACCACGTCTTACTCACTTTCTATGTTTTTGGGTTAATTTCCTATCTTTATTTATTTACAAACCGCAATGGTGAATTTTCAAATTTTTATGTTAAAATATATGCATATATAATAAATCTATTAATAATGGAGATTCGCTTCCAGTTTTTGTCTGTAACAAAAAATACGTCACTGCTTACATCACATTACCCAAAATCGTCATAACATAGAATAAATACATTCAAAATTTGAACATGCAACATTAGACAGTTATCATTGTTTTTTAAAACAAGTTTTAATAAATACATGACTGGTATTATATATCTATATATAGTTTGTTTATTTTAATATATATTTAAAGTTTACATTTCAAATTGTTTTATTTTTTAATCCTTTAATGAATTTGATGATTTTACTTACTTAGGGTACAAACTCACTGACATTGAATTTTTAACTCCCACCCCTCAGGCAATATGTTTCAAAAATCTTTTTTTACATCGCCCGGAGTGTGTTTTTTATTTTGCTAGTACATATAATATTTGCTTTAAAAATGTATAATTTTGAATAATTTCTCCAGATTACACTCTTATATGTTATATATTTAAATTTGTGAAAAGAAGGGGACTCTGTTAATCATTACCAAATAAACTTTTCAAATTTTCATTTCATCATTTTAACAATATCCTTGTTAATATAATGCAATTCTCATTCTCTCAGCTCCCCTATTTGTGATAAATGACCATAATGCATACATATCTATGAAATGTGTTAGAGAAATTCAGGGTTCACAGAGTTGTAACACTTTTGTTGATAGCACATTTGTTGATATTTGATTGAGCAAGCAAATCTGTAACAAGAATACATCATTTTTTTATGTATCTATTCTATCTTAAAAGACTTACGATCAAGTCATGCTGAAGCATTGATTCTCATTAACTCACTGAAGTTAAGTAACAGCTGTTCAGTACTTAAATGGATGACCATTTAAGAACAATAGTAGCAGCTGTTCAGTACTTAAATGGATGACCACTTAAGAATAATAGTTACTGTAAGCAAATTTTATAAAAGAAAAGAAGAAATCTTTATAATTGTTTTGTTATAAAGATTTTTTCTTTTAATTTTATTTTTTTGAATTTATTAATTTATTTTCAAGGTAAAGATCAAATTATATTCATTAACATGCTGCTCTATCTGATTTGTGTGTTGTATTTTTCTTGAAATAATCCACCAAAATATCCTCTTTAAATTATGTGGATTAATGATATTCATTTTATCTTATTATAATCCTTAATCTAATATTTTTGTAAGATGAAAACTGTATTTTCTATGCCATAAATTTGGATTCTATACTCATATCAACTCAGTTTCAATTCTGGGTAAGATACTTCATAGAAACCAATAAGATTGATCCTGTCCAAATTTGACTTCTTATAATTCTTGTTTCTTTCTTCCAGAATATTGTGAATGAAGTGAAGAATTCCACTCAGCTGATGTTGAATCAATTAATCCAACAATTGCGCACAAACATTCAGTTGCCATTGTGTCTTCGTGTTATAGGATACCTCAGACGAATGGATGTCTTCTCAGAGGCAGAACTACGGATAAAATTCTTGCAGGTACAAGCAGTAATATCTTTTTTTCTCATTCAAGAAGCTTCTTCAGAAGATTTAGCTTATCCTTATCTTATTTCAGTCGTAGTTCAAAACCAATTAGAAAATTTATCAAGGTAAAATTAGAGGTTATTAAAATATTTAGGAACAAAAATAATGCAAAAAAAAAAACATGAATATGATTGTTTTGTTTTGAGACAAATATTGTCTTTTCTTACTTTTTATACCCAATTCTTCTTTTTACAATTTTTCTATACAAGTTTTTTCAAAACACATATAAACACTATATATGTATATATATATTTTCATTTATTTATATAACACTACACAAATATGTATGCATTCCTTACCATATGTTTCAAGGTGGTGAGGCAAATTGTAATTAACATTGTGTAGTATTTTATAAACAAATATAACTGAAATTAAAATATAGTTGAAATTAAAACTGAAGTTAAAAATATTTTAATTCATTTAATTGTTTTTTTTAAAGAAATTTTTTAATTATTTCAAACTTGATGGAGTATATACAATAATTTCCTCTTTCATTCTCTCTTTCCTTTTATCTTTCCTTTTTAATCTCTATTTCTTATGGAACTATTTTTCTAGATTTTCTTCCATTACTTATATCTTTCTCCTTCAATTTTGTTATTTTTTAAAAATTTTTATTCCCTACCTAAAAATATTTTCCAGGCTCGAGACACATGGTTCCAGAGTATTCTTGATGCTATTCCAAGAGACGACCGTAAGTTGACACTTTTCTATTTTATAATTTGAATTCCTCAAAAAATGACAATTTTATTAAGATTTATCTGATAATTTTCCATTTTTTATCGAGTTGTCATTGACCAGAAAGTTTATTGAACGTTATCCCAACCATTTCTCAATAGTTTGTCTGCATAAAAAATACATATGCAACTTAATCATAAATTCTTTTCTTGCAGTAAATGAAGTTAAAAATGAGTTTAGAATTTTGATAAGCATTTCTGTTCTCTCACAAATCTATTTTTATTCATTTTTTAGCCTATATCCATATAACCAAGACAATAGAAGCCAGTCGAGTTCATTTGTTTGACATCATTACACAATACCGTGCCATTTTCTCTGATGAAGATTCTCTGATTACTTCTCAACGAGAAGAATCCTTGCATGAAGCTTCTTTATTTCACAGCTGGGTCATTCAAAAGGTCAGTTTTCAGTTTTCATATTATAGAAATCATTGAAAATGTTTTACAATTTGTACAACTTTACAGCCACAAGGCTTTGTATTCATTTAAGAATAATCATTTTCATGCATCTTGAGAGATATTTAGTTTCACATTAATTTTTATTTTACTGCTTTTCAAGTGAATTTTTATTTTACTCCTTTTCAGGTGATATAGGCCATTAGATAGTTTATAAAAAAAAAACAATAGTTTGTTGTTAAATCTTCTTTAAAATTTCATTCTTTTTATTCTTCTTATTCGTAAATAAAAATAGTTTGTGTATTTGCTGCATCCAAAGAAGGAAAAAAAAAAATAGGTAACAAAATTTATTCTTGTCACAAATTGGGTTGAAGGTCTTATTTACACAAAAAATAAATCTCCAATGTTACTAGTATTTAATTTTCAACAAGAAATTCAAAATCTTTTAATTAACTAATTTTATCTTGTTTTATTTAGTAAAGAAAAGAACAAATTTTATGTCAGAAATACATTGAAGCACTTTATAAAGTACAATTGTGTGTGTGTGTGTGTATATATATATATATATATATATATATATCATTCTTTCTTGATATACTATATATATATATATATACACACACATGCTTGATATGTCTAAAAATAGACATCTTATATTGTGTGTGAATACAAATATTAAGTGGCGTGGGGGTAATGAGTCAATATATAGTACAAAGCTCTTAGAATGCTTTAATTTAAAAAATAAAGCCATTTCCAGTCCAATTTGGAAATTGATAATAAGAGCATAGGGTATGCCTGTTTTGTGTGCATTAGTTTTAAAAAAAACTGAAAAGAAAATCATATCAATATTGAAAGAGGAAAAAGCACAATACCATTAAAAATCTCTAAATTAAATAATAAAGCAATTTCCAATCCAATTTGCAATTTGATAATAATAGTGCATCTATATAATGATTATAAAAATGTATGTTACCCAATCTGTTTGCCACAGATAGGATGTGACACAAGGTTGCAAGTATGGAAATGGACAATTCTACTTATGAATACAAATTCATCCTTCATACGCTGCAGCAAGTAGCTTTAATTCATTTAGTATTTGATAAATTTTGTATAAGATGAGATTTATTTTGTCTGTTCTAATGACATCCACAAATTTCAATAGACATCCAGTTGTAGTGAGGACATTTTGTTTGTCCTTTGGATAAATGATGTTCTCTATATCATGAGAATTAATGGTTGAAAACTCAAATAGTTTCTTTACATCCACTTTTGCAACTTCATTCCTTGAATTTGCATGGTGCGCATCCTGGAAAACGAAATGTACATTTTCCAGTACTGGAAAACCTGGAAAAATGGGGGGGGGGTCAAAAATCCTGGAAAAAATTTGTAATTTGTCCTGGAAAATTAGAATTATCTGAGACAAAATTAATGTTATTGTTACACTTAACAAATATAACTAGTAAAATAACAAGGACAGTGTTTTTTGTTTTTATTTTTAACGCTCACTGAATCTACCCAAGATTTCCCAAATTAGTCATGAATATTCATTAAACAGTAAAAATGATTCTGATTGGCTGGGTACTTGTTGATTTCATCCCATGAAGCGATATTTTGATTTACTTTTGCATGAAACTAAACATGAACAAGACAAGAATTTATCAGCGTCAGGCTACTTTAAAGATGAGATATTTGTTAAAGAGTTAAAGGCTTAAAAAATAAATTCCGTTTTACAAGACATAAAATTTTGTAAAATTCAGAACATTTAACTTTAATATTTTCTTTATCATCATGTTCAGCAGTGTTTAATCAATTAAAATGATTTAATAAAAAAAAAAAAAAAGAAAAAAGAAAAAGAAAAGTAAATGTTTTAGCAAGGCTGAAAAATTTCTTTTAAAGGAATATTTTTATTGTAAGTCAAATAATTTTCACAGAAATTCGATATAAAAAAACATCTCACAATTTGAGTTGACATAATTGTAATTTTATCGTCACAAATATTTATAAGAAAGTTTGAGTAAAATGCCCAGATGAAGTTTGATTGAAGAAGTTAACTAAAATCTTCTTTTTTTTTTTTTTTTTTTTTTTTCGAGAATATCACTTGTGTAAAATAGTGACTGAAAATCAAAAAATGTTTTGTACTTGTATAGAATAGCATGCAGGCAAAATCTTGACAAGAAAAGAATTAAATAAAATTAATGTTAATTCAAAAAAAACTTTTATTAAATATCTTTTGAAGCTCTGAAAAGTGAAAGTTTTCCTAAGACAAATGTTGATTTCATTTTAGTCTAGGTGGTTGGTGGGGTGAGGATAAATGACCATGTCAACAATCTAGGTATTGGGGGGGGGGTACTGTTTTTAGTAATAAAAAAAATTTTTAAAATGTTCACTTTGTAGGGTGGGAGGAACGAATTAATCCAAAAAATCTTTTAGCAGCGTGGTGCAAATACAGATTCAAAATATAGTTTTATTACTAAATAATTTGTTTTTGCAATTTAAATTTTTGCCCAATTGGATAATTTGCTCTTTGAATTAACTGTTTTCTTTGTAATTTATGTTCATTTCTTTCTTTGCAAGATTTGAAAAAAAAAAAAAGTTAAAAAATAATTACATTTCCTCCTTCAATATGGCCTAAACTTATCATGTGATGTATTTTGGTGGTACCTACCGGACACTTGCCTTAATTTATTGTTTTTACTTGCCATTGTCAGGCATAATTCCAGCCAAAATAAGATATTTTCTAAGTCTTGTTTCTCACTTTTTATCAGCAAATTGATGTAGATATTTTACAATGTCCCCCCCCCCAGCTTTTTATCAGCAAATCAATTTATATATTTTAAACCCCACTCCCACCACTGTAAATTTTTTGATGAATTTTTATAAAGCAAATCTTAAAGGTACTGCTAATTTTGGCCTCACAGACGTATTTTACTAAATAAATTTAATCCTTTCGATTGAAAAAAAAAATCCAAAAATCAGGGAATTATCCGATTTTAATGAAAATTTCAGTGTTGATGAATTAATTTTATATTTGGTGCCTTTAATAATGTTGGTCCAACATCTTTTTGCCAAGTGTTTAACATCAAAATTTGACATCAACTCAATCATGAGTGTCTGGTTAATCAACTTCAGAGTCATAGACTTTCTCAATTCAATCTTGCAGAAAGAAATTATGGAGGAAGCATCCTCCTCAACAATATTATTTTCAAGAGCAGTCTGATTTTCAAGAGCAATATCATCAAAAGCTAGACTATTTTATTGATTAACAATTTTAATTTAATTCACAAAAAATTCCTATTACGTAAGCATAATATTTATTTTCTAAATGTAGATATAACATAAATAATTTATTTATATATCTAGATAATAGATTAAAATAATTTATAATAAATTATTTAATTTTTTTTTAATGCATGTCCTCATCATGTCATTTTTTTATTAACTTTAACTTTTAACTAATCAAGTCATTTTAAAATTTAATAAACATAAACAGTCCAATTTAACTGTGGCATATGCAAATCTAATAGATTGCAATGGAGTTATCAGAATGATAATTAATTAGAATAATTTCATTTATTTTGTTATTGTCTAAAAGAACTAGAAAAGTACAATTACACCGAGTACTAACATGGTTACCTCATTTTAGGAATACCCCCCCCTCGATGCTTTAGGGGTACCAGGTACTTTTTTCTTTAAGAGATCCCCCCTAAACCTTTCCCCTCCCCTCATATTATAATGGTTATAATAGAAACAGGTGAAAAGTCAAATAGTCATTATTAGTATTTCTATTTTTGCCAGGTCAGTCAATTTTTAACAACATTGGAAGAAGATCTTGAACATGGAGTTGGAGGTCGACTTGACTCTTTACTTGGACAATGTATGTACTTCAGTTTGTCATTTAGTCGAGTTGGTGCAGATTTCCGTGGATTGTTGGCACCAATCTTTCAGCAAGCGGCTTTAAATGGCTTTCAACAGGCTTTGAATGAAGCTGACAAAAAGTGAGTGCTTTTTTTTTTTTTTTTTTTTAATGGTTTAATTTCAGTCTTGAAATTTTAATTAAAAACAAAACCCACTAAACTTGAAGAAACTTTTTGGACAAGAAAGATTTAAAAATTAGTTGAAAATTAATTGTTGTCTTGAGGAAGATTCAATTTTTATCAAAGATAATTTTCACATTTGCTTTTTTTTCACTTTCTTCAATTAGTTTTTCTACTTTTCAAATTTGTTTTACTTTCAATAAGAAATTCATAAACTGGAACAGAATATCAACAACTTTTTCACAAAATGTAATTATATACACACACACACACACACACACACACACACACATGCAGGAAGAAGGGTGCACTCACCTGAGATGCAAAAACAATCTCCTGGGCTAACACTAGCAAAAGGGGGATAGACTCCCTCACTGTCCAGCTGATACCAACAATCTACTTACACACACACACACAAAATGTCCCCAACAATAATTTTCTTGTTTTATGACATTTGTTATTATCTGTGAACCTTTTTTAATTGTTATCATTTTGTCATTTTTCTTTGCAGATTTGAGGATGTGATGCAATCATATAATTTAATGACTGTCACATCAACAGGAACAAAAACTTATAATATTTCATTCCAGGTGAGTTTAGTCTTACATTTCAGTTCACTCAAAAAACTGATAATCTTTGATAGCATTTGTAATTTTGAAGTGAGACATCATCTTTCCCAAATTTGTTTGAACTCATCACATTCTTTTAGCATATCCATTCTACAGCCTTCTTATCTATATGAAAAAATGGAGGGTGTCTTTTCTTTTTTTTTCTTAATCCTAAAGAACAGCCAAGATCATTTCCCATCTATGGAGTATGGATGGTTGATTTAACAATCATTTATAACTTTCTTAAGATACACAAAGGAAATGCTCATGTTATAATGGTTATTGTTGTTTCAAATCCTGAATGAGGCTGTTTGCATTCCACATAGTCCTAATACCCTTGGGAAAGGTATGAATCCAACTATGGGTAAATAGTAGACCAGACTGTGATCTTTAACCTTGGTTAGGCAACCAGGCTAGAAGAAGGAAAACACTTTCAAACCAGTTGTAGACCTGGAGAAGGATGGGCTCCACCAGGTTATTCTTGCCCAAGACATGCTACATGGATAGCACCCCTACAACCAAACATGTTATGGGATTAGTAAAGATATACAAGGTAAATAATCCATGATTATCCATAGTAAATGGTTGTCGTTCAGCATGTCACCTCTTGACTGATTTCTTAAAACAATTTATTTTAAATAATTTACTAATTCTTATTAAAACAATTTTGTGAAGTGATTAAGAAGGTACACATTACATATTCACAAATGATGAGCTTGGATGTGGGGAATGAATGTTCTTAAGAATTCTAACAGAATTTTCATGAATAACTTATTGTAGATGATGATGTTTTATGTGCAAATCACATTTCTAGTTTAGGCCTGATATAAAAGAAGGCCGAACTATGGGGTTATCACTTACTCCAATGATTTTTAACATCCACATGGAATTATTTGAAGAATTGGTTTTACACTATTGAAACATTTAATCTAGTTTAGATAAATGGATGATACCTTTAAAGTTAATCTCCAGTGAAAGAAATTAATGATAAAGATTCTGTGTAAATAGGAAGAAGAAAACAGCTAATGAATAAAAGTCAATTTTGAGAAACAAAAGAAAACCATATACAAACTAGAAAGAGAAAAATCTTGCAAGGTTGATCACATTATTTTCTATCTTTCTGAGAAAATGTTCAAGTAATAGCATCAGTGGTGAATATTGAAATAGGCTTCATATGAATAGACAAATGGATAAATCGGTCCAAGTCACCAATAGGCACCCTAGCCCAAATCAGGTTTGAAAGGAACTGAATTTTGCTTTTCACCAGTTGTTAGTAAACAAAATCAACAGACAATACAAACCAAAGACATGTTTTTATACTAAAATAGTTTTTGATTTTAAAAAAAATTAGTTATTTCATGTTGTTAGCATATGTGAAAAAAATAATTTTGCACTAAAGATAAACTAATTGTTATTTGTTTTTAATAAAACTTAAAACATGTTTATTCATTTTCCATGTGCTTCTACAGATAGTTAATAAAAAAAAAAAATGAGTTATTTCATGTTGTTAGTATATGTTAAAAAATAACTTTCCACCAACAATAAACTAATATTGTTATTGACATTATAACAATATTATTTCAGATAGGAATCCACGTAGAGACATATGAAAAATAAATTTTATAAACTGTGTAATACCATTTCTGAACAAAATCCTTTTATTTAAATAAACTTAAAAATAGTTTGTAAAAACAATTTTTATCTAAATAAACATATCTGCATTTCTCTTCTGATTAAATAAAACTATTATTATAAAAAAAGTTTATAATTAAAAAAAAACAAAAACAATAACAATATTAGTTTAAAATTAAAAATATTTATTTAAAAAAAAAGATTTCACAATCAAATTTTAATTTGATCAAATTAAGAATTAATATTTTTTCATAATTTTTTAAAAAATTATTGTAAGTGTTGAAAAATATTTGTCAACTTCTGATTATTAAGCAAAACTTCTGATTTCCTAGGATTCCTATTCTGATTAAATAAAAACTATTTTGATATAAAAGCGCGTCTTTCATTTAAAGTTTTTTTTTTTTTTTAAATAACGATATTAGTTTATCTTTAGATCAAAATTAATTTTTTCACATAATTTTTTATTAAAATCAAAAACTATTTTAGTATAAAAATGTGTCTTTGGTTTGTATTGTCTGTTTATTTTGTTTACTAACAACTGGTGAAAAGCAAAATTCAGTTCCTTTCAAAACTGATCTCGGCTAAGGTGCCTATTAGTTACTTGGTCCGATAAGTCAAGCTAGTATGGATTTCAATGTGGTATGAATCCCTTTATTTAGCAACAAGAGAAATCCGGAGCAAAAAAAAAAGATGGGATTGTCCATCTTACACAATGGGTTGGTCTGTTCAGTATAATTTCTTTTCTCCATGTTACCATTTTCTGATTTACAACAGAAGGGTTGGATCAATATTTTTAGAAGAAAATCTCTGGACTTTTTTTTTATTTAGAAACATAAAATATTGTTGCAAAACAAGAAAAAAATTAAAAATGCATATCCTTTATAAATGTACCCCAAATTCTTTTTAAGAGGTTTTACTGAAAAGTCAACTTTAAAAAGGGAATTTTTTATATAAAAAACAAGTTTTTATCAAACTTTAATTCAAATTATGATTTGAGGAGAAAAAAGAAAGTCTTTCACTGAAAATACTTTTGATAATTGACATGATAAATGAAATACTACAGTTTTTCTGAACTTAGTTTTTTGTTTTGAGTAATATGAAATTTAAAAAATTAAATAGATTATACATTGTTGTGTTGGGTTTTTTTTTTGGGGGGGGGGTTAATATGATGATAACAGTATACTAGATTATTTCTAAACTATCTTTCTGTTGTTTTTTTTTTTTTTTTTTTTTTTTCAAAATCAAGTTTAGTATGTATATTTTGTAAAATTAGCTTTTACCTATTAAATCTTATAAAATTTCATTTTATGCCAAACATTGTCTTTTTATAGAAGTGGTAAAGTCAAGAATAGACAATTTACAATCATTCAAATAAAATGTAATTCTCAAAATTCTATAAATTAGTTTTCTTATTTCTGATATGAAATTGTAATGTTCACATGTAAATATAATTTATTTTTAATTGAAACTTGAAATTGCATATTTCAGCCTGGTCAACTGTTTCCTCCATCTGTACTGTTAGATTTTCAACCATTGGCCATGTATTGCAACCATATTCTGAGTGCTTTCAATGATTTACGCCTGTGTGCTCCTCTCTCATTGGCCTGTGATGTCACCAGTTCCCTGCAAAATTCACTTTTAGCTGTCAATCATGTTATCCTCTCATTCCACAGGTAACAATTCTCCACAATCAAGTAAAAACATTTTTTCTAAAGAAACTATTTTCCTGCAAAAAATATCTATATCCAACATTTTCATGAGAGTTTTCAATTTTGTTAACACAATTTATATTATACAACTGACAGTCTAAAACATTGACAGATTCTCACCTATATGATCTTCAGACCAAGTGGGAAAATGATTCAATGGTTGAGCTATATATGCTGTGATCTAGTTCTTTAATTGGTCAGGTGTGATGTGTAGCCTGAAGTGTAGCTGGATGTACAAATATTTAATTAATGCTCTGTTATCTACACTCCATAGGAAATAATGGATTGCCTTAGGATTTTATTACCCTTTACTGACATATTTATTGGGGGTTCCATTCACTTTTTTAGAGGGTCACTCACTTTATTTTTTTATTTATTTATTTTTTACTTGTTTAATGGATTGCCATTTGGGGTTTTTTTCCCCAGTTCTAGGTTTGCATTTTGTTTTTGCTTTTTATTTGTTTTTTTGTTGGGGTTTATTGTGGGACATTTTTCTGTATGTTGTTTAAAGCATTGTTTCATTGCTTCTTTTTTTTTTTTTAATTTTGTTTTAGTACTTGAAGTCATTAGTTTTTAGTTGACTTAATAAGTATTTATTTTCGTGTATACATTTTGATATAAGTTCTGATCATTTGTTGAGTAGTTTGCTTTTGTCAGGGAAGGTTATTATTGCTAATTTTTCTTCTATACAAAGTTAGCATTTTAGAGCTAGGTTGTTGTATGCTGTAGCAGTTTTCCTTATTTTCCAGGTTATTTCTGGTGTCTTTTGGTTTCCCATATATATTTTGTAGTGTAGTGCTGTGTTCATATTTTTCATTGTTGAATGATGTCTTGTGGGCATAGCTTCTTTGATTCCAGGTTCCTTCAGTTACACCAGTGTATATTTTTTCAGTGTTTTCTTTAGGTCGTACTTGGTTTGGTATACTACACTAGTTTAAAGACAATTATTGTTTAAACAACACTCATATTTGTTTTTGCAATTGTGTATGGGTTTATTTATCGTTTGTGGTGTGCTATATATTTTATTGTTGTGCATTTTTATTATTTGTACCATGTTTTCCATGTAGCTGTTTTTCTGTTGAATATGTTGTGTAGTTTGTTTGATTTTGGGAAGTTGATTTTTATGAATATTTTTTCTACATTTGTTTTCACATTATTGTTATATGGTGGGTTAAACCAATTTATTCTTCTGGATCTATTTGTTTTTTGTTCTATTAGGGGTATATGTTAGTTTTTTGGAAAATCCACTATTTTTTAATGCTATCTCATAATCTTCTTTTGCATTGTTGGAGATGGCTTCATTTGATGAGTTGTCAGATAATCTATGCCCTATGGATTGTGGGATTTTTTTTTTGTATTGTGTTGGGTGGGTGGTTATATGAGGTGTGTATGTAAAGTAGGGTATCATTTGGTTTTCTGTATAGTTGGTATGTTGCTTTTTTTTAGATTGAATGTGATGTCTAGGAAGTCTGTTTAGTTTAGATTGTTTTTTATATCTCTATTGAATCTCTATTTTCTGTTCATTCCAGTTTCATAATACTATCAGTCGTGCTACACAGCATCTGACCAATCAAAATCCCCCCCCCCAAACCACAGCTTATATAGCTGAACCACTGAATCCTTTTTCCATTTGGTTTGAAGATAGCATAGGCGAGAAACAGGTGCTGTTGACTTCATGTCCACGCTACCTTAACTTATATATATAAAATTGAAATATTTTCAACATATTGTCAGATTTATTTCCCATATATATATATAAAGCATTAAAAATGTCAATGACTTTTAAGACTTTGTGTTTGTTTCTAATTAAAATTGTAACTGGTTCAGGAAGTTTTTATCTAAATTTCACCCACTATGTACAACAATTATCAAAACACATGTTGTACCTTTTTTTTTTCTTCTTTAGACTTTTATCATCTTTTCCATTGAATATTTAAAGATGTATTCATTTAACTAAACTTTTTCTGATGTTTGCATTATCAACATTTTAGATAAGAAATTCACAAAATTAATTTCATTTGTAATAAAATCAGTCAAAGGTATAAACAAGATTCAAAACAATAATCCAGCCATACATCATTTTCCATGTGCTTTACAATTGTGCAATTATTGCATTTCTTTTCAAATTCAATCATTTATTTAAATAATAATGCACTAAATTTGGTTAAAATCAATATTGGAATTTTAAGATATAAAACTATTTGATAACTACATATTATTGTTATAAAAATGAGAATCTTTTAAGAGAAATGAATGTTTTGTCTTTTCTCTTCATTATTTTCTATAGAGCTGAAGAACCAACATTTAATACACAGGAAAGTGAACATTTTCAATACTTTCTGCAAGTGTACACAGCCGATCTTTTACCCTATTTGAACCAATGTTTGCAGGCCCTTTTCCCACCCAGCCAGCTTGCTCAGTTACTTGGTGTCACTATGGCCGAGATGAATATATTGGTAAGTCAAAGAACTTTTCTTTTCTTTTCAATCACAACTTTTCTTTTTTTCTTTTAAGCATACTTTTAGTTTCCCTTATAAATCTTTGGAGGATTCTATTTTATTGAACCCCCTCATTTAGATTTGCATATATATATAACAACCAATCAAATTTGAGATAGCTTAGCACTCCTACTTGTTGGAAGTGAATTCTACATTGGAACTCTATTAAAGTTTTGTTGATTTTTTTTTGGTTAGTTTAGTATAGAGAAAACCACTTAGAGATGCTATGCCAATGTAAACCATGAATTTTTGGGGGGATTTGCTGTAAATATTGTTGCTGCTGTGCCCACACCTATATATATAATCTATCTATATATATATATAAAAGAAAGTTTTTGGTATGTATGTGTCAACCTATAACTCAGAAAAGAGGAGTCACTCAGATTTGAAATCTTGCATATAGATTAATATTCTTCTAACTAAGAAACACGCCAAATTTGGTTATTGATTTTTACTAATTAAGGGATATAATTAATTAATTAAGCCAAAATCACCCAATTTGTAGAACTGTCTGTATACCAGCACCTGCTGATAATAAAATATTGTTCGCTGCCTGCTTTTTGTTACAGCGATACCAGCAGTGAAGTTTAATTTTAGTGAATAAATTTCACAGTCTAAGCCGCTCCGCTCGGAATTTATCGCCTATTTTTGGTCCAATCTTTAAAATATTTATATGGTTGGAAAGAAAAGAAAATAATCTTTCTAAATATGTAATTTGTATGCATTTCATCTATTGAATTATTTTTTACAGCGAGTTAAAAAAAAAAAAATTGGCTTCGGAGAGCTGATAAGTATGATTTTGTTTTTTCAGACTAAATTTTAACGAAAAATCAAATTCTTTTTTCTCGCCTATTTACAGTTCAATCTTCTTTAAAATATTTATATGGTTAGAAAGAAAAGAAAATAATCTTTCTAAATATGTAATTGGATTGAGTTTTTATCCATTGAATTATTTTTTACAGTGAGTTAAAAAAATAATATTTTGCTTCAGTCAGCCTAGAATTCGTCGTATAATTTTTTCATACTAAATTTTAACATAAAATCAAATCTTATTTATCGCATATTTCTGTTCCTATCTTAAAAATATTCATTTGGTTAGAAAGAAAAGAAAATAATCTTTCTAAATATGTAATTAGTATGTCTTTTCATACAATGAAATAATTTTTACAGCGAATTAAATAACAAATCAAACAAAAACATTTGACAATAACTCAACTTTTTTTAATTAATTCCTGTAGTTCGTCAATTGTAAACAAAGCCTTTTTTTTATTTTTCATAATCGCATTAATTTATTTATTTTAATATTAGAAATACAAATAAAATCATGATACTAATGCAGAATAGTGTGCAAGGGATAATACCATTAGATTACCTAATACATTTCACGGAATTACCTGAAAACTCAAATTATCAAATTCCTAGTATAGTATACTATAATAATTTGACATTCGATCAGCTACTCTTTGAATTAATAATGTTTTTTTTTGTTTTTTAGATTATTTATTGTTTTACATGAATTTGATTACTTCATTTAATTCTTTTTTTTTTTTTTTTTTTTTCAAATATTAATTTGAAGTTTAGCAAATCACATCATTTATATTTTATTTAAAAAAATATAGTTAATCATTGAATTAAAATTTCTTACTATATCATTATGTGACGTCATTCCCTCAAATCTGATGAAAAGAAAATTCCTTGACCTCCCACCAGGCCGGATTAAATTAAAATCCTTTTTATGGGTCATCCTGTGAGGATCAAACTCGCTATTCAGTAGTAATTGATCTGCAAACGATTATTAAACCATGTTTTTATCTCATCTACCCTGGCTTCGCCAGGTAGCTGCTGCTAGCATATATATATATTTATATATATATATATATATATATATTCCAACCAATAAGGGGTTTATTCAATAGGATTGTTAAATATCAAATAAATAAAAGTAGATATTGCTGGCTTGAAAAAAATGTACATATTTCTTTGAAATGAAACTAATTACTTTGATCTTAATGAAGTAAAAATATTCATTATTAACTAAATTACTTCACATCAGATGAGAGATGAAGATTTGCAATATTGTTATGTAATTATTTTACATGTCTATCTTGAGGAAATATCTATAAACCTAATTAATAATGTTTCATTAAAAGTAAATGATTATTTTAACAAAAGAAATATTTTCACTTCAATTTTTTTCTTTTGAAGTTTGGAAATTTAAATTCTGTTATATCTTGCAGCAACATAGCTTCCCACTGAGAGGGGTTTTCTAACATGAAAATATTTTCTTTTACATTAAAATCTTTCAATAAGTCTATGTACCAGTTTTGGTAGTTCTACATCAAATCAATTGGCTCGAGGACAAACTCTTAATTATTAATAGAAATTTGCTTGTATGCACACTACACATGTACACAAATATTCAAAATTCATTTGAGATAAATATGTTTTATCTATATATCAATATTCATGTTCCTTAATCTTCTGTCCGTTATCATCCTGCAACACCCTCTGGTTAAAAATGAGACCATCCAAATCGTCCAAGATGAAATGCAAAATGTAAATCCTGATTATCTGGATTATCCACCAAATTCTTATTTCTTATCAGTGTCCAGTGGACCATTCTGTTTTTATCATAACAAAAAAAAGGGAAGAGAAAGGAATGCTACACAGAAAAATATAATAAACAAGAAAGAAAGAAAGAAGGGGAAAGAGGGAGGGGGTGTGAAGGCGTGAAAGTAATAATACTAATTTGTTTAAATCGAACATAATGAAAAGATAAAAAGAAGGAAAGAAAAAAAAAGTGAGAGAGAGTTAAATCAAGATTATGATTTTACAATATCTCTTAAGTAAATGTATCAAACGTAGCAATAATTAAATTATCATGCTATAGTATATCCACAGGTCCTGTTTGTTACATATCAAGTTGTTGTTTGTCAATTTCTGTTTTATTTAAATTTGTGAATGGATAGCAACAATTGAAACTTTAATACTTGTCAATTTACATTGAAATATTTTTCTATTTCGGATTTTATTTTCGTTCTTGTAGAATGATTATCATACCAAAGCTAAAGAGATCTGTCTGCCCTACTATTTACCCATAGCTAGGTAGAGGTGAAACAAAGTCAGCGTGAAGTGAAATGCAATCAATCTCCTCATCCAGGATTCTAAACTTGACTTCCAAAGTTTATTTCACATAACAATAAACAGTGTTGATCTTTTAAACCTAAAATTTAAATTAATTTATTTTTCATTTTGGAAACACTCCTACTCCACTCTCAACTCTGATTAAAAACAAATTAAAATTTGGAAGCTTCAATTTTTGATTTTACAAGAACCCTACTGATTCCTGGTTGAAAAGTCTCATTGCTGTTTTGTGAATTTACAAGTCTTTAATAAACTGGAAATTAACTTGGATATAGATGCTTTACATTTGCAAATATTGTATCAATCAAATTATAAGACTTTCCTCATTTGTTTTTAGAACTGGCTAATTTGCAGCCCTGATTTTCTCTTTAGACATTTTGGTTTCATTGGATCAAAAGCAAATTGATACTTTTGACCTTTCAACTATCAAATTAGTCAAAATCATCACTTTGGTGAATGGAACATTTTTTATCCATTTTGTCATTTATTTAAACAATCTTAAACAAGGGTCTAATATTGTATCTTTCTCTTTCATTTAAGGGAAACCCTGGAAGTTTGGATTTAAACATTATCCTTGCCAGTCTCAGTCACCTTCTTCCAGAGAAAGAAGAAGAAGCAGCACCAGTGATATTAACTGCAGAAGAAAGTCCCACAGAATCTTCTGCTATGACAGAAAATCCTCCAGTCACAGACAGCACACCAGTTACTTCACCTGAGGAACAATCAGATCCAACATCAACCCAACTTCTCACAGATACTACACCCACTAATTTGCCACAAAGCCCTCCATCAGAGACAGCTGAAGAAAACTCTGACTTGGAACCTTCCACATCCAATAATGAACTGATAGTAAAAAATGTTCAATCAGAGACTCAAACAGTAGAAGAGTTTAGTGTAGAAGATGGTAATAATCCCATTTCTGAAAATGATGTTGAATCAAAAGAACCTCAAAGTTTGGAGGTTGATTTAACAGCTTTAGAGCCAAATGAGCAATTTGAATTCTCTAAATCTGAAGATTTAGTTTCTACCTTGCCCAACTTTGATGGAACTGATTTACCATCAGAAATATCAGATTTTCAAATTGATCTTGATAAGATTGATCTTGATTCAGATCTACCATCTGAATTACTGCCAAGTAGCATTTCTACAACTGAAATAGAAGATGACGAGCCAAACCCAGTGAATACACCAGCTCTTGATTTGGATCTACCATCTGAATTACTTACTACAACTGATGATATAAGTGACAACAAGCCAAGTCCAGTGAACACACCAGTTCTTGAATTAGATCTACCATCAGAATTACCACCTAGTGGCATTTCTACAACCGAAATAGAAGATGACAAGCCAAACCCAGTGGAAATTGAAACTCCATTAGACAATGATGATATAACAACAGTAAATACAGAAAATGCATTAAATTTAGAGGAGTCTAAATTGAGCTAAGGATATAATCCTTTTTTAAAATAGGGTCAGAAGTTTTCCCTTTTTTGGCATTTATTCACCATGAAATGAGAATTCTTTTCTAAATTTGAAACTGTTTGATGTCACCCAGAAAACATTACTCTAAATATTTCCACAAATGATTTAAACTGAAATTCAATTTACAATCTGATCTCATTTGAATAATGATATAAAATTAGTTTGAATAATTTGTCCTAAAAAATCAGTTGGAATATTTTCAAATTTGACTCAATTTTAGAATTGAAATTATATAATCTCCCACACCTTATGTCCAACATTTCCTCTTTTTGTTACTTACCAATCATGATGAATTCATTTATAATGTCTTGGTTTCTAAATTGAAGATTTTGTTCTAGAAATTCTTGATTATCTGAATGAATTTTTGTCAGCTGTTTAAACAAAAACAAATTGATGCTTTCTTGATTCAAAATAATGAAATTAAACAAATTCTTTTATCTATTTGGATTGTAGCATATTATTACAATTGGTTCAAACTAAATCATTTTTATGTAATCAAAAGGATAATTAATTCGATTAGGGATATTTGCTTCTATGATGCTCTATTTTAAAACCATAAAATTTTCATTTTTAATTAAAGAAAAATAGGTGGATGAATGTAGCTGAAGTATAGAATCCTCTTCAGCCTGTATTAATGTTTAAGTTTTGGATATGTAAAATTATTCTTTAAGTTCAATGTTTTAAGGGTTAAAATGAAATTTGACTGAGTTAAGTGACAATGACTTGTTTCATTATATTCTTGACTATTTCTTTATTGAATTTTGGGAACAAAAATGGTATTAAACTGTTTATTGCATTTGATGTATGCTTGCCAAGAAATTTTTTTTCTTGAATTTGTAAAGATTGTATATTATTGAAGGGAATTTATAAAAATTGTTTTGATTAATAAATTTTTCTATTGAAATGTTGCTCATTGTATTTTTAGGATTATCTTGTAAAATAAATTACTGATCTTAAAGTTGAATTAAATACCTCATTAGTGGTGTTTAGTTCTACTAGATTATTCCAACTGTTTTCATTTTTATTATATTACATTTTAGCTGGATTCTTTTCAAACTGGAGCTTTCATGGAATTTCAAACTCAATCATCTGGAGTTTGTAGCTTTAATCCTGGCTACAGGCAAAAACATAACATAACCCCAATGGATTGTCACTTAAAACTTTAACTCAACATTTATATCCATTGCACCATGTGTATCCTACTAGACAATTCAGAGTGAATTATTGGAATATAAACCAAATCCTTTTGCATAGAATTTACTTATGACCCTGATGTAGTCTTATTTTCAGTGGAAAGTATGCCTCACCTTTATCCTGATATTATATGGATTTACATTTCTTTTGAATCTTTTCAGCCAGTAGGGCACATAGCATAAGAGATATAAGTGTCTAAGTAACAATCATCTGGAGGTTGCAGGTTAAATCTTGCCTACATACTGCACCCAAATAAGGACAATTGCAAGTTTCTATGGTCCGAGAAGAACTTTAGAAAATAACAACGGTCATTTATAGAAAGTTGATTTCAAACTTTAAGACCTGTTTTTCTTGTATGTTAAAAGCTATTTTTATAAAATCTGCAATACTACCAAAGTAATATAAATTTTCCTTAATTCTGAGTTAATCAAACCTAATATAAGTGGTCAATATAAAGGACAACCAATTTATAAAAAAATAAACAGTTCAAATCTACAGCCAATTTGGTATATAACTTATTACTGCAGAGGTTTTTTTTTTAACATCTTGCTAAACATTCATTGTGCATATTTGATAAAAAGTTACCTTTATAAGAAAGATAGGGTTGATAAAGCAGTTCCATTGTTTACTAATACTATACTGATCAAAGTGTATGGATGTCCCATCAGGGTGTAATGGTTAACAAGCTGATCCATTATTACTGATCTGTGGCAAACAGGTTGGGTAAATATCTACTTATCAAAGTGTATATAAGAAAAGTAAATATCTGTTTATGTACTAAATGACCATTCTAAAAACAAAACAAAATACTCAAATTATTACCAGAAATCATTTATTAAACAGCTTACATGATTTTTTTTTTTTTCCTCCAGATTTTTTAATTTTAATCTGTAAATCTGAATTCACTGGAAACAAATTATAAAGAAAAAAAAAAGTTTTGATACATTCCATGATCCTTTCAACTAACATTGTGCAGCTAATTGGTAGCCACACATAACAAGAACATCTGACAGGGGGAGGAAGAGGGGGAGGAGGAGGAGACAACATAACTATCTTTTTAACATCATTGTCTTTGGAAATGTTAAAAAATTATAAACCATACACAAAATCTAACAACAGCAGAAGGGGAGTTTTTTTGGGGGGGTTTTCTGAGAAAAGGTGAATTTTTTATGTATGGTGGTGGGAGAGGCAAACATTAAAATTGAAGAAGTGGGCAGATATTAGATGAATAACTGGTCAACCTAACATTTGTTGCTCTTGCTAAGAATAGATAATACACACTTAGTATCACCCATGTTTTTTTTTTAAGTCAACAATATAATTATTTCAGCACTTTTTTTTTTTTTGTAAACACTAGGAAATAAGCTGTTTCCTATTCAGAGAAAAGTACAATATAATGGAAATGTTAAATAATCATTCCTCTTTCTAATTAAAATTCATTTTGTCATAAAACTACTAAATATATATGCCCAGAATTTGTAAAAGATTGTTCTTTCAGTAAGCCGTCCCATCAGAAAAACAAAGTTTTATGTTTTTACACATAAATAGATTATAGTTTTGAAAAAAAAAAAAAAAAAAAAGACTGCTGGTGAATTTGATTTTTCCAAATTGTTCTCTTTAATTGATAAATCAAAGCCAAAACTTAAATCTATAGATTTTTCTTTTCCTTCCAAATTAAAAATTGACTCTTAAACAAGCAATGATAAGTAAATATTTTAAAGTTGCAAGTTAGAAATATTTCATCCTTAAAGCAGGGATTCAAAAATATTTACCAAGAAACCAACCATTTGTGAAAATTTGAATCAAAAATAATGTCCAACCAGACAAAACTTCTTATTCTAAATTATATGGAATCCAAAACCAAATACCCTTATCTTGTGACATAAAAATAAGAACCTTCTGTACATCCATAAATTTGGGGAAAAGCAGTGAAAGGAAAACTAAAAAAAAAAAAAAAAAAAAAGTCATGTTAAAGTTTAATGAGCTTGAAAAACAAAAAATTTACCTATCATCCCTTTAATCTTGTTTGGAATGTTCCCTTCCATGTGAAACTTTTTGAAAGTGGGGGAATTAAGTCATAATTTACACACAACTTTAATTTACCATTACCACTTAATCTATTTTCTTTTCTTATGTCAACATAAGGCTAATAAACATTTTTTCATAACTTAATCTAAAAGTTTATCGATGAGTCATTGGAAATTATATTTTTTTGTTTCTATTCATTTATCTGGGAAGAAAAATGGCTAAATTACATATAGACTGCAAAATGAGAAGAATAGGTAAATTATGTATGGACTGCAAAAGTAAGAAAGCAACTGAGAATTTCTTAAATTTTTAGATAAAGCAGTTAAGTATTTTTGAACCAGACACAATTATGTGATCAGAGCAATCTTAAGTCAGCAGTGCAGCCCATAAAAAGAAAAACAATTCTTTCTTACGTAAGGCAATGACAGATTTTAATAGAAGAAAAAAAAAACCTTTATAAACTCTAATAAGTCTTAAAAATTGCTCAAATTCCAATATAGTACGGTCAGGGTAAAACAAAAATGTATTCAGGCAATATAAAGAATAAAGATTTCTTCAGATTCTAACGAACCTAAATTTTCCTTTACAGAACCATAATCTATTATTCCTATATCATATTCATATAAACAGCAATAAGAGAAAACCATTAAAATAATAGAAACCAAAAATATAAAGCTCATTATTAAAATTGAATCACAAATAGAATTTATAAACATTACAAATGTTTACAATATTTAATTTTAACAGTCCTAAAATTATAATGTTAACAGTATATTTGTTTATCAAAATTGTCTTGTTAGTTTGTATTTTATTCACAAAAAAAAAAAAAAAATATATATTTATTATTCCCCTTTGAATTCTTACTTGAAAATAAATGAAAGCCCAATAAATTTAACACATTTTTCTGATTATCTATTTATATTTTTAACGTTTTGATCTTTAGAATTATTCTGTTACATCCATTGGTCTTTAAAAGGTTCACTTAACACAACCTGAAAATAGTCTAAGAATGTATCAGCCAAAACATTGGTAAAAAAAACAGCCAAGATGTATAGTTTGAAAAATGTGTTGAATAATGAAAATACTTTTTCTCAGAACTTCAGAAAAGTTAACACAGCATATATCATCACACCTCAAAAGTTTTATATATATATATATATATATATATATATATATATATATATATATATAGGAAAGAATTAAAAAAACAAGCAATAAAGACAATAATAAGCAACAGCGTGATCAAATTCACTCATAGATTTTTGTATTACAAGATATGAAGACAATGTTTTAAGCTTGTTCATGTCAGTACAGTACTTGACACAGCTAGTAAAGTCCTAGATACTACCATTCTGTACTACACGGAGACTTAGGAGAAGTGGTTGTCTAATGCATATTCCTTTTGTTGCTTAGCAGCATTTTTGGCGCCAAAAGTATGTTTGGGGTGGATTTTTACTTTTTGATTTAGTGTCTTGATTATTTTTTTTTTCACCCACTTGCAAATTTGATTTAATATGTTAACAAAAGATGACAACAATCCACTCACTCTTCTCCTCCTGTCCTCATTGGTCTAAAGTCTATCACATCTGACAGGCACTCAATAACAAATCTAGAAATACATACACACCATATACATCACGCAAATACACAAAAAGGAGGCACACATTCATTGTTGATGACTTAAATGCTTTTTTTTTTCCTCCTATTAACATAAAGAGAATGAAACTGATAATCTGAGTGGAATTAAGAAAAGACAAAAACTGGTCCCTTTGAAAAAATTTGTTTCTCTTGAATTTTTTCCTCCCTTCTTGAAAAGGGAACATAACTTGATCTATCCAAAGAAAAAAAACTATATGGCTTGAAATGTAAGGGGGGGAAAAACAAAGAAAATTGTTATTTGGTGTGTATATTTGTATGTATGCCTTTGAAAATACAAAACTGTGTGTGTGTGTGTATTTGTATCAAATAGAAAAAGGATAGAGTCTAAAGTAAGAGTGGATTTGTCTGCTGTATTAGAACTGAATTAACATTTTAATCATTATTATTATTATTCTATAATTGGCAATTAAAGTTGCATTTGCTTTGTTGATTGGCCTTTAATGACCTTGAAAGCAAATCTACCATCAAGAGATGGTCAGTTTAAAGTCCACCATGTGATCACATTACACTGGATGGGAGAAGTGAGCCAAATGAATACACGCTTAAAAATCTTCCAAATTTCGGAATGCTGTCTGCATTTCTTCAAAGAGTTCATCATAATCTGCTTTGATTTTTCTTTCACCTTCTTTTTCTGGATCCTAAAATAAAAAGAAAAACATTTTTTACACATGATCATTTCTTATTCAACTTTAACTCTCATTGTAACAATACATTTTTTGTCATCAGTTTGCAGCAATATTACATGAAGATTAGATTTTTTTAAATTAATTAACCCTTCAAATAATGCAGCCTAAAATAATCCTGAAATCTGATAATAAATTCAAAAGAACCAGAATGCTAAGATTGGAGTTTACTGTATTTGGTAAATTTACATGCAGTTTAGTTATCAATCCAGTTTTACTAAGTCTTTACATTTAATTACATATAACAAAAAAGTATTGGATTGAGTGACCACTTAGTAACAGTAGATGCTACAATCTGAAGCTTCTGTGTCAGACTAAACAAAGCTTAGTTTGCCTTCTTTATTTAATGGCATATCAACCTTTGTGGGTTATTTAATGCCAAAACCATTCTTGAAGAACAGTAGTCATACTATTTAATTCCTAGCCCAGCAAGTTAGCCATTATGCCACGGGGACTACCTTCAAATTTTAGTAAATAATAAATATTGGATATTTAAAAAGGCACAAAAATATTGAATTCATTTTTATCAAGTATGCTGATTTTGTAAGCATTTAAATGATTGCAGAGTTTAGCCCTTTAAATTGAGCTTTAATAAATCAATAAGAAATTACCTTGAAAGCAAATGATAGGATGAAGCACAAACAGTAAAACAGTTATTTATTATTAAATGGCATTAAGATATATATATATATATATATATATATATATATATATAGTTCTAAAAAAATTTAAAAAAAGAATTGAATCATGTTAAATTATTAATATTTTATTTGCAAAACTAATAAAACTGAAATGGGCCAATTTTCAGATTTAAATAGAAAAAATAAAAAAATTAATAAATAAAAAAAAGATTTGCAGAGTCCAAAGTAAAAATCCTAAAATTCTTTGCAAATGTTAAACAGGAAATTGTTGAATTGAAAATAAAATAATCATTCAAAAAGAATGCAACCATTTTCTTGATAATTTGTATTTTTGAATTTACAAGAAAATGTGGAAAGGGATTTTTCCTTTAACCTGGATGCAAGTTCATATCAGTTTTATCTGCAACCTCATCCCCCCTTCCTTTTCAATCTTTTATATTCCTAATCTTACAAAATCCAAATTTATGTCAATTCATTAGGAAGTGCAGAATTGGAAAATTATACATTAAATTTATGGCAACAATAAATAGACATTTGTCTTTAGAAAATGACACACCTAACAATGCAAATGGATGCTTGAAAGAGGCCAACACATGAATAATCCCAACTGCTAAATACCATTGTGGCTGATTGGTTGGTTGGTTTATTGATTTTAACGGCATATCAACCCGTCCAGGGTTATATCATGCCTAGCGGTTGGGGTGTTTACATATTGTGTATTCATATATATACTTTTAGTAATTGGTTTTAACAATGTGTTAGCATTATTGGGAATTATATTGTATGACATTGATTTGTTTCATGTCTATATTCTATGGTATAATTTTATTTCCCTCGAAAAGGAGAAAATATCCTCAATGTCTACATTTTCAAACAGATCCTTCATATTGTTTGCTTTAAAATAATGGTTTCTGATGGGAGCAAAAAAATCTGCATTCCATCAATAAGTGTTTAACTGTCAGGGGTGTTTGACATGTTTCACATTGTGGCTGTTGTTCTTGTTTGAGTATATAAGAGTGTGTTAGTTTTGTATGACCAATGCATAATCGGGACATAATGACTTGTTCCTTTCTAGACTTCCTTAAAGTTGGTCTGCAGCCTCCCAAAGTCGTTTGATTAGGAAGAGTTTATTGTGGATACAGTTATTCCAGTGTTGCTGCCATTTTTATGAAGGAATCTATTAATTTAGGTTTCAAATCAGTATATGGTATCTGGAACTTGTCAGGGATTAAATCTAGAGCCGATTTAGCTGCAGAGTCAGCTCTTTCATTCCCCCTCTCTCCTATATGACTTGGGATCCAGCATATAATAATCTCCTTAGAGTTAGACATTGAGTCTAATCTATTCAGGAGCTTAATCATTGTGGCTGAGAGTTGCCACATAACAGATATTGTAGCATAAAATTTCCATTCATACAAGTTCAACCTTATTATTAAAAGTTGCATTTTTTTTATGTAGATAGCAAACAAGGAGACAATTTAAAATATCAGCAAACATTTTCAACATGGAAAGTGGATGCTAATCTTTTTTTTAATCATTTAAAAACTAAAAAAAAAAAAAGTAGAAGGATGGTGATGATTATGATCAACTTACCTTAAATTTCATACTGCTCAATTTATACATGATATCACTTAATTGTTCACGAATGATACCCCAAGTAATTTTCTTCTCACTCTGTGCAGTGCTTTCAACAGCATGTCTAGACAGGTCATAGAATGTAATAATGTTCTTTAACATTGCCACAGTTTTGTAGAATGGGCAAAACCTGAAAAGAAAAAAGAAAAATTATTAATAGGTGTTTGGCACATTATGTATATGGGGTGGGGGGTATTTAAACAGACAATTTGTTTCTAATTTTTTGGTTTTGAGTTTTAAAAAACAGTAATATTAAGCAAAAACAATCAAATGTTATAATCAATATAAAGCATTTAGCCATAGATTGTGGTTTTGTTTAAAAAAAAGATCACAGATTGAAAAGATTAACTCAATGCTATTTTGAAGAATTGCAATACTAGTTAGGGTTTTTAAAGTTAATTTAGATGACCATTGTTTAAAATCCATAATGGCCTGTGTAATCTTATAAAAAAAAAGATTTTTTAATTTGCACTTTGGACTTGTACTGCTCATAAGTATTTGAACAAACATAGAATTATCTTGAGATGTAAAAGGAATGAAGAAAGCAAACAAAATACAATTGAATGTCACTATTTTTCTCACCTGTCATAAGGTGTGTAGCCGTTTTGTTGAAGGAAATCATCTTTAATCAATCTGGAAATTTCAAGAGTGATTTTGTCAGACTCGGCTAATGAACCCTAAAAAGAAAAGAGATTTATTTTTAAATTGAATCAAAAACATTTTTTTTTTTTACATATGCAATAAAATTAAAATGTAAATCATCTTGTTTAATCCAAGCAATTATTTGATAACGTAACAATCTGCATTGATAAGTTTATATTTCTAGATTAATGTTTACAACCCATGGAAAGAATAGAAGGATATTTGTGTTGTACATGTTTTCCAGGAAGAAAAGAAATATTGGGATACTTAATAATTATAATTAAAACTACAGTAAAAAACATTTATTTTTTGTACAATAATTCTTTCCTGTATACATTCAAGTAGAACCTGATCCTTCCACTATTTCTTTCGCTCAGATTTCAGTACAAAATTTTTCATGTTACTCATGAGAAAATACAGTAAACAAAATTTTGAAACTTTACAAAAAGGAATAATGAAAGACATACCTTTCCTACGAGTTGGACAATTTCTGATAAATCTTCTTCTTCCTGTAAAATTTCTTTACACTGAAAGTATAGAGATAAAAAAAAGGTTTATTTGATGAAATAACATTTTTAATAAATGCAATGAGTTCTTCATGAAAATGTTACAGAAATTTAAAAAATATTCTTATGTAAAAACAAAAAAAAACAAAGACTGAAATTATCATGCAAGTTTCAAAAGAAGAATTACGTCTGAAAGAATATTTCAATCTTCACTTTAGATATTTAAGGAATTATTCTGCTTTATTTGAATTTAACTTTTTGACAGAAAATATTTGAAAAGCATCACTTTGTGACAGAGACATTGGTTAATACCACATTTGACATTCAATGAAAAACACAAGATTTGAATAATGTTATGGTTTCTCACTTCATGATTAAAAACAATATTATAAAATGAGGAAACTTACAATATAATTAATTCCTTTTAATTTCTATGAATTGTAACAAATTTGGTATAAACCAATTTTGAAAATAAAAATGTGTTAAATTTATTGCAATCATGAAAATATTTCATTTATGTTGATATTCCATTTTAATCTAAAAATTAAACAAATTAAAAACAAAAACAAAAAGATGGAAAAAGAATAATCTTTTTACCTTGGTTCTGAGAGGTACAAATTCTGCAAAATTTTTGTCATAAAATTCATCAAGTGCACGTGTATATTTACTGTAACTGATCAGCCAGTTAATGGAAGGGAAATGTTTACGCTGGGCTAATTTCTTGTCCAATCCCCAAAATACTTGTACAATACCCAGAGTGGCAGAGGTGACAGGGTCAGAGAAATCACCACCAGGGGGTGAGACACTAAAAAAAAAAAAAAAAAATTGTGGTTGATTCAAAATAATTTAAATTCAGAAACATTATTTGGTTTATTATTATTACATGTCAAATAGTTGATATTAAAATTCAATAAGATTACAGCATTCTTTTAAAACACAAAACAAATATGATAAAAAGAATAAAGCAAAAGTTACATTTTAAAGATTGCTAAGAGCTTTTAACTAAATGGAATTTGTGTGTGTGTGTGTGTGTGTATTTATTACACAACTTGTTTATATATAAGCATATGGAAATGTAGCTGAAGCAATTATCAAATCCCTTTCTAATTTTTGTCTGAATTTCCAAGATGAGGAATTACATCATTATAAACCGACATTCATTTGACAAATTCTTAAGTCTATCAAATATAGAATTACGCTGGTTAACAAAAAAAAAATTTAAATAGTGTCAAGACACCAAACATCTTTCTTAGCTAATTTGCTGAATCTGAAAATGACTTTACTTTTTCTCGATTAGCTACCGTTTTTGCTGAATAAAAATGTTTTTTTTTCTTCATTTGTTTTCTGTATATATATAAGATATTGACTAATGACAATATTTCTCAAAGTAAAATTGTAGAAATCCCTCAATTTGTATTTAAATCAATGAAATATGGTCTGCTTATTGAAAAAATACTATTTTTGCAATGACAATCAAATCCTACGTCTTAAAAAATAACATGATTGAATATATCAAGACTAACAAGTATTTTCAAATCATTTAATAAACTGATAGCAGAAGTAAAAACTTTGAGAACATAAGAACTATAGTAAAAATTTTCTTTCTTGATTGTCATTTTCAATGTTATTTAAGTCCCATTTGATACTACAGCTGTAATCAATCATCATTCATTTGTCCCATCTTCCTTGGTAGCATTCTTTCATTGTTTTGATATCTTGATGGAATCATTCTCCTTGCTCATCAATCACATTACTGCAATTATCTACAAATTTATCTAGATGGGTATGTAGAAATTGAATTTTAAGAGAAAACTTACGCTCCGACAATACTGACGCTGCCCTCACGTGCTGGGTTTCCAAGACATTTGACTCGGCCAGCTCGTTCATAAAAGGAAGCCAACCTGGCAGCAAGATAGGCTGGGTAGCCAGAATCTGCTGGCATTTCAGCCAGACGACCAGAGATTTCTCTCAGAGCTTCAGCCCATCGAGAAGTGGAGTCAGCCATCATGGCTACATTATAACCCATGTCTCTGAAATATTCAGACAATGTGATACCTGAAATGAAAAAGAAAAATATGGTATTTGTTATATTAATATCTTTATGAGTTAGCCACTATTAAGCATTTTCTTTTAAACTAAATGAAACAGGATGAATTTTTTTTTTTTCTGGGAATATTTACATAAATATTAGATCTGAACAAATCAATTTCATAAAAATATCAATAATCATTTCTTTTCTATATTCTCATAGATTAATAGCAAACAAGACTGGTCTTTTGTTATTTTTAATGAATCTGTACAAAGCAAAGATGTAATACAATTCATATTAGCAAGGCTAAAGAGATAATGACTAACGCACTGCAGTTTCAGTTAACTAGAATTCCAGATAATAAGAGTTTTAGTGATCTGCAATGAACAATGGTAATGTGATGGTTAAATGAATAAAGAATATTCAGTAGAAAACCAGTTACAAACAACATCTTCATGGAGAGAAGTTAATGAATGTTTTAGTGTACTCTTGATATGTTACAGAAACTATTTGGGCTACATTTAAAGTTTTAGACTAGAGTTAAATTTGTGGCTGATCCCAGCAACATTAAAACTATCAAACAAACAGCCAATAATTATTTTGATGTTTAAATCAAATGCAAATTGTTTAGTATGGCTTACTGAACAGCATGAACAGAGTAGATTGGAAACCAATACTAAAAATATAATTCTAGCAATTACGACCTTCCACAGGGATGGAGGATCAATTTAGGACCATTTAAAGAATTTCAGTTCTGCCACTAAAAAATTGTTAATTATTCAGATTTCTTGACAAAGATCTGATTTTGCTTTGTTAACAAAAAAACTTTAAAACTCAGTTCTATAACATTGCTGAATTGTGATTTTTTAGTTAAAATTATTAATGCTTGAAGACGATTAGATGCAATATACACCTAAGGAAGTTTTGTGTTAAAAAGAAAGATAAAAACAATAATCCAATAATATAGAGAATAATAAATATTTGTTTTTATTTACTCCTTGGCAAATTAATGAGACTTGTATCAGAATGCTTACCTGTGTAGATAGAAGCTTCACGAGCTGCTACAGGCATGTTAGATGTATTGGCTACCAGAGCTGTTCTCTTCATGATACTCTCAGGTTTCCCACCAACTTCCATAGTCAGCTAGAAAAACAATTAAATTGAATACGTTTTACATTTTGAAAAATATTCAGCAGATTACAATAGATTATGTAAAGATACATTAATCTGGCAAAAGGTGGAGCACTCCATAAGAATTAAACTCAGTCATGAATGTTTTAATAAAACTATTACTCTAAGCACTAAAAATGAAGGATAATACAAACAGGATGTGGTTTGTTAAAGTGTAGTTTACAATATGGAGATGGTGAATGCTATAAATTTTTACCTATATTACTGACCACTCATCACCAAAATCACAAATTTAAAAAAATAATTTCACCAAAAGAGATTTGTACATTAAATGTTCAAATTTAATAAAAGTTTTGGTATTAAAAATGCATTTGTTCAAATCTCACTTATGATAGAGAATGACAGCCATCAGTTTTATTATCTGCCCTTGAATGTCTCATACCCCAAGCAACTCCCGCCCACACAGTTATAGCATAGTAGTACCCACATTTATATTAGGCAACACCTGTAGTAATGTGTTCATTTTAGAACTTCAATACTTAATTAAGCAATAGAAAATGGACAATATAAACATTTTATTATAGGATATATTAAACAAATATAATCATTAAAAAAGACTAATTAGTAAATGGAAATGGAGAGGACATTCATGTCATTTCAGTCAAAACACTTTTTTTTCAATCAACTTTTAAATAAACAAATACATGACGAGAGTAAACTGATGATTTTTAATTACTGACCTTAGGGAAATCCCTCAATACTTCAGACATTTCATTACCACGTTCACCACAACCAACATAGATGATGACATCACTGTTGGAGAATTTGGAAAGGGATTGAGAGATCACAGTTTTTCCACAACCGAAAGCTCCAGGGATGGCAGTTGTACCACCTTGGACACCACTGAAACAACAAAATACATCATTCTTTATGCTTTACAGAAGAAAAAAACATGATTTTTTTTTTCAAATAAAAAATGATTGAAAGTTTTTTAAAAGAAATAAAAAAAATTTTTTTTAATTATATATATATATATATATATATATATATATATATATATATATATATATATATTGTTGGTTATAAAATATAATTCAAGCAGTTAGCTGTTATATAACTTCACATCTCATTTTGGCTAATTTAACAAAACAAATAAATAAATAACTGCTATATATATATATATATATATATATATATTGCATTATTATCTTTTAATTTTTTTTAAAATTATTATTGAAGAACAGTAGTGGTCTTATTTCATGAATAGCCAGGTATATTTTTAGAGTTCTACTACATAAATACTTTTAACAAACAAAGTAATTAAAATAAGGTACTCACGGGAATAGAGCATCCAACACTCTCTGGCCTGTGAGAAGGGGATGATTAGCAGCTAGTTTCTCTGCAACAGGCCGCAACTGTCGTACTGGCCATACTTGCAACATGCTGTATTTGGTTCTCTCTCCATCAAATTCAGTTTCAAGAACCACATCCTATATTTAAAAAATGAAAAGAAAATAAATAACTGCAAAATGCAAATATACAAGAAAAAAATTTTTCAGGAAAATCACAGAAACATTTTAAAAGACCTTTTCAACATCAACTTATTCACCAGTAAAGGGAAAAAAGTTTCTTAGTTTATAATATTATGCTAATAAAAAGTGTGGATCATATTTTAGCTGTTATTTTGCTACCCTCTGAGAAAAGGTCAGTTTTTTTGTTTTTTAAATATATATTTTTTTTACAGTATTGAACATAAGAAAATACAAAGCAACAATGTTTTGTACATTTTATAAGTACAATTAAATATTGTCATTCTTTTATTGCATAGGTAAGTTAGTATTATGTCCAAAGTTTTCTTACTTAATGAGAGAAAAAGATACTCACACTGCAATCATACATGCCTGGTTCAGCAATATAGGTGACTTTTCCTTTACTACGGGGTGGCAACATAAGTCTGTGCTTAATCAAAATATTTTCATATACAATACCATAGATGTCTCCACCTGTCACATGACTACCAATCTGAAAAAGATTTAATATTTGGAATCAATAATTGTAAAATTATTTATAAGAATCAAAATAAAATAATTTGGAGCCAGAATATTATTAGATTATTAATATGAAAATGTGAATATTAATATTTTTTTCTTCTCCCACAAATAGTGAGTTAGATTTTAGTTAAAACAAATCTGTAAACCAATAGGACTTAATTACCTTGATATTCTGGGGTTCAAATTCCCATTTCTTAGATCTGTCCAGAGCAGGGGTGTTCACACCTTTTGGTATATAAATGCTGTTGGTAAGATCAGAAATATCTTCCAGGGGACGCTGAATACCTAGAGAAAGAAAATTATAGAAATAGACAAGTTTTTTTTACAAGATGAAATATTATAATCTATAAAATAGTTATCTATATATGTAGATTTCTTTTTTCAGTTACATTCTACAATCAGAAGAAAATGTATTTCAGAAATCAGAATATTTGTGAAAGTATCATTTTCTAGTTTAAGGATTTTATATTAGAAAACATGCTTTACATATTAAATATAACTATTAATAATTTAAAAAAAAAAAAAATGTTTTTCATTTGTTTTCACAAATAATTTTTCTTTGGTATTTAAGTTTTAATTTTTTTTTAAATTCAAAAGGTTTTAATTAAGAATTATAAAGGCTGAAAAAAAAAAAAAAGATTTGGAGTTTAATATTCTATCTGGAAATAGAATTTTCCATAGAATAATTTTACAAATTTATTTTTGATTGAAGTTATACAATGAAAATATTAGGGATCTGTATCAAAGAAATTCTTTTGGATAGATAAAAGTTGTTTGTTTTGTTTTTATCCAAGAACTTACCATCAAAAATGCTCCCCATGATACCAGGTCCTAACTCCACAGACAAAGGTTTGCCTGTTCTCAAAACAGGGTCACCTACCGTTACACCAGCTAGAAAAGGGTTAAGGAAAATTCTGGAGATGTTTCTAATGGATTCTGTATTAATTTCCAAAGGTTAACAGAACTGAATCCGTTAATCAAGAGACAAAAATAATTGAAAAGTAACACAAGTTACAGTAGAAATGCTTCATTTATATTGTGACATATTGAAAAAAAATTTGTTTTGCATTGTTTTCTAAATGCAAAGTTTATTTACTGTTTATGGAAACTTAACTCAATCAAAGGATTCATAGAAAAGAGAAGAGCTAATATTTCACAACAGCCATTACTGATTCTATTAATCTCTCACTCTTTAAAAATAGAATGTAAAAACAATAATAACAATGGTTATGGGAAAAAAATTGACAGCTTTTTGTTATTTGATATGAACAGAAAAGTATTTTCTTTTTCACATTTTCATTAAAAATAATCAAATTTGAAATATTTCTGATAAGTCCATTTTTTTTTAAAATTCTTATGCAAGATGTAACTTATTTTTAAAAGTTAAAAATGTAGCAAGAAAAATTTTTTTTTTCAATCAACCATATTTTGGGGTTAAATCTGTTTGGTTTCAATTAGTCAATATTTGCACAAAATATATAAATCCATTTTCATTTTCCTCAGTTTAAAGATGATTATCATATTAAAAAAAAGGATACAGGTCTCTTCATAGACTTGGATTGTGGCCATATCACCTTCCAGTCGAATGATCTCACCCACCAGCTCACTGTGTCCAACTCTCACCAACTCGTACATAGCAGCACCAGACATATTCTGGGCTGTGACAACTAAAAAAGAAAATATAAATCATTAAAATAATAAACTAAATCAAAATTAATATAGAAATGTTCAAGTTCAATCTTTAATATCTAAAATGTACATGCATATTTGAATTCATTCATAGATAAATTATTACAAACCGATATATTCAAATAAAAGAAAAATGGCAAATGAGATATTACATAGATATTTCCATCAAGAAGATTACCATGTCAATAGACACAAACAAGACAAAGAGAGATGAACCAAAAATATTCAAAATTTCAATTTTTCAAAACCAAGATTCAGAGATTTTTTTTTTTTTTTTTTTTTTTACATACAAAATAAAAAATGTCAATTTAATTACAGTATAATAACCTCAGTTGAACTCTGACCATTCAAAAAATCAGCTGTTTTTAATTTAATCTTAATGCTTTTATATTTTTTATATCCATTTAGTGAATATTAACAGAACTGATATATAAAAATTATACTGTAGCATAATTATTATGGTCTACGGAGAATTTGGCATTGAAAAGAAAACAGGTAATCGGATTTCTGGAGAAAGAGAAGAAAAGAAATAAGAAAAAAAAATAGGTTAAAGTTTGGAATTGTAAACACTCAACGGGTGCCAGCCATTAACTAACCAATGACCCCTAAACTAGATTTAAAAATAAAAATGGAAGTCTCAGGTTTTCTGCGGAGAGCAGAAGCGGATGTGTCCCTTCTCCCACCCCCAGGACCACAAACGGAAGAAGAGAAAAATTGGTCTTTTTTGTCTGGGCCTTCATCAGAGGCAGACGTGAGTTTCTCAGGGTCCCACGGTGATGTGATTTACGATAGAACAGCTTGACCTCACCCTCTTCTGAAAAAGAACTCACGAGCCTAGAAAGAAATAAACAACCCCTTTTTGACTATATGACTTTCGTATGTTGTTCCTCTGAGCTAACGACAGCAAATACTACTACAACTCAATCTTGACCACTTTACAACAATACTTTGTCTAATTTATTTTCTCCATGTCAATGAGATAAAAATTAAATTTTTGAATTGTCTTGAATAATAAACCATTGGTATTCAAATCCTGCTGATGAAAATCTAATGGATATGTACAACAAACATTTTATGTCAAGGTACTAAAAAGACTTAAATTTTTTTATTTATTCTTATAAATTGCTAATATAAACATCCTACATCTCCTTAAACATAGAAGAGACAAAGGGATCTTCAAAGCCTATTCTTAGATTAGAGAATATGTCAGGACCAAGGAAGAAATAGTTAACCCTAAAAAAAATCTTTTTAAGAACTTCTAGCTGAAGTGAAAGAAAGGAAATAAAGCAATAAAAATAAAAACTTGTAATGAGAATTCTTTGCAAAGGACAATATTCAATAAGCACTTGAGAACGTAGAATAGAGTTGTCTAGAGATTTGAAGTTTCTACAAAGACAAAAATCTGTTTATTACGAAATGAGGAATATGTGTAATAGAATAAAATAGTTATAGATACAAATTAGTTAAATACTAAATTGAAAAATATTAAAGTTTCATTAAACTTTAATTATTCTTTAAGATTAATGTTTAACCATTGATTTTAAATTTCAACTGTAAAAAACAACTGTAAAAAGATTATATATTAATATAATCTGGCAACTCAATAACTGTTGTGAGAATACTTCAGTATAATTTTTGTAGTGAGAATATCTTGTATAATTTTTTTCAATTTCAGATTTCAAAAATATTCACCATTAAATGGTGAATATTTTTGAAATCTGAAATTAGAATAGAGAAAGAAAAAAATCAGATGTTTTTAATTTAAAAAAAAAAAAAAAAAAAAAAAAAAAAAAAAAAACTTTTACTTACTTAATTTATGTAACCAGTATTGAGAAGATTGGACTTTTCTTTTTTCTTTGAACACTTGTTGATAACAACAATGAAAAACAAATCAGCAGATGTCTTTTATTGCAGCCATTGTAATTTGCTCTTTATAGTCTACAACACATTAAAATGAAACTTTTTTTTTTTAGAGTAGGGATAATGCAATTGTAATACAATATAATTTAGAAAACATTTGTATTTGTTGTTAAATTATCAGTGTTTATTCATTCTTAAAATATCTTTAATCTATCTAGTATGTTTAATTATTTCATACAATTTATTTTAACAAAAAGAGGGTGAAGAACAAAAATTTTGATTTTTAGGTGTATATCATAAATTATAATAATCAAATAAATATGTCAATTTTGAGATTATTGGGTTTGACAGTGATTTTTTTTTAAATTTATGCCTTTATGCTATTCTTTTTGAAAAAGTGGAAAACACATAGCTATGAAATTAAAATATAGAATAATTTTTTTCTGTTTCTAGGCTCACATGCGATTTTTTTGTGAAATTTCATATTTATTTTGTTTTGTAGAAATATTTTCTTTGAGCATACATTTTGAAATTAGAGTTCAAAGTTGCATTAAACAAAAAAATCTCTCAAACATTTTGTTTCCAATACAAAAGGTCAAGAGAGATTATTTCGCATTGTCATTTTTTTTAAATTCATGTTTATACCAGTTTAATATGTCATTCTCTTTATTAAAATGATTTCACTGTAAGAAGTCTACAACTTATTGGGAAATAATTTGTGTGATAACACTCAAAAGTAGTAAACCTGTTTATACTTTTAGTATCTAAAGTCTGACTGCATTCTAGAACAGTGCGCAATACTTGTTAACTTTGTTAGTATAAGATATTGCAAAGTTTTGTCACATGACCTGATTTTTATAAAGGGACATTCATTGCTTTCTGCTTGTTTGCAACTTTTATTAAAAGTCCAATTTGGTTTTTAGTTAAAAATAAATCAACTTTGTTCTTCTATTGATGTGAAATTGTTCTTGTTTTGATAAGTTTTTATTTCTTTGTTCAATATTTTGCTAATAAAAAATCTTGTTTTCTTTTTAATTATAAAATAACATTAATTTTACTTTTAAATAAAAATAACTTACACAGAAGCAAGAGACCCTAGAAAAATCATGTCATGTGATGGTAAATTTTATATCTGCTTATTCATACCAACAACATCAACTAAAACCCAGTAAACAAATAATCTGAGATTACCTAAAAGGAACCATGTAGATAATGTTTATTTTGAGAATATTATCTAGAATAGGGATTAATATTTAAAACTTAAGTTTGCTATTGACCAACCAATGTAATAATTATGATTTATGATTAAAAAAAACTATGAAAAATCACTGATCAATCTGCCAAACAGTTGATCAGTGCAGTTATTAGAATATACAAAAAATCAGTTATTTCAATATGGTCATTCCTTTTTTGAATATTCAAACATATTTCAATGGTTAAACCAAAAAATCTTTTTGTGTTTAAAAGCTACATTGAACTTTATTGTTTGTTCACATAAGGCTGCACAATTGCCTTGACTTATATAATGGTTAGTGAGCTAGGTTAGCAAACCATTACTAGTGATTTCAATTCTCATCTTTTACTTCTGGTCTTTTATGGTAAGTAAATAACTACTAATAAACCCCACCCAATAAATTTTACAACAAAATCCAAATTTTCAGTTAATTTCATCTAAATTTACTATTTAAAGAAACCTTTTAATGACCTTTTTGAAATTGTTTCTTTTTGTGAGAAAGGATATCAGGTTTTAAAAGCTGAAGTATGCAATTTTAATTGGTCTTTTAACAAGGTTGCTAAAGGCCACATTTGATGAATCAGAGAGCTGAAAGCAGGTTCCTCATACATACGTTAAACCAATATTAAAATTGGTATTGTTAATGCAAGCCAATAATAAAACATAATTGATGTATAAGTATTTGTGCTAACATGTTTCTCTCATCTATACATAAATCTTATCAATTCAATAGATATCTATATTAACCAGAATGTACAAAGGAATTTCAATGGTCAACAACAGATGTAAGGAATTGTCCATAAAGGTCATAAGTTTTACACAGTACAAATTATGGCAAAAGTGCATCATTCAATCCCTGTATATTAATGATTTTGTAGAGATCATAGGAGTAATTTGCTGTATAAAAATAGATTAACATTCCTGCAATTCATCAGTAACAAATCAACTTTGTTTTCGTAGGCATTTTTAGAAAAATGGTGGCTCTTTCTTGACACAAAATAAAAACAATAAAAATTTTAACAAAGAAAAGAAATGGCTAAAATCTTTAAAGCAGGAAATAAAAGTAGAATGTGAGAAAATATTGCCAATCATCCTGTGAACTATTTGGTTTAATGGAAAAAAATAAGACTAAAGAGATTAATACATAGCAAAGTGAAGGACACACTTTGCATTTTTTCACAAAACAACAAAAATGAGGATATTAGTCTAAATAATTCATTAAATAATATATACATATATTTACTTATATGCTATAGTATAGAATATATAACAATTTCTGTATCTATCAACATTAGTATGGTGAGTATAAATCTTCTATTGCATCAAGATTTAAACTAAACAGTGGTATTGTGTTGAAAGCTGTCCCAAGAAAAATGATTTATTATTTTTCTAATTGTACATTAATAATTAGAATAATTCTGGAAAAAGAGTTCAGTGGTTAAACCCTACATTAAAAGGATACAATGTCTAAAACAAATTTGGAGAGATTAATTTCTAAACATTCACTAATATAGATAAAACAGAGAAAGTGGATACTTTTAGCAAATATTAGTATGCTACAACGGTATAAATAGCTACTATTTTACATACTCGTATGACTACATAGTTATCTTAAAGAACAATGAAAAAAAATAAAGAGCTTCTTGATTATCCAATGTTCATTGGCTATTTGCATACAATGAGCGTGGGAAACTGACAACAGAAATAATTTGTACATAAAAATAACTCTTCCTCATCAAAAAAATGTGTATAATATACAAAACCAAATTACTGATTGAAAATTTAGTTCAAGTTTTGAATAAGAGAATTTTGTTAATTTAAATGGGTCAACTATATTACAATGATCTAATTTAGTAAGAATTAAACCACAGCAACATTCTTTTCATTTTATATATCTGTTTTGCTTTATTATAAGCACTGATGAAAAAACAAGAAAGACAAAGAAAGTGACTTGACCTTTAGTGAAGGCCACCAAAGGAAGCATTTATGTAAGTCTTGTATATAAAAGTGTTTCTTCATAAATTTGGTCTTATTGGAACACCAACTGAACAAGTTTTACAGTAGAACAATTTGTTTTAAATTACACTTACAGATTTTGAAATATTCACATTTGTATTTTTACAATTGATATTTTATCTTTTACATTTTTTTTTGTTTTGTTTGATGTGAATGAAGAATTAGAAGTTTAGTTTATAAATATAGACTCATTCACATGACTTTCCTATGCACATACTTTTAACAATTAAGAGGCACTAGTGTGGCATAATGCTTATTGTTGAAGGAAATGGCAACCAGTGTTTAAATCATTTTGGTTGTTTGTATTTCACATCTCACTAATACTCTTGGGAAAGGTCTTAATCTAATCACTCTCTACAGCTATGGGTAAATAGTAAGGCAGACTGAGCTTTTTAACCTTGGTATGGCATCTGGCATGAAGGAAGGGAAACTGAATTTAAACCAGTTATATTCCTCTTTAAGAATTGACTTTTGTTGCATCCTGCAGAGGGGTTTGGTAAATACATTTACAACATACTTTAAACAATTAACACATTTGTACAAACATTATATATATATATAACTAGAAAAGATGTGACCCGTTGGCTTGGGTTAGATTGTTAAAAAATCACAAATGTAATTTATTTTTAATACATTTTAAACTATTTTTCAGTCAATTTTGTGCCAATTTATCGTAAACATGGACATCAACGTTGTCTAAGATGACGTAAAATCTGTATTTTACAAAATGATTTTACCCTTCCCTACCTATTGAAAAAAATTCCCAAAAATCTGGGAATTTTCCAATTATAATGAAGTTTTCAGTGTTGATTTATAATAATAAATTTTATAATGCATCAGTTATTTTATTTCAAAACCTTCTGACTTAATTAGGTATTTCTGCTATGGAAATTAATATCTAAAATTCATTTCGAATATGAAACACTAATTTTAAGTTTCAAATTTCCTATTTCTAGATATTAAAAACAAATATCTATTTAATAACTACTTTAGTTTATTATTGTTACTAATAATTTTGTAGAAACATATTGAAAATTTAGGACGCCTCCTTTTAAACAGAAAAATCTCGATGTATATTTTTCTTTCATAAGATAAAAGTCAATTAAATCCAAAAGAGTAAAAAAAAAAAAAAAAAAAAAAAAAACTACAAAATGATTTTCTTATTTTTAGTTTACATTTTATTTTCCGATTTTCGATACTTATTTTCTACCAGGATAGCTCCCTTAATTTTTTTCCCTTCTATTTACACCTTCAGTCTTTTGTCTTTTTACTCACACTGTAATTAGTTTCAACTTTACAACTTTAGATATTTTGCGCCCCCACCAAAAACATGTGGTGGGCTAAAAGTTAAGTGACCTGAAAATATCAGAAAGTTTTGAAAATAAATAAATGATGCATTATAAAATCCATTCATTGATAAATCAACACTGAAAATTTCATTAATCGGATAGTCCCTAATTGTTAGTAATTTTTTTCAAGGGGGGGGGGGGGGTATTTTGTAAAATATAGATTTACTGCAACTTTGCTAGTGCCTGATATTTTTCATTTAAAAGAAGGGTACTATTCGCAGAGTTCAGTCCCAGCCTCATGCCTTAAAAAACCCTAGGTAAAAAAAAAAAACGATCTGGTAAAATATAGCATTAAATATTTTGGTAAAACGCCTAAAGCGCTATTTTTTAATTTTTTTTTCTTTTTAATATTTTCAAAAATTCAATCGACAAATTATTTCTTCATATACAGCAGGCACCGCTTCAGCTAGGGACTTCATTCATAGGTGGGTTTGCTTTTTTACCTATCACCGCCTAGCGTTTTTTTTTAAGGCAGGAGGCCGAGATGGAACTCGGCGATTAATACGAAAACAAGTTTTGGTATCCTTATCATTCACAAAATATAAATATAAATGAATATAAATAAACGTTTGTGTTAAATCTGTGTTTTTATTTTAACATTACTTGCATTCAATAAGAAATATTTACAAAGCTGGTAAAATAAGCATAAAAGTAGGTTTACTCTTAACACTCTTCCTAAATTTTCACTCACATTTATTGACCCTATAAGTTTTAAAAATTAATTACTATACATTTAATGTTGAAAATATCTTTTTAAACTAAATTTAATTGAAATTATACACAGCAATACTAACACAAACAACTGTCCCAATAATAGATTCAATAATTCATTAAATTTATAGTAATTTTTTTTTTCTTTTAAGCAATACGTAATTAAAAACAACTTTAATCCCCTAAAACCGTAACCCAATTCGCAAAATGTTAATTCATAGACTGTAGTTGAACTATTATTGGGGACCACCAGAAAACTTTTCGTTTTAATTTTCCGAATCTTATTTACATTTTTTAAGAAATCAAACAATTATCTTTGATAAATTTTAAGTATAAATATAAGTATGAGTGAGAGTGAGAGAGAGCACTCTATCAGCGATCAGTTTTATTAACAAAACAACTGTGGTCTGGAGAAAGAGAAGGGGCGAATCTACGAATAGTTACGGGGAAATGGTGGGGGGGGGGGCTGACTGCTGATTTTTTAAATAAAACTATTACAGGCTGTGGGCCCTCCCACTACGGTTAGCTCTCCCACTCCCGTTAACTCTATATACAGGGGAAGAAGAGAATCGTATATAACATAAGACAGGGATTGGTCTGTTGTTGACTTAATTGCTAATTACGGCTAATTAAAACCAATTAAACTAATTTTTTTTAAACAATGAGTAGTCCTAAAACCAAGGAATATCTAAGTATAAATATTGTGTCCATAACATAAATAGAAAAAAATCCTTTAGGAAAAGAAAGTTGATAATCTCAGCTTTAGTATAATAATAGATTATATATATATATATATATATATATAGTGTGTGTGTGGACAGAGAGAGAGGGTATAATATATAATACAATACAGAAATTAAAACTATGTAAAGAGAAAAAATGATTTAATATTATTTTGGATAAGTCAGTTCCTTGGTAAGACAATATCACTCTTACAAATGAAAGGAAACATGAGAAAAACATACTTTATACAGACCTTTATGAAAATTTTTCATTTAGATTGCTTACTTTCATTAATAAAACTTTGCTTTTTTTTTTTGCTTTTTTTTTTTTAAATAATCCAACAACAAAATTATAAGATATAAACTGAAGCTTATCAGAATTAGTGAAGAACAATCTTAATAATTTGCTTAAAATAAGTTTAAGAACTTTTCAATACTATTTTTAAAATCATTACTCATCTCAAAAACTGACACTCAAATTTTATCTAAATTATAAAACTTCCAAATATTAATAATACTTATGTGAAAAAATACACCAACTTTGAAATTATTTTACAAGCATTTCTATATAGATTATCATTTAAGAGAATTCTCAAAATTGTAGGGTCTTAATTTTCCAAAATGAATTATTCAATTGTAAGATAATGTTACAAACCAGCAAATAGCTTACTCTTATCTCATTAAATGAAGCTAATACTGACAATATGACTAGTTTTATTAACTGATAAAGAAACTTATTTTTTTGTTGTATCCATATTCATTTGATTTAAAGCTTCCATCTTGCATTCTTTACTCATATCTACAACTAATGAATTAGGTTAGAAAAATATCTGAAGGAGACATACAATTGTAAACAACCTTATAAAAGGACTTGAAAATATATAGCTACTAAATTAAAATAAATTTAATGTGATTTAATAGCACGCACACGCCCAATTAAAAGACAAATCAACTTTCACAAAAGCAAAATGTGTATTAATCATTTTTTTATATTTACCATATTTGCAGACATAAACATTTTTAGAGAAACATTATTTTAAAGTTACAAAAATAAATACTTTAAAAAAATACAGAAAAAAAGATAAATGTTTATTAAAATTCCTCACTGGTGAGACAACAAAGCCAAAGTTTTTGCTCATTAAAAAAAAAAAGTCTTTATAACTACAATGAACATTTTACTTGAACAATCAATGTATGTCTAAACAAACTTTAACAATGTTTTTTTTTGTTTTTATATATATATTATTATATATATAATATATAATATATATAAACAGACAAGTGAAATACTATCAAGTTACCAAAAAACACGGACTTTGAATCCAATGTAATCTATTGTTGTTTGATAGGTAAATGTTCAATTACTAATGGGCAGTGTCAGAACAAAAAAAATGTCATTCAAAACCCAATACTAATGTTCAAAACATTCTTTAAATGACAATGAAAAAATGATAAAATTCCAATATTATATTTTTTTTAAATCAATTTTGACTAGTTTTTTCTCCCTTTTTTTAAGTCCCTATCCCATTTTTAAGAAGTATTTTAGCCCCCTCCCCCATTCTTTGCTGGTTAAAATAAAGTGATAATTCAGAATAAAATAGTATCTTATACCCCAGCTGTTTAACCCATTATGTTACTAAAGCTGTTAGGATTAAACAGTTTTCATCTCTTTCAGCCACTGTCTTTTCTTTCCTATTTTCATCCCACATTCTATTGTAGTAATTAGTAATCTTGGTTTAGTAGTAATTAGTAATCTTGGTTTAGTAGTAATTAGTAATCTTGGTTTAAAATTCTGAAAATAAATATTTTCATTATTACACATTTGTTTTAGATTTAATTATCACGTTTGACAATAACAATTAGTTTTTTCTTTAATGGCATATCAACCTTTTTGAGTTATTTAATGCCAAAACCAACCCCATAGAATAGTTGTGATACTAATTAGCCTATATGATGAGTCCATACCTTTTAAAAAATATGGTGGCCGAAATTGATAAACAAAAAAATTACCAAAAATCAAGCAATTATCCGATTTTAATAAAATTTTCAGTGTTAACTTATTAATCAATGAATTCCTTCTTTTAACTTTCTGAATTATTTCAATCTAACTGATTCAATGGAAATAAATCAAAATTCTTTAAGATAAATATTACCATTCGCACCATCCAAATGTGCCTTGAGAGCAACAATTTATATATCTAATTGATTGATAAAATTAATTTAAATATAAATTGCATAAGTTTTAAATTTCATATTTTTAGATTCTAAAACAAAAACATTTATTCAATAACCAGCTTACTTTAGTATGGTTATATAATTATCGGAGAAAACTCAATTGAAATTAGGCCCCCACCTTTTAAACAGAACAAATATCGATGTATAATTTTTCACTGATAATCTAAAAGTCAATTATAGACAAAACAACAGAGTAAAGAAAAAATTTCCACAAATTTTTTTTATAGTTTTTTTACATTTGATTTTTTGGTACTTATTTTCTACCAAATCGCTCCTTTGAATATTTTTTTCTTTCACACCTTTGGGTCTTTCCTTGTTATTTATACTGTAATTAGTTTCAATTTTATATAACCCACCAATATTTTACATCCCAAAATAAAGGTGGGGTCAAATTGACCTGAAAAAAATCAAAGTTTTGAAATAAAATAACTGGTGCATTATAAAATTCATTCATTAACACTGTAAACTTTCTTCAATGGAGGGGGGGTTGAATTTATTTTGTAAGATACATCTTTGTTGATACCTATATTATATAAATGTAAGTGAAATTAATTTGCACAAGTATTTTTTTAACAAATTAGCATCAGGAACTTAAAGACTGGGGCAATATTCATATACTTATACATAAGATACAATGTGACCATATTATTAAGTTACACAACCTAGTCTCACTATAGAGGAATGAAAAATTTAATTTATGGTAACACAAGACATTACTTAAGTAAATAGAAAAAAAAGAGAATAAGTTGAAGAAAAAGAAATAAAATAGTGATGAAGGGAAGGGAAAACTGATATGTGAAAGTGAAAGATTAGATGCAATCTTATACATAAACAATTTATGATAGAAATTATGCTAGTTAAGTAATAAATAGAAATTCTATGACATAAATAATTCAAGTTATAGCAAATATAGGACACCATTTTCCATTTCAAATTTTTCTTTTCAGTTTCCACTTTTGGTAAAATTCAGTTTTCCATTTTATGACTGCATTCTCCTATATTTGATAGATGAGTCCCCATGAATGCTTGTAATCACATTCAAAATGCGACAATCACTTGTTTAGTCTGTTATGATATTAACAGATTGATTAGCAAGCTTGGCTTTCAGGGCAGCAAAATGAAAAAGCAAACAATTTGGCAGATGAAGTTGCCTAACAAAAAATTGACACTTGGAATAGCACCACCTTCCTTAAAATATTTTTAATAGGAATGGCCTCATTTTGTATAGGGAAATGTGCACACTTTTAAAAAAATCAAGAAACAAAATCATTCCTATATCTTTACACATCAAAGTTGTAATAGTCTTCTGTTTCAGTTGAGATTTGTTACTGTGTTACTTATCTACAAATGATTTTGAAAAATAAATTAAATAGGAAAATAATCATTGTTAATGTTATTAAAGGATTTTTTTTTTGTTAATTTAATTTCTTTTACAATGGGGAAGATGATGTAATTCTGAATCTGGAGAATTCCTGTGTAAAATCTTCAATAGTACCAGGTTGAATTGATACATGAGGAGCCACGTACAAACCAAAGCTTATGCAGTGGCCAGTGAAAAAGTGCATGAATCCCTTTGGTATTCCTTTTAAGGTGCTTCAGACACGAGGCAATAAACCCGGCCCTGCCCATTTTAGACAAAGGGACAGGGAGTGCCTGGAGGGACTGCTCCTTGGGATTACACAATTTATATTATATCTTACTAGTACAGAAGCTGAAGCTACTGGACAAGCACAATAGGACATGTAACTTTAGAGTAAATAAACCAGTCATTTCATAAAATGGTGTTTTGGAAAAGTTTTTTTTTTTTTTTTTATTTTTTTAAATTTATTTCTAAATTGTATGTCATAAGATAGCATTTACTTTTCTTTCATCATATTCATAAAACAAGTTTACAAGTTGTTTAAGAATCTTTTACTTGTAATTTTATGAAAATCTAACAAGCCTTGAGGAAATGAATTTGTTAAATTTTGTTTGCTCTTTGTATCACCCCTTCCAATTTCTACATCAAATTTATTGTCTTATTCTCTCCCATTTCAATTTATACAATGATACTGGCCAACTTTCATCGGCTTAGAAAAACTTTTAGTATTGAAAATAGACTAGTCAAACATTTCTCAGAAATCTACGACCCACTTTTCTTTTTTTTAATGTAAAAAACTTTTGTTAATTCTTTTTTGGATCTTAAAAGGAAAAATAATATTTGTAAAATCAAATTAGTAAAAATCAAGGTTTGTTATTATATCAATTTATTTAAATGTTTAACAATCAGAGAGACGGTTATGAAATCTACAGATTCAAGTAACCTATTATCACAAGAATATTGTTACATTTCTCTGAAAGAACTCAGACTCAATAAGGAAGAGAATAGATTTATCAATTTATCAGATCAGAAGAGAAAGAAAATTATGTTTTAAATATATATCCTGCAATTTACAATGTCTCATAATTAAAGGAGATTTTACATTTTTTTTTTCACACATTTATAAACTGTACACTTTTTCTAATATTAAAAATCAGAAGTTAACTTGCAGGACCAGATACGGCATAATACATAGCTACAGGTGTCTCTTTTTCAGCATCTCGAAGTTTTGGTAATCTGTCATGATTTATGCTCTCTAAAAATAAAGAAAAAATAAGTTTAACAATAAAACTATAACATTCCAAAAAAATTTTCAAAGCATAACATAAGAAAAATTGATGTAGTGAGCTTGTTAACAAATCTTTAAGATTTTACAAAATATGCTAAAGTACTCTAGCCTTTCTACAAAGCCCAGTAAATGGTAACTAGGATAAGATCTAAGACCTTTCAGCTTTTAATGTATTGGATCAGTTAAAAATAATTATTTCTTAAAAGTTCAGATTAATAAAAATTATGCTGGCTGAAGATTGAGAAAACAGAGGATGGTTTAAAAAATCTCATTGGACTTTGGCCACCAATAGCATATATTGATCAGAGACACTTGGTGCATTTAATCAGGCTTTCCCCTCCAAGGTGAAAAAGGATGGGAATTCCATTAGAACTTATCCTTAATTCTTAGGGGAGTCACAAATCTCAATATTTTGGTACATGCTAATTTGGCAGCATGTATATCATTATAACCAAAGAAGTTTTAAGCCATGGGAATACCACAATGGTTGGACAGTATCATGGTAGTTGCACTGAAAAATGGTGCCATTGCTTCACTCCATATGTTAATCTAAAAGTTGCACAGAGGAATGTGCAACAGTCTATTTTGGAACTTATACTTACAAATTCAAACTGGGCCATAAAACAGAGAAATAAACCAAAATATATTTTGTGAAAGGTAAAAGGCACAGTATAGTAACCAGAGTGGTTCAAGAATTTTGCTTAGGGTTGCAGACTGACAATCGGCAGCGGTGAGGTAGGCCTAACTCCTGCCCCAAGCCACAGAACCAAATCTGGTGAGGCTTAGCAGCTCACCATCAGTTGTTCACCTTTAGAGCTCAGCAAAAGAACTGTGAAGCGTGTAAACTAGCATGTACCAAAATACTTTGCAAAAACTTTTCTAGTCACCCTAGTGATTTCTAATATGCACTGTCAACTCAATGCATTGTAATATAAATTTAAAAAGGTTAAATGAGATGAAAGAAATACAAGTTTTAATAGTTTCACGAAGTCAAAGCTATTCACATGTGAAAAGTTTAATCATAGATATGCATTCATAATTTTTGTTTTGCTAACAACCATTACTAAAACATTGTAAGTATTCTAAATTTAATAGATTTTTTGTAAATATATTTGATTTTGATGATTATAAAAAAAAGAATAAAAAATTCAATAGTTTAATACTCTAATGTAACAATAGTCCAAGGTTAGCAAGCTAATTCAATAAAGAAGGAACTTGAAGAAATTAGAAAGCACCACATATACAATGATAATGAAAATTATTGCATACAGTGCTCAGGTGCATCTACAACTCATCAAAAGTACATGTATTGTATAGATAATGGTACTATGTTAGGAAAAAGGAACGGTCGATATGTGTGTGCATGTGTGTGTGTGCCGTGCATATGTGTATGAAGAGTGGGATATCAAGTATATGTGTTATCCATTACAGGAAGCATGGAGTTTTTGAAGGATCGTTTTGGCAGCTAAAAGCTGATGCTAGGTAGTTTGTTCATGTTCAGCACTCTTAGCATGAAAAAGAATGTTTTCTGAAAGTCATGTGAACTGTGACGTTTTCTGACTGTTTTGACAAAGGGACAACAAACCAACCAAGCAAAAGCTCTACCAAACTAGAGAAATGAACGAAAAGACATAAGCATCTTGTAAAGCCAAAATAATCATTCATTAGAAAATATTATCATTATAATTATTAATGCCAGAAGGAGTTCCTTTAAAATCTCTTTGAGTTAACACTAAATGTTAGAAGTTACCAAACTTATTAGAGTTTTATAACAATGTAGAGTTAATCACATCCAAAACTGATAATTTAAAGATAAGTTTTGACTTAAAGTCTGATCAATTGAAAATAATCACAGCATGCTTTTTGTTGTTGTTTAATCATACTCATAACATGATATTACTTGTTATCAAAAAGAGTAAAAAGTCAAGGTTCTTTGACAAACAATTTGTTACAAACTATCAAACACACAGATAGGAGCGTTAATAAATAAAAAAGATAAGTAGTCTTGATCAGATGGTTGTAACATTGTATTATTCTTAGGAATTATAAAATAAACAGCTCAGAAAATAGTCCAAATTAAGTATGGAAATTTAATCAGTTTAAAGAGCATTTTTCTTCCTTTTAGTTTAAAAAGATGTTTAAAGAAGTCTTTAATGATAAACATAAGTTTGGTCATGTGAAACCTGTAGGACAATCATTGTAAGTATGGTATGTTTACTGCTATTTTAGAATATTTTTTTTCATTTACAAGTCATTGCAGGATTTAAATTCCGTTGAATGGAAAACCAATAGTGGAGATTACAGTTAGAATAGTCTATGAAAAATCAATAATTCACACACCTTTGTAGGAAAGTGTATGTTCAGTGTAAAGGATTTTTTTTTTTTTTTTTTTATAATTAATCATATTGTCTAAATTTTTGATATGTCCAGAAAATCAGTTAGAGATAGAGAGAGGAAAGAATGAAGAAAAGACATTACTAAAATAGGTTATATTATTCATGCTTTAATTTTTTCTGAAAATTGATGGAAAAAAAATTATATTAGCTTTCATAGAAAACTCAGAATTTGATGAAGGTGCTTTAACTATATTTCTTTAGTATATATTTTAGCTCTATCATTACAAGTTAGTGTTACAGGTTGGTTCAATGAATTATTAGCCAGTTGTTGTGTGCAGGTATATCTTTAATAACCATTTTATAACAATATAACTGTCTGAACAATAATTTTTAAAAAAATCAAAAAATTGAAATTAAAAAAATAAAATCCATGTGAGTTCAAAGGCAAAATATAGAAAATCAACTTTGAAAATGAATATCCTATATACTGAACAGTTGGAAAATTACAGATAAAAAGAATATCTAACTTAATAATATTTTTAAACAATTTCTGATACATATAAGCAGCAGGGACATCAAATCTATCACTAAAATGTGTCTAAAAGTGCAATTCAGAACGCCAGCAAAAGTTAAAACTATAAAATTATACCGTAACACTTTTTTTCTTCGATGATTAAATGAGTGAAAATATAATCAATGACTTATTTGTCTCACTTTGAAACTCAATCTATAAACTTTCTTTTCAAACTTTATACTAAAATCTGGAGCAATATTCAGTTTTAGCTATAAAAAAAAATAAACTGGCAATACACAATAATATATATATATATATTAATATAGTATGTAGTGCATGTGTAATGGTTTTTGTTGTGGGAAAGGAATTGGTACCAAAGTTCCAATCCTTGGATGAAGATGTTTCATTCACATAACGCTAATACGATGGATAGTTGATGCATCCAATTATCTCCTCCAGGTATGGGTAAATAGAAAGGCAAACTGGACTCTCTAACTTTTTGATTAGCACTGTCTAGGAGAAAAGAACTGAATTCAACCTGTTAAATCTCCACTTAAGAAATTGACTTGTGTCGCATCTATCTAGTGCAGAAGGGTTGGTAATCATCAGAATAAGCCAAAATGTTTGACTATCATTTCTGATTTTTCAATAGCAAATTTCTTTTAATTAAACAAATACAGTATTTTGATATATGAACAGTTAACCGGAATATGTATGTACATGTGAGGTCAAAAATTGCCGCATGCCCAAACAATGTCAAGAAATGTATACCACGACCTTACTATTTGTGCATGGGGAGGTGCTTAACACATCAGAATCTCAGGAACAGACTCATTTATTTTTTGCTATATTCTGCCCTATGCCAATAACACAGCTAACAAATTAGCACACTTTGTCCGTGAATAAAGCCCTAAGAAATTGTAGTTTGGATTTGTATAAATTCAGTAAATCCATAACAGCTTTCAAAAATACTTGCATTTAACCAATCCTCTCATGATGACAATATCAAATATTTTAAAATCATATAAGTACAGACAAAGTGTGAAGCATTATCAGTAAATTTAGGCCGAGTCAGAGATAAGGAACAAGTATTAGATTTTCAAGTGGTTCAACATTGGTGTTCAAAAATATTGATTACTTTTGTTATAGAATATTTTATTATATATCTTTTGACACATTAAACATTTTCTTATTCAGTCATAATTTTCATCAATTAAACATCTACTATAATAAAATTGAGGATTTGAAATGCCATACGAAAAATAGATCATAGTCGCTGTCCCGTAGAGTTATCTAATTTCATTGTGCTCAAATGAATAAAACAGCTCTTTACCATCAAAACAACACAATATAAAGATTATCATTTATAGAAATTTAAGATAAAAGAAAAAAAGAAAGGAATGACTCTTAAATTCATGAATAATGCAAAATGAATATCATTTAGCATTTTCTTAACATTGGGCTTAAGTAATTAATAGTTTGTTTCTTTGTAATCTCAAATGTACAATTTTCAAATCAGTACAAAATATGACATCAGAGATGTATATTATTCTGATAAAAAAAAAAAAAAAAAAAAAAAAAAAAAAATTTTTTTTTAATTTAATATATATATAATATATATATATATATTATATATAGTATTTAATGTGATTATTTAATACTATTTCGAATAAATTACAGACATTAAAAGTAAACACAGATAAAATTTTAACAGAACTGACAGTTAACGAGTGGTAAGGTATTTTTCAATTTTGTAAAATAAGAATTTGAAATTTTGTAAAATAGGACATCTTGTTTTAACATCCTATTGTATCTTTGTAAGATGGTATTTTTAATTTCTAAGATGTAAACTTTGACTTACATATAAGGTCAAATGGTTGCGGTGATTTATGATTAACATGCAACTAACCACAATGGACCATTGAAAGAATATACTTAAAGTTAACGAGTGCCCTCTTTTTCAGGCGGCAATCAAATCACTATTTAAAAGATCTTTAAAAATTTCAAATTGACATGCTCAGCAAATGAACTATATCAATCCAGAAAGGACAGTCAAGCTTGTACGGCCCATTCTAACTCATGAATTCTTTATGTACACTTTGTTAAACTATGAAATATTTTAATTGATAAGAGCCAGGGGGGGGGGGGGGGGGTGTTGACATGTTTTTGGCTAAATCATATTTATACAAATGTTGATACAAGGATTAGGAGTTTTAAGAATATATTAAATAATCATGTATATTTTAGCAGCAAAGTTATTATTCAAGCACTTTTGTAAAACACAGAATATTTCTGTATGATCTTTAAGTTGTATAGGTTCAAAATTTTGTCCACAAATCTTATATCGCGTCCCAGATGCCCATATGTTATACCCATTGCTACATACCACCTGTTCAGACACTAGGCCTAAAAACAAACAGTCTACATAACAAAACATAATAGTAGGACAATTTCTATCTTTAATTATGGAAGATCTCACCAACAATAGCAAAATACTTTTAAAAAAATTTAAAATGCTTACAATCTGGTAGCAATTTGCATCAAAAATAATTTTTTTAAATAAAAAAATACATAAATAAATAGTCTTTGAAACTGGTAACAATATATTAAATATCTTTAATACTATGCACTACCTGAACCCCAATTAAGAACCCCCCCACGACTGACTAAACCTGCATAAACCATCCAAATGAATAAATTACACTCACAAAACAAAAAAACTGAAGACCATAGACATGTTGAAAGTGCTTGGGTACAAAATATTGAGACACTTCTCTACATCTGGATTTATTTCATTTACATCTGTTCTAAAAAAGTGTTTCAAGGGCATTTCCCTTCCTTCAGACTTTTAGAACTGTTCAATTCAATAAGTTTTGTTCGAAAACCATATACATTTTATATAAATATAGAGAATTGATTAAAACACCAAGAACTAATTGTAAATAATTCAATTAAAAACACAGATTGTTTTAATATTTACATTTCAAATGTCAAAATTTAATCAATGACACTTGTCAAGTAATCAATTGCAAGATATCTTAATGAATTAAATTATCACAGAATGGGAACAATTTTGACCATAATAAGTTAGAACTTTCTTTTTTTTGTTAGAAGATTTTTTGTGGATGTGAAATTCAAGAACTTTATTTCCTCCCATCCTACATTTAATAAATCTTAAAAGATTATAAACTTGCTTTATATTGAATAAAAATTAAAATGTTCATTGAAATTGAAAGATCATAAAAAAAAAACTTGCTTAGTTTATGGCATATAACCCACAACTGGGTCATTTAATGCCGGGAAAATTTGAAAATATTCATAGTGATAGTTTTTGAAAGAAAAATTTAAACTCAATTTTGTTGAAATTTTTCTATTTAAACAATAGATGGGACCAACAGGACTACACTCCGGGGAAGTAGACCTGGGAGCAATGGTGATGAGGTGTGCTCCACATTCTCAGCAGACCTCCAGAATGGACTCACAGAGTTTATGTATACCCAGGGCAATGAAAACCCTCTTCTAGCACCATATATAAAAAGGGTTGGGGCTTGCCATAAGGGCATAGCGTTGGGATACAAATCATATAAGTGCTAGGGCTTTACATGACCAATCATTGATCTGAAGGGCTCTCCGACCACCCATCTAGGCCTAAGTAAGGGCCAAAGTGGAGTGTTGCAGTCATAAGCTGCCCAGCATAGGTTTCAATCCTTAGCATCACAGGTCACCACCAACGGCCAGAACGGTGGCCCAGTTGGTGAGTTCTTTACCCCTCTGCAGAGGTGATAGATGTAAGTCTAAATCCCAGCTATTGATTGAACCCTGTTGGCTGATGCTCAAAGACCTGCACACTCCACTTTGGCACTTACTTAGGGTAGATGGGTGGTCGAGAGCCCCTTCAGATCATTGATTGGTCATAGTTAAAGACTAGCAACTTATATGATTCCCAACTCTATTGCCCTTCATGGCAGCCCTCACCCTTTTTATATATGGTTGCAGAAGAGGGTCTTCATGCCCATGGGTATTGACAATTAAACTCTGGTGGGTTCGCAGTTCTGGAGGTCTGGGAGAATGTGGAGCCCCTTCACACATTGCTCCCAGGTCTACTCTGACCCGGAGTGGTAGACTTGTTTAGGGTCCTCTATTGTAAAAGAAAATTTTAACAAAAAATTGAAGTTTTAAAAATTTTTCTTTCAACTATCACTATGATAATTTTCAAGAATTTTCCCGCATTAAATGACCCAGTGTGGTTGATATGCCAAAAACTAAGCAACTGTTTTTGTTTTAATGATGCTTTCCAATTTCAATGAACATTAATTTATCAATATAAAGAATTTATAATCTTTATTTCGATAAATGTAAGGGAGAATAAAGTTTTGAATGTTCACATCACAAAAATTTTAACAAAAAAGAAAGTTTCTAACTTATTATGGTCAAAATGTTCATCTGTGTATATGTACATTCATTAAGACTATTCTTGCAATTGATTACTTGACAGTGTCATTGATTTAAAATTTTGACATTTGGAAAATGAAATATAAACAATTGTGTTTTTTAATTGAATTATTACAAATTAGTCTTGGGTGTTTAATCTAATTACTATTTATTAAATGTTATGGTTTTGAAAAACTTATTGATTGTACAGTTTTAAAGTTATGAAGGAAAGGAAATGCCCTTGAACATTTTTAGACAGATAGTATAAAAGTAATCCGATGTAGAGAAGGTGCTCATATTTTGTACCCAAGCACTTTAACCATGTCTATGGTCTTCAGTTTTTTTTGTTTTTGGTGTTAGTTTATTCATTTGGAATGGTTTTATTGCAGGTTTATTCAGTCGTGGGGGGGGTATTATATTGGGGTGCTAGGTTAGTGATTAGTTATTAAAGATATTTAATTATTGGTACAGTTTCAAAGACTATTTTATTTATGTTTAATTAAAAAAAAAGTTTTTTTGATGCAAAGTTGGCTACAGGATTTGTAAGCATGTTTTTAAATTCTTTTTATAAGTATTTGCTATTGTTGGTGAGAGATCTTCCATATATTAAAGGATATAATTTGTCGACTATTATGTTTGTAGTTAGATGTTGTTGTTATAGCTAGTGTCCTGAAGGTTGGTAATGTAAGGCAATGGTATAAAATATGGGGGCATCTGGACGCGATATAGATTTTTGTGACAAAGTTTGAACATATCACTTAAAGATCATTAAGAAATATTCTGTGTTTTTTACAAAGTTGCTTGAATATATTAACTTGCTTGCTAAAATATACATATTATTTATATATATATTCTTAACTCCTAATCTTGTATCACATTTTATAATATCTGAATTAGCAAAAAATGTCAGACAGGCTCTATCATTAAATATTTCATAGTTTAAAAGTGTACAAAAGAATTCTTGAGAGATGGGCGTATAAGTTGACTGGCTTTCTGGATTTGATTAGTTCATTTGCTGAAGTCATTCATTTGAAATTTTTTAAAGATCTTTTAAATAGTTGATTTGATGACCGCTAAAAAGAGGCCTGTTTAACTTAAGTAATCTTTCATATGTCCATTGTGGTTAGTTTGCATGTTAATTCATAAATCAGACCATTTGACCTTGAATATGTAAGTCAGGTGATCTTCTTAGAATAAATACCATGCTTACAAGATAAATAGGATGTTAAACATTATGTTTCAACTATTGTTATCAAAATTCAAATTCTTTATTTTACAAGAATTGAAATACCTTACACTCGATTAACTGTCAGTTTCTGATTAATTTTATCTGTGTTTTACTTTTAATGTCTGTTATATTTATTCAAATAGTTTTAAATAATCACATTAAATATATATATATATTATATAGTATTATATATATATTATATATATTAAAATTAAAAAAAAATTTTTTTTTTTTTTTTTTTTTTTTTTTTTTTAGCAGAAATAATATCTCTCCTGATGTTCATTATTTTTGTACTGTTGAAAATTGTACAATTTTGAAAGTACAAAAACAAACTATTAAATACTTAGCCAATGTTTACAGAAATGCTAAATGGAATATTCATTTTGATATTCATGAATTTAAGAATGTCATTCTTTCTTTTTTTTCTTTTTATTTAATTTTCTAAAATGATAATTGCTTATTTGTGTTGGTTTTTTGATGGTAAAGAGTATGTGTTTATTCTTGAGCTTACATGTGAAATTAATAACTCTACGGACAGGGACATGATCTATTTTTGTATGCATTTTCATAATTTTCCTCAATTTTATTCATAGTAAGATTGTTAAATAGATGGCAAATTTATGACTGAAAGAAAATGTAATGTGTCAAAAGTATATTTATAAATATTCTTTAACAAAAAGTATCAAATATTTTTTGAACACAATGTTGATACACTGAAATAGATTTAATACTTGTTCCGTTATCTTAACTCTGGCCTAAATTTATATCTGATAATGCTTCATCACTTTGTTGTATTATATGAATTTTAAAATATTGATATTTTATCATGAGAGGATTGGTTAAATGCAAGTATTTGAAGCTGTAATGGATTTCTGATTTTTATACAAATCCAGAACATGACAATTTCTTAGGCTTTTATCGGACTAAGTGTGCTATTTGTTGCTTGTGTTATTGTCATAGGGCAGAATATAGCAAAAAAATAAATAGTGAGTCTGTTCCGGAGATTTCTGATGTGTTAACAACCTCCCCATTGCATCAAAGAGGAGGTCAGTGATATGACATTTTCTGACATTGGTTGTGGGGGACATGGGCAATTTTTGACTTGTCTACATGTACATATATTTGTTAAACTGATGCATATTCAAAATATGTATTACTTGTTTAATTAAGAAATGTTGCTATTAAAATAGAATGTACTATAGTCAACAATGTGTGCTTATTCCTGTTGAATTACCAACGCCTTCTGCACTAGAGAATGCGACACATAGGTCAATTCTTAAGTGGAGTTAACAGGTTTGATTCGTTTTCTTTCTCTAAGACTAGTTGCTTAATCAAAGTTAGAGAGTCCAGTTTGCCTTTCTATTTACCCATACCTGGAGGGAGATACTTGGATGCATAACTTTTCATCGGGTTTAGCGTTATGTGAAATTGCAAACAGCTTCATCCAGGATTTGAACTTTGGTCCCGAATTCCATTTCCCACAAAATACATGTACACCATGCATACAACTATATATATATGTATATATATATATAGTTGGTTTGTGCCAGTTTTAATAGCTAAAACTGAAGATTTGCTCCAAGATTTTTAGTAAAATAAGTTTGAAAATTGAAAGTATAGTTGAGTTTTCAATGTGACCAAATAATCATTGATTATATTTTTTCACTTCATTTACTCATCTGAAGAAAAAGTGTACCGGGTATAAATTTTATAGTTTTAAACTTTTTGCTGGTTCTGAACATTGCATTTTAGAAACACATTAGTTGATAGATTGTGTGTCCTGCTGCTTATATGTAACAGGAAATTGTTTAAAAAATATTTATTACAGTTAGAATATTTTGTTATCTGTAATTTTCACTTGTTCAAGTAATAGGATATTCATTTTCAAAGTTATTTCTATATTTTGCCTTTGAACTCACATTGGAGTTTTTATTTTTTAATTTCAATTTTTTGATTTTTAAAATTATTGTTCAGACAGTTATTTTATTTTGTTTAAAAATGGTTATTAAAGTTATACCTGCACACATCAACTGGCTAATAATTTATTGTAAGCCAATGTAACATAACTGGTAAGTGATAGATCTAAATAGATATACTAAAAATATAGTTAATGCACCTCATCAAATTTGAGTTTTTTCTATGAAAGCTAATATATTTTTTCTATCAATTTTTCAGAAAAATTAAAATGAATAATTAACCTATTTTAGTAAATGTCTTTTTTCTTCAATTCTTTCCCTCTCTCTATCTCTAACTGATTTCTGGACATATCAAATTGTTAGACAAATATGATTAATTTTAAAAAAAAAAAAAAAAAAATCCTTTACACTGGATACATACACTTTCCCATACAAAGGTGTGGAATTATTGATTTTTCATAGACTATTCTAACTGTAAATCTCACTATGGTTTTCAATTCAACGAACTTTAAATCTTAATGAATTTGTAAATGAAAAAATATTCTAAAATAGCAGTAAACATTACATACTAACAATGAATTTTCCTACAGGTTTCAACATGACCACAACTTATGTTTAGTCATTAAATGACTTTTAAACATCTTTTTAACTAAAAAAGAAGAAAATGCTCTTTTAATCTGATTAAATTTCTTATTACTTAATTTGACTAATTTTCTGAAGTCTGTGTATTTTATAATTTCCTTAGAATAATAACAATGTACAACCATCTGATCAGACTACTTTATCTTTTTTTTTATTAAGCGTCTCCTATCTGTGTGTTTGAAGTTAACAAATTGTTTGTCAAGAACTCTTGACTTTTTACTCTTTTTTGATAACAAGTAATATCATGTTTATGAAGATTATGATAAAACAACAACAAAATGCATGCTGTGATTATTTTCAATATAGATCAGACTTTGAAGTCAAACTTATCCTTTAAATTATCAGTTTGGGATGTGATTAAACTCTACATTGTTATAAAAACTCTAGATAAGTTTGGTAACTTGCTAACATTTAGCTGTTAACTCAAAGAAGTTTTAAAGGAACTCTTCTGCATTAATAATTATTAATGATATATTCTTCTAATGAATGATTATTTTGGCTTTTACAGATGCTTATGTCTTGCGTCATTTTCTCTAGTTTGGTTAGAGGCTTTTGCTTGGTTGGTTTGTTGTCCTTAGTCAAAACAGTCAGAAAACGTCACAGTTCACATGACTTTCAGAAACATTCTTTTTCATGCTAAGAGTTGCTGAAGCATGGAACAAACTACCTGCATCAGCTTTTAGCTGCCAAAAGACTGTATCCTTCAAAACCTCCATGCTTCCTGTAATTTGATAACACTATACTTGATATCCCCTCTTCATACACATATGCACGGGCACACACACACATGCACACACATATCGACCGTTCCTTTTCCTAACATTAGTACATTATTCTATACACTATACATGTACCTTTTGATGAGTTGTAGTGCACCTGAGCACTGTATGCAATAATTTCATTATCATTATTATGTGGTGCTTTTCTTAATTTCTTCAAGTCATTCTTTATTGAATTTTAGTTGCTAAACCTTGTGACTATTTTACATTAGAGATTAAACTATTGATATTTTTTATCTTTTTTTTTTTATAATCATCAAAAATCAAATATATTTACAAAAAAATCCTATTTAAATTTAGAATATACAAATGTTTTAGTAATGGTTGGTTAGCAAAACAAATTATGAATGCAATATCTTTGATTAAACTTTTCACATGTTGAATAGCATTTGATTGTGTAAACTATTAAAACTTGTATTTCTTTCATCTTCAATTTTACTTTTTAAATTATATTACAATGCATTTGAGTTGACAGTGCATATTAGAAATACTAGGGTGAGCTAGAAGTTTTGCAATATTTTGGTAACATGCTAGTTTATAGCAGCTCCAGATTCTTTTTGCTGAGCTCATGAAGGTGAACACACTGGATGGTGAGATGCTAAGCTCACCAGATTTGGTTCTGTGGCTTGGGGCAGGAGTTAGGCCTACCTCACCTGCCTGATTGTCAAGGTTTTGCAACCTAAGCAAAATTTCTTGAACCATCTGGTTACTATACTGTGCCTTTTACCTTTTACACAAATATTTTGGTTTATTTCTCTAGTTTTATGGCCCAGTTTGAATTTGTAAAGTATAAGTTCCCAAAATAGACTGTTGCACATTCCTCTGTGCAACTTTTAGATTACACATATGGAGTGAAGCAATGCACCATTTTTCAGTGCAACTACCATGATACTGTCCAACCATTGTGGTATCTTCCATGGCTTAAACTTCTTTGGTTATATGATATACATGCTGCAAATTAGCATGTACCAAAATATTGCAGATTTGTGACTCCCCCTAAGTAATTAAGGATAAGTTCTTAATGGAATTCCCATCCTTTTTCACCTTGGAGGGGAAAAGCCTGATTAAATGCACCAAGTGTGCTCTGATCAATATATGCTATTGGTTGGCCAAAGTCCAAATGAGATTTTTAAAACTCATCCTCTGTTTTTCTCAATCTCTCAGCAGCATAATTTTTATTAATCTGAACTTTTAAGAAATAATTTATTTTTAACTGATCAATACATTAAAAGCTGAAAGGTCTTAGATCTTATCCTAGTTACCATTTACTGGGCTTTGTAGAAAGGCTAAGAGTACTTTAGCAATATTTTGTAAAATCTTAAAGATTTGTTTAACAAATCACTACATCAATTTTTCTTATGTTATGCTTTGAAAATTTTTTTGTGAATGTTTATAGTTTATATGTTAAATTATTTTTTCTTTATTTTTAGAGAGCATAAATCATGGACAGATTACCAAAACTTCGAGATGCTGAAAAAGAGACACTGTATGGCTATGTATATGCCGTATCTGGTCCTGGTAAGTTAACTTCTGATTTTTAATATTAGAAAAAGTGTACAGTTTTATAAATGTGTGAAAAAAAAATGTAAAATCTCCTTATTATGAGACATTTGTAAATTTTGCAGGTATAATTTTTAAACATAATTTTTCTTTCTCTTCTGATCTGATAAATTGATAAATCTATTCTCTTCCTTATTGAGTCTGAGTTCTTTCAGAGAATGTAACAATATTCTTGTGATAATAGGTTACTTGAATCTGTAGATTTCATAACCGTCTCTCTGATTTGTTAAACATTTAAATAATTGAATATAAATAACATAACCTTGATTTTTACTAATTTGATTTTACAAATATTATTTTTCCTTTAAGATCCAAAAAAGAATTAACAAAAGTTTTTACATAAAAAAAAGAAAAGTGGGTCGTAGATTTTCTGAGAAAAATGTTTGACTAGTCTATTTTCAAATACTAAAAAGTTTTTCTAAGCCGATGAAAGTTGGGCCAGTATCATTGTTAAATTGGAAATGGGAGAAATAAGACAATAAATTTGATGTAGAAATTGGAAGGGGGTGATACAAAGATCAAACAAATTTAAACAAATTCATTTCCTCAAGGCTTGTTAGATTTCATAAATTTACAAGTAAAAGATCTAAACAACTTGTAAAACTTGTTTTATGAATATGATGAAAGAAAATAATTGCTATCTTATTTAATGACCATACAATTTTAGAAATAAATTTAAAAAAAATAAAAATAAAAAAAACTTTTCCAAACACCATTTTATGAAATGACTGGTTTATTTTACTCTAAAGTTTACATGTCCTTTGTGCTGTGTCCAGTAGCTTCAGCTTCTGTACTAGTAAGATATAATATAAATTGTGGTAATCCCAAGGAGCAGTCCCTCCAGGCACTCCCTGTCCCTTTGTCTAAAATGGGCAGGGCCGGGTTTATTGCCTCGTGTCTGAAGCACCTTAAAAGGGGAATACCAAAAGGGATTCATGCACTTTTTTCACTGGCCACTGCATAAGCTTTTGGTTTGTACGTGGCTCCTCATGTTCAATTCAACCTGGTACTTATTTGAAGATTTACACAGAATTCTCCAGATTCAGAATTACATCATCTTCCCATTGTAAAAGAAATTTAAATTGAACAAAAAAAAAATCCTTTAATAACATTAACAATGATTATTTTTTTCCTATTTAATTTATTTTTCAAAATCATTTGTAGATAAGTAACAAGTAACAAATCTCAACCTGAAACAGAAGACTATTACAACTTTGATGTGTAAAGATGTATAGGATGATTTGTTCTTGATTTTTTTAAAAGTGTGCACATTCCTATACAAAATGAGGCCATTCCTATTAAAATATTTTAAGGAAGGTGGTGCTATTCCAAGTGTCAATTGTGTTAGGCAACTTCATCTGCCAAATTGTTTTGCTTTTCATTTTTGCTGCCCTGAAAGCCAAGCTTGCTAATCAATCTGTTAATATCATAACAGACCTAAAACAAGTGATTGTCGCATTTTGAATGTGATTACAAGCATTCATGGGGACTCATCTATCATTAATATAGGAGAATGCAGTCATAAAATGGAAAACTGAATTTACCAAAAGTGGAAACTGAAAAGAAAAAATTTGAAATTGGAAATTGGTGTCCCTATATTTGCTATAACTTGAATTATTTATGTCATAGAATTTCTATTTATTACTTAAACTAGCATAATTTCTAATCATAAATTGTTATGTATAGATTGGCATCTAATCTTTCACTTTCACAATTCAGTTTTTTCCCTTCCCTTCATCACTATTTTATTTCTTTCTCTTCAACTTATTCTCTTTTTTTCTATTTACTTAAGTAATGTCTTGTGTTACTATAAATTAAATTTTCATTCCTCTATAGTGAGAACTAGGTTGTGTAACTTAATAAATATGGTCACATTGTATCTTATGTATAAGTTATGAATATTGCCCCAGTCTTTAGTAGTCCTGATGCTAATTTGTTAAAAATACTTGTGCAAAAATTAATTTTCACTTACATTTATATAATATAGGTATCAACAAAGATGTATCTTACAAAATAAATTCAACCCTCCCTCCCATTGAAGAAAGTTTACAGTGTTAATGAATGAATTTTTATAATGCACCAGTTATTTTATTTCAAAACTTTGATTTTTTTCAGGTCAATTTTGACCCCCAACCTATTTTGGGGATGTAAAATATTGGTTGGGTTATATAAAATTGAAACTAATTACAGTATAAATAACAAGGCAAAAGACCAAAGGTGTGAATAGAAAAAAATATTCAAAGGAGCGATTTTGGTAGAAAATAAGTACCAAAAATCAAATGTAAAAAAAACTATAAAAAAAATTTGTGGAAATTTTTTTCTTTACTCTGTTGTTTTTGTCTATAATTGACTTTTAGATTATCAGTGAAAAAAATTATACATCGATATTTGTTCTGTTTAAAAGGGTGGGGGCCTAATTTTCAATTGAGTTTTCTCCGATAATTATATAACCATACTAAAGTAAGCTGGTTATTGAATAAATGTTTTTGTTTTAGAATCTAAAAATATGAAATTTAAAACTTATGCAATTTATATTTAAATTAATTTTATCAATCAATTAGATATATAAATTGTTGCTCTCAAGGCACATTTGGATGGTGCGAATGGTAATATTTATCTTAAAGAATTTTGATTTATTTCCATTGAATCAGTTAGATTGAAATAATTCAGAAAGTTAAAAGAAGGAATTCATTGATTAATAAGTTAACACTGAAAATTTTATTAAAATCGGATAATTGCTTGATTTTTGGTAATTTTTTTGTTTATCAATTTCGGCCACCATATTTTTTTAAAAGGTATGGACTCATCATATAAGGCTAATTAGTAATCACAACTATTCTATGGGTTGGTTTTGGCAATTAAATTAACTCAAAAAGGTTGATATGCCATTAAAAGAAAAAACTAATTGTTATTGTCAAACGTGATAATTAAATCTAAAACAAATGTGTAATAATGAAAATATTTATTTTCAGAATTTTTAAACCAAGATTACTAAATTACTACTAAACCAAGATTAACTAATTACTACTAAACCAAGATTACTAATTACTACAATAGAATGTGGGATGAAATAGGAAAGAAAAGACAGTGGCTGAAAGAGATGAAAACTGTTTAATCCTAACAGCTTTAGTAACATAATGGGTTAAACAGCTGGGGTATAAGATACTATTTTATTCTGAATTATCACTTTATTTTAACCAGCAAAGAATGGGGAAGGGGGCTAAAATACTTCTTAAAAATGGGATAGGGACTTAAAAAAAAGGGTAGAAAAAACTAGTCAAAATGATTTAAAAAAATATAATATTGGAATTTTTATCATTTTTTTCATTGTCATTTAAAGAATGTTTTGAACATTAGTATTGGGTTTTGAATGACATATTTTTTTTGTTCTGACACTGCCCATTTAGTAATTGAACATTTACCTATCAAACAACAATTAGATTACATTGGATTCAAAGTCCGTGTTTTTCTGGTAACTTGATAGTATTTCACTTGTCTGTTTATATATATATATATATATATATATATATATAATATATATATATAAAACAAAAAAAAACATTTGTTAAAAGTTTGTTTAGACATACATTGATTGTTCAAGTAAAATGTTCATTGTAGTAAAGACTTTTTTTTTAATGAGCAAAAACTTTGGCTTTGTTGTCTCACCAGTGAGGAATTTTAATAAACATTTATCTGTTTTTTTTTCTTGTATTTTTTTAAAAGTATTTATTTTTGTAACTTTAAAATAATGTTTCCTCTAAAAATGTTTATGTCTGCAAATATGGTAAATATAAAAAAAATGATTAATACACATTTTGCTTTTGTGAAAGTTGATTTTGTCTTTTAATTGGGCGTGTGCGTGCTATTAAATCACATTAAATTTATTTTAATTTAGTAGCTATATATTTTCAAGTCCTTTTATAAAGGTTGTTTACAATTGTATGTCTCCCTTCAGATATTTTTTCTAACCTAATTCATTAGTTGTAGATATGAGTAAAGAATGCAAGATGGAAGCTTTTAAATCAAATGAATATGGATACAACAAAAAAATAAGTTTCTTTATCAGTTAATAAAACTAGTCATATTGTCAGTATTAGCTTCATTTAATGAGATAAGAGTAAGCTATTTGCTGTTTGTAACATTATCTTACAATTGAATAATTCATTTTGGAAATTAAGACCCTACAATTTTGAGAATTCTCTTAAATGATAATCTATATAGAAATGCTTGTAAAATAATTTTCAAAAGTGGTGTATTTTTCACATAAGTATTATAATATTTGGAAGTTTTATAATTTAGATAAAATTTGAGTGTCCAGTTTTTGAGATGGTAATGATTTTAAAAAATAGTATTGAAAAGTTCTTAAATTATTTTAAGCAAATTATTAAGATTGTTCTTTCACTAATTCTGATAAGCTTCAGTTTATATCTTATAATTTTGTTGTTTGGATTATTTAAAAAAAAAAAAAAGCAAAAAAAAAAAAGCAAAGTTTTATTAATGAAAGTAAGCAATCTAAATGAAAAATTTTCATAAAGGTCTGTATAAAGTATGTTTTTCTCATGTTTCCTTTCATTTGTAAGAGTGATATTGTCTTACCAAGGAATGACTTATCCAAAATAATATTAAACATTTTTCTCTTTACATAGTTTTAATTTCTGTATTGGTATTATATATTATACCTCTCTCTCTGTCCCACACACACTATATATAATATATATATATATATATAATCTATTATTATACTAAAGCTGAGAATTATCAACTTTCTTTTCCTAAAGGATTTTTTTTCTTTTATGTTATGGACACCAATATTTATACTTAGATATTCCTTGGTTTTAAGGACTACTCATTGTTTAAAAAAAATTAGTTTAATTTGGTTTTTAATTAGCCGTAATTTAGGCATTAAGTCAACAACAGACCAATCCCTGTCTATAATGTTATAGTACGATTCTTCTTCTTCCTCCCTGATACTAGAGTTAACGGAGATGGGAAGAAGCTAACCGTAAGTGGGAGGCCCAGCCTGTAAAATAGTTTAATTAACTAAAAAATCAGCAGTCAGTCCCCCCCCCCCCCATTTACCACCGTAACTATTTCGTAGATTCGCCCCTTCTCTTTCTCCCAGACCACATTGTTTGTTAATAAAACTGATCGCTGATAGAGTGCTCTCCTTCCTCACTCCTCACTCATACTTATATTTATACTTAAAAATTATCAAAGATAATTGTTTGATTTCTAAAAAATGTAAATAAGATTCGAAATTTAAACGAAAAGTTTTCTGGTGGTCCCCCATAATAGTTCAACTACAGTCTATGAATTAACATTTTGCGATTGGGTTAGCGTTTTTAGGGGATTAAAGTTGTTTTTAATTACGTATTGCTTAAAAGAAAAAAAAAAATTACTATAAATTTTAATGAATTATTGAATCATTATTGGGACAGTTTGTTTGGTGTTAAGTATTGCGCCTGTGTATATTTCCCATTAAAATTTAGTTTAAAGATATTTTCAACATTAAATGTATAGTATTAATTTTTAAAACTTAATAAGGGTCAAATAAAATGTGAGTGAAAAATTTAGNCAAGAAAGGGCAAAATACCACGGGGGGAGGGTGTGGACCTTTTTACCGGTATCAAGTGTCGCTCGTATAAGAGTCAATTGGGCACCATTTGCACATAAGGGAGAATAGGAGGGAGACTGCATCAAATTTTCTGGGATTTGTCAAGATCCACACAATTGAAGCTTTGTTTCTTGGGTAGTTCCATCACAATAGGACTTATGGTTGAGATATTTACTTATGAGTTGTCTGACTTCTCTAGCAGAATATCAAGTATCGTCTTGTGGTTTGTGCCTAGGAACACTATTGTGGGTGAGGTTTGTGGTAGGGATATAGGATCGCAATAAAGCAACTGGCCTTTGTGTTATGGATTGCTCACTTTCCACCATTTGTTCAAGACAGCATCCTTAGTGTGGCTTCCATCGTAAGGCTTTTCTTTGAGCATTTTTTTAAAGTCCAATGTGGGTGTACTGGCTAAACAGTTAATGTGACTAAGATGTAAACAACATACAATCAAAGCATTGAAGAATATCTAGATTTATATTTGGAATTTCTCTATGGGTTTTGAGGCTAGACATGTGCCAATTATGTACGATTTTTTATAGTCTACCTTATCTCTATGTCGATGTATAAATTAAACAATAAAGGATGAAAACTGATAAAAATTAAAGGAGTATTAGGTCTACCGATAAGTATTCGATGTATTGGTGTATTATATTAAGAGGACTTCTAGTATTTTAAGATTAACGGATATTTATCTGCAAGTGTGACATAGTACGTGGGTTCTATTATTGATTTTCATTTCTCATTAGGTATGACACGTTAAGTTTTACACAGAGTATAATATTCATGTTCTTTTTGTTTAATGAAATGAATTTCAAAAATATTTAAAATAAAGCCATCGATAACCAGAATAGATATAGCATAATATCAAGTAAGTTGATTATAATTTGAGGAAACCTTGATGACGGAATGCTTTATTTTAATAACCCCTAACCTTAAAATTTGGGTTAGAGTAATAAATATCCTTACTAATATCATAAATAAATAGCCATAGAAATACCACTAATAAGTTTATATGTTGGGCTCGTATGAATTGGGAATAATATTTACTATCCCTTGTAAGCAATTCGCAGTACAGATTACAATATCACTTTTCTATGAAAGGCATAAAACTAGAATTTCATTATCTTTGATCTGGAGAGCATGTCTCTATGTATATGACCTTAATGTGGATTCTCCTTTCATTTTAAAGATTGAGAATAGACTTATTAATAAAATTGCTCTCTATAAGAATATAGACATATAATCCATATACAGCTGTAGGTAATAGCATACTGCTGCTGGCATAATAAAGTCACCTTAAATGTTGATTATTTATTGATAAGATCCGATAAGTAAATGTAAGTGGGGAAAGTAAATCCAATTAAATAATATACTTAACGACAACTTTCTTTAGCATTATCATTAACATCGCAGATTAAATCCTGGTTTTCTATGAAAGTGGCATTTAAGAGATGAGAGAGCGTATATGTTAATTTTCATGCGATACATATTGTTGGAAAATACTGTGTGTCGATTGATATATAGATTAGATAGATCGTATGGAGATCACTCTTAACATATGGTAGAACATGTTGAAGTATTATGCGGCAAAGGATTTACTTCTATAACTAAATTAAAATTTTCAAGGATAATAGAATAGAGATTTACCGAGCCCCATTTAACAAATATCATTGTATTTGAACCATAATAGAAAAATGTGATTTATTTGATCATGAATTTTCATTGATATTGACGAAATTTTCACTTGAACTAGCAGATATATTGAGCAGGCATATAATAATAATATTGGTGATACTTGACTCGATCTCCATACATCGCCAATCTGTTAGAATGAAAGTAAATCATAAAATCCTTAAATTAATATCTTATGTAAAAGTAAGAAAAATATTGTATTTTAATTTTAAAGTGAGACTCTTTCACAAGAATATTCATTTAAATATTATTGAACGTGAATAAACAACGAAGTGTATTCCTTATTTCTTAAAATAATTGGGGTAGATTTAATATGCTTTCTAAATCGTGGTCCTTAGAAAAAAAAAAATATGAATTGAAGGCGGTAAAGTTGTAAAATAAAATACAACTCCACATAATAAGTAGTGTAGGACTGAAAGTTTATATTGTGTACATAACATTACACCGGTAAATTGTAGACCTTAAATATTATATTAATTTACTCGGAAGTAGATGGCAAATGTCGCAACTGATTTTAATATAATATATTGCTTAAGATTACCTTTTTTAATCTTTACTGTATCAGCAGCAACAAAGCTTTTAGTTGTACATATGCTTTATGTAACTGTAATCTACATAATTGTCATTGTGAAACTTTCATAAAGACATCTCATGATACTCTGTCAGAGACTTATGTGAGAGCTTAGTAAATTTGAGATTACCTCTCATTTATGTAAATGATTCTTTTATAACACATGCATACAAATAACAGCTAAAAAATCACTCATTTAGCAAAAATCCGAGATTAGGATATAAATTAAATTACTACTTAATTGCTGCTAGAATTTACAATTTCTTTGTTTCCTAAACTGAGGCATACTTGAATTAATATGAGTCCATACATTTTGACTTAGATAATACATAAATGTAATATTACCCTCATTAATATTGGTAAGACTAAGACAATACATAGCACACACTTATTATAAAATATAAACTAAATCAAAAACCCATAAAAAAAAACTATACTTCATTATATTACAATTTAAACCTATGTATTTCAGGGCATAAAACAACATTTTACTTGTTTAATGGATATATTATTGCCTACTATATAAAATTGAGTATGATTAACAATATTCCATTTTTCATATAAAAAAAAATAACAAACATTCTTTTTCCAACAACTTAAAAATTAAATATTAATACAATATTTACCTGATAACATCTAAGTTTTATGATACGCTCTTAAAATATGTAGAAAAGTTAATATCTACCTCCTATGTTTTATTTATAATAAATAAAAAAACTAAATTTATATTTACTGATAACAAGATATTTCCTCTTAATTGGTAGATTAATATCCTTTTTATATAGAAATAAATAAAACACTAAATTGTTAATTTTACTGATGAACAATGATATGTCCCTTCAATTTGGTAGATTAATAAGCACTCTTCTGTTATATCAAATAAAATAGTAATTAGAAACAAACACTAAAATATCTATATTATTGTACTTAAAGGATTAACAACAAATATAATTTTGGCCTGTCGTATCTTGTGGAATAAGATAATGAATTTACTACCTTTATTTATTATTATAAAATTTCACAAAAATCAATAAACACAACTAATTTTTATATTGTACTGATACATAATATTCCTCTTATTGGTAGCATTATATCCTTTCTTATAATAAATAAAGATTTAATTAAAAAATGACTACTAAATATTGGGTTATTGTATTTTTACATATAACAAAATATTCTTATCTCTATTAATGTGGTAGATTAATTCCTTCTTTATAATAAATAATACTATTTTAAAAACACATTTATAGTTTTTAATATATACTGACTACAATGTATATTCCTCATTAATTATAGGTTATGCAATATTTGTTTCTTTTTTATTCCGAGATCTGTAGTTTTATAGTTACTTTTGTAAAATCACAAAACTTTATTGTAATCAGTGGTATGATTATATTGACTCCTGAGATAGCTATTAAAAAATTGTCATAATGCTAAATCGAGCTGGATCTGTTTGTTGTCAGCTTGATGATAAAATTTGAATGTTTATTTTGTTTAACAATACATGTAAGAAAATTATTTATTAAACAGCTTAGAAGCTCCCTATGGCCCGATTTTATGCCCAAACATTTTTTTCATTGCTCATTACTGAAGGTGCATGTTTCTATAATCAAGCATTATAAATCCGGCAAGGTTGCATAAAAAACCTGGTAAGAATCAAACCTTCTGTTTCATTGCTTCAGAATTGTTCCTCTGCTAGTATTATCACTCAACGACTTATCACTATTAATCCTGATATGGCGTCCCCTGCCATAGTCACATTAGCCATCCACATAGCATTCAAGAAGTCGCTATACATTTTACATGTACTTGGTTCTTCTATGCGTGAGACACATTATATCCTCTATATCTAGGTTAGACTATGTGCATATGGTGATACGGCATGTACCCACTGTTTTGGAGCTTGAAAACTGCACCGTCCTGTTGGTATCGTGAGTATAATAATTTTAATATCATTATCCTCATTGATCGCCTAACCTTCTTTTCTGCGAAAAAAAACAATCTATAATTGATTACAGCATGACAATCACACATTACAAAAATTAAAGCAACTCTGACCATTGATTGTTTATTAACTACAAGTAAGACAACATTTTTGTGGTGTGTTCATGAACTAACTAAACTCAACCGCTGTTCAGAAAAGGTGTCAAGGTTTATGCCAGGCTTTTAAAAAAAATTGTTTTCTGTTCTTTCATAATTATTTATAAAGAAAAAAACTAAGGATTTTTTAGATACTCTGTTTAGGTTACATGAGCCAATTAATTCCATTGCTAAATTTTGTCATCATTAATAAGTATATAAAACACTATTAATTTGGAAAAATTGCCATTACAATGGGATAAAGAACGACAGTGGATAATCGATATAATACGAAAAATATAGAAGGATTTTATTATTTAAGTATTTCACTTTTATATCTGTCAAATTCTCAATAATCTGTTGTTTTTTAAGCCTTGTTTCAAACGGAGTGCTAAATTAGAATTATTATTTGACGTTCATACCTACACTGCAGAGGAATAGAAATACCCCCGCCCCCCCGATGGGAGCACCTGTTGGGCATGGTGGCAACACTGTGATGTTCGCTACTCTACCTAAATATTTAAAAAACATATCACAAATCCAGAATCGAAAACACCCAAAGCAAAAGCACCAATTCTAAATAATCCCAACTCAAAAATCTTATTCTCACTTCTCTTAAATCACTTGGAATATGAATCATACCAAACCAACCAATTGAAACTATAAAGATGAATGGAAGAAGTGATCTAACATATATACCAGCTACTCTTCTCACCGTCTTCCTCACATTCCAGAACGTATCCCTGTTCCCCACCTCATGTATATCATTCGCTCATCTTCTCCAATCCAGAGACTAGCCGCGTCCGCCACCAACAATGCCTTCCGTGCGCTACCTCATGTCTTGCTCACAGCTCCAGACTTGAACGCCATCTCTGACGTCTGCTCTCTGCATTACATCGGCGTATACTCAAATCCAGAGGTACGTCACCGGCCTAAGGATCCGTCAGCCCCCATTAATCGGAATGCGTCCTCTCATTGACGCGCTTACTCTCCAGAGACCTCCCGTCCCCCACTCGCCTCAGGATGACGAGGCGACGTCGAGTACTATTCCGCTCGCGTCGTTTCTTTGCAAAATAATTCGCCTCGTCCATCTCGTCTCTAATCCAGTTAGCTGGGTTTAGATAGCGACAGGCTAGATTGCAAACCTTCCATGGCAGGAGGGGTATCATGGCACACTTACGCACCAGCGCGCACACCTGGGGCCCAAGACCTGGTGGCTTGTTGGTGGTGGTGACTGTTAACTGTGATGCTAAGGGAGACGGAACCACTAAGTGGCGGGCAGCTCATCGACTCTGCAACACTTCGCACTTTGGCCTTTACTTCAGCTAGAGTGGTGGTCGGAGAGCCCCCTATCTAATGATGCAAAATTGAATTGGGTCACATACAAGCCCTAGCGCACTTATAGATGAGTCGGTGCCCTTCCATACTCTATTGCCACTTATGGCAACGGCCTAACTCCTTTGAGATCATGGTGTCTAGAAGGGAGGGGTCGTTCGATGCCTGGGCTATGACATGTTAAGAACTCTGGTGAGGTTCCAGTTCTGGAGGGCTGGCAGAATGGTTGGAGCACACCTTCATCACCAATGCTCTCCAGGTCTACCTCTGAGACCTCGGGAGTGGTAGTAAAGACACGGTTGTTGTTAGGAGGGTCAACCATCGTATGGTTAATAACGAAAATTAGCAAAAAAATGAGTTTAAGAAAATTTTTCTTTCACAACTTCGCGCTTACGAATATGCATATTTCAAACAATTTTGCCGGCATTAAATAACCCATCTGTGGTTGATAACTGCCGTAAAAACCTAAACCAAACTGTTTTTATTTTTTCTTTATCGATGCTTCAATTTCAATAAACATTAATTTTATCTCAATATCAAAAAAAGAGTTTATAATCGTTTTCACACTTAAGTAATAAATGTCCAGGGAGGGGAGGAATAAAGGTGAATGTTGTTCCACAACCCACAAAAAAATCGTTAACAAAAAGAGAAAATTTCTAACTTGATTAATGGTCAGAATGTCATATGGCTGTAGTATAATGTAATTCATTAGATATTCTTGCATTGATTACTTTGACGAATGTCGCAATTGATTTAAAATTTTGACATTTGAAAATGTAAATATTAAAACCAAATTGGTGTTTGTATTGATTATTTACAATTAGTTCTTGGTGTGTTTAAATCTATTCTCTAGTTAGTATTAAATATGGTGTAGGTGCGGTTTTGAAAAACTTTATTTGAAATTTTGTACAGTTCGTATGAAAGTTTAAGTGAACGAGAAAGGAAATGCCTCTTGAACATTTTTTTATTGAACAGAGTAGTAAAGTAAATGAATCCAGATGGTAGAGAAGTCTCAATATTGATGGGAGCCCAAATTGTGTCTCAACTCTCATTTGTCTCAGTATTTGTTTGTGTGTATTTATTCATTTGGATAGGTATAGTCGGGGGTGTGGGTTGGGGGGGTTATAATGGGGGGTGCAGGGTTTAGTGGCATTAGTTATTAAGGGATATGTTTAATATATGTTGAGGGTTTGTGGTGAAGTTGTCAAAGAACATTTTTTATTTATGTGTAATTAAAAAAAAATTTTTTTGTCGGTCGGATGGGCAAATTGCTAACATGTAAAGGCAATTGTGTAAGCATTTTTAAAGTTCGTTTGTGGTTTAATAAAGCTATGATTTGCTGAGTGGGGTTGTGAAGGATCTTCCATATATTAAGGATAATGAATTTGTCCAATGACTATTCAGGAGAATGTTTTGTTAGCTTAGAAATGTTTATAGCCTAGTGTCCCTGAAAGGTGGGTAATGTAAGTCGCAATGGGTATACGAAAATATGGAGAGGCAATACTGGACGCGAGTATCACAGATTTGTGCACAAAAGTTTAGTACGTACACTTAGAAGATCATTCAAGAAATAATTCTGCGGTGTCTTTTTTGTAACAAGAAGTTGCTTGAGAAGTAATAGACTGTGCCTGCTCCAGAAATACTACTGATTACTGTTCATGATAATAATTACTTAAAACTCCTAAATCTTCAGTTATGCATACATTTTATAATATGATGATAGGCAAAAACATGTCAACAAGGCTACTTATCAATTAAAATATTTCATAAGTTGAAAAGTGTACATAAAAAGTTCTATTGAGGTAGGTGCCGTCTAGTTGACGTGGCCTATTCTGGATTTCGAATATAGTTCATTTGCCTGAAGTCATTCATTTGAAGATTCTTTGAAGAAGACCTTTTAAATAGTTGATCTGATGACGGCCGTAAAAAAGGCACTGTTAACTATTTAAGTATCACTCTTTCATATGTGCCACTAGTCGGTATGAGTTAGTTTGCATGTTAATTGCATAATTAGCCAAGGAACCATTGACCTTGATGAATGACTAAGGGTCAAGGGTATACTGTCTTTAGAAAAAAAATACCATGTGCTTATCAAAGATAAATAGGTATGGTAAAGCAATTATGTGTTCAACTCATTTACAAAAATTCAAGACTTCCTTTATTTTTACCAGAGAATATGAAAAATACCTTACAAACCGCTTAACTGTCAGTGTTCTGTTAAGAATGTTCATCTTGTTTTTACTTTTTAATTGTCTGTATAAATTTCTATCAATAGTTTAAAATAATCCACATTAAATATAACTATATAAATATATACTAATTGACTATATTAATTTAAAAAACATTATCTTTTTTTTTTTTTCTTTTTACAGGAAGAATATATAACCATCCTCTGAGTCATATTTTTGGGGTACTGGGCGTTTTGAATATGATACATTATTGGAACTTACAAGAAACGCTAATTAAATTACTTAGCAATGTTTAAGAAATGCTAAATGGATATTCATCTTTGCATATCATGGATTAGAGAGTGTCATTCCTTTCTTTTTTTTTTCCTTTTTATCTTAAATTTTCTAAAATGATAATTACTTATATTTGTGTTGGTTTTTTGAATGGTAAAGAGGGGCTAGTGTTTTTATTCAATGCTTCGAAGCTGTACCAATGAAATTGAATAAATCCTAATCCGTGGACAGGACTATGATCTGTATTTTTAGTGTGTCATATTTCAATAATTTCCTCACGAATGTTTATTAAGTAGATTGTATAATTGATAGCAAAGATTTATGACTGAAGAAAATGTAATCCGTGTCAAACCAAGTAATATTATAAAATTCCTATTAACGAAGAAGATATCAAGGTAATTTTTGAAAACACAAATGGTGAGACCACTTGAAATAATTTTATATTACTTGTTATTATCTTGACTCGGCCACAATTTATCTGATACATGCTATGTCATGCACATCTGTGCCTGTACTTATATGATTTTAAAAAATATTGATATTCTTGTCATCCCTGGAAGAGGATTGGTTTTAGAATGCAAGTATTTTGAAGCTGTTAATGGCGATTTACTGAAATTATACAAATCCAGGAACTGTACAATTTCTTAGGCTGTCGTTATCTCAGGACTAAGTGTCTGCCTATTCTGTTTAAGCTGTTGTTAACTTGTCATAGGCAGAATATAGCAATAAAAATAAAGTGAAGTCTGTTCCGGAGATTCTGATGAGTTAAGCCTCCCCATTAGCATCAGAAAGAGGAAGGGTGCAGGGTATGACATTATGAAGCTTTGTTCGGTGGGGGACCATGGCGCGATTTTGACCATTGTCTACCATGTAGCATAACATTATGGCCCTGGTTAAGACTTGATCAAATACTAATCAACAAGTATGTATTTGGTGTTAATTAAACCGACAATGTTGCCGCTATTAAAAATCAAGAAAATGTTTAAAGCCTAGTGGCAGCATTTGGTCGCTTATTCTGCTTGATTACCACACCTTCTGCCCACAGTAGGCGCCATGCCACACTAGGGTCAAGTTTCTTAATGGGACGTTTGAGCAGTTTGAATTCAGTTTCTGTCTTTCTCCCTAGACTAAGTTGCTTAATCAAGTTCACGAGGTGTCGCAGTTTGCCTTTCTATTACCCACTACCTGGAGGAGAGTTAATGATGCAGTCAAACTTTCCATGCGGTATAGCGTTATGTGCAAAATGCAAAACAGGCTTCATCCAGGAATTGAACTTTGGTCACCAATTCCATTTCCCAACAACAAATCAACCATTACACGAGCCAGCACCTCACTGATATTATATAGCCTATATACTACAATTATACTATATCAAGGCGGATATAATATATAGTATAAATATATATAATCGTTCGTAATGTGCCAGGTTTTAATGCGTAAAACGGAATGATGTTGCTCCAACGAATTTTTAGAGTACTAAGTTTGAAAATGAAAAGTTTATAAGTGAGTTTCAAAAAGTATCAATATTGAAGTCAGTTGATTTATATTTCACCACTTCATTTAATCATCTGAAGAAAAAGTGTACCGGTATAATTTTATAGTCTTAAATTTTGGCGGTTCTGACATGCCATTTTAGACCAAGCATTTTAGTTGATAGATTGTGTTGCTCCTGCATGCTTATATGTGAACAGGAAAATTGTTTAAAAAAATTATTTATCACAGTAGAATATCCTGTTATCTGTAATTTGTCACTTGTCAAGTAATAGATATTTCATTTCAAAGTTTTTTTCTATATTTGCCTTTTGAACTCACATTGGAGTTTTTTATTTTTTTAAATCAATTTTTTTGATTTTAAAAATTATTGTTCAGACGAGCTTATTTATTTTATGTTATAAAAATGTATTAAAGTTACTACCAGATGCAGCAGAAAAACAATCAACATGGCTAAAAATTTCATTGTCAAGGCCAACTTAGTAAGCATAACTGTAGAGTTGATGCAGCCACTGTAAAGAGATATAGCTAAAAGAATACTAGTTAAAGTTGGGCACCTCACTCAAAGATTACCCTGTGGCTTTCTATGAAAGCCTGAATATATATTTTTTTGTTCGCTATCAATTTTTTCAGACAAAAATAGAAATGGAATAAATTAACCGTAGTTGACTTGTTAGAATGTCTTTTTTCTCATTCTTCCTCTCTCTATCTCTGCAACTGATTTCTGTGAATATCAATTGTTAGACAATAATGGATTAATTATTTAAAAATTAAAATCCTTTACACTGGAATACATCTTTCCCCAATACAAGGTGTGTGAATTATTGATTTTTTATAGACCATGTCTAACTGTAAACTCGTCACTAATGAGTTTTCAATTCAACAGAACATTTAAAATCGCTTAATGAATTTGTAAATGAAATATTTAAAAATAAGCAGTAAACATTACATACTACAATGGATTTTGTCCTACACGGTTTCAACATTGACCAATAACTTATGTTTAGTCATTAAATGACTTTTTACACTTTTTTAACTAAAAAAGTAAAGAAAATGCTCCTTTTCTTTAATCTGATTAAAATTTCTTATTATCTTAATTTTGACTAATTTTTCTGAAGTCTGCTGTATGTTTATAATTTCCTTAGAAAGTAAAGCAAGTGTACAAGACGCATCTGATCAGCTACGCACCCTTTATCATGTGTTCTTTTTTTATTTAACGCGGCTCCTATCTGTGTGTTCTGGAAGTTAACGAAATTGTTTTGTCAAAGACTCTTGACTTTTAACCTCCGTTTTTTGATAACAAGTAGATGTATCATGTTTATGGAAAGATTATGATAAGAACATACAAAGCACAAAATGCATGCTGTGATTTTTTCAAAATCTATGACATCAGACTTTGAAGCAACTACCTCTTAATATCAGTTTGGAGATGTTGATTAACCTACATTGGTTACTAGAAACTCTAGATAAGTTTGGTAACTTGCCTCCACATTTAGCTGTTTAACCTTCCAAGATAAGTTTTTAAGAGGAACTCACTGTCTTGCTTAGATAATTATTAATGAATATTATTCTTCTAATGAAGTGATTGATGTTGGCCTTTACAAGATGCGTATGGTCTTTTGCGTGTCATTTCTCTAGTTTGTTTAGAGGCTTTGTTGGTTGGTTGTGTTCGCTTAGTCAAAACAGTCGAAAACATCAACAAGTTCACATGAACTTCAGAACATTCTTTTCATGCTAAGAGTTTGCTGAAGCATGGAACAAACTACCCTGTTGGCATCATAGTTTTTAGCTGGCCGAAAGACACTGTAGCTTCAAAACTCGTCATGCTTCCTATAGTTTGGAATAACACCTGAACTGTGGATATTCCCTCTCCAATGACTCATACATATGCACGGGTAGCACAAACACACACATGTATAGTATTTATCGACCTGTTCTTTCCTAAAATTAGTACATTTTATATATCTATACATGTACCGCCGTTTTGAATTGAGTTTTGTTGCAGCCATGAGCCACTGGTATGCAATATACTATTCATTTATCATTATATATAGTGGTGCTTTTCTTAATTTCTTCAAGTCATTCTGTTTTGATTTAGTGCTGCTAAACCTTGTGACATTTTACATAAGAGGATTTAGCTATTGATATTTTTATCTTTTTTTTATAATCATCAAAAATCAATATATTTACAAAAAATCCTATTTAAATTTAGAATGGTACGATGTTTTTAGTAATGGTTGGTTAGCAAAACAAATTATGAATGCACATAATCTTTGAATAAAAAAACGTTGTCATATGTTATGAAATAGCATTTGATGTGTAGAGTAACCTATTAAGACTTGTTATTTCTTCATCTGTTCAAATTTTACTTTTTAATTTTATTTACAATGCATTGGAGTTGACAAGTGCATATTGAGAGGTACTAGGGTGAGCCAAGTTTTGCAATATTTTGGTAACATGGCTAGTTATAGGCAGCTCCGATGATTCTTTTGCTGAGCTCTCTGGTAAGGTGGAACTCACGGATGTGAATGCTAAGCTCACCCGAGATTGGTTCTGGGCTGGCAGGAGTTAGGCCCTAACTCATCCCTGCTGATTGCAAGAGGTTCTTGCCAACCTAAGCAAAATTTCTTGAACCATTCTGGTTACTATACACTGTGCTTTAACCTTTTACACAAAATATTTTTGGTTTATTTCTCTAGTTTTATGGCCCAGTTGAAATTTTAGAATATAAGTTCCCAAATAGACCTGTTGGCACAAATTCCTCCTGTGCAACTTAGATAAACACATGATGGAGTCGAAGCAATGCCAGCCATTTTTCAGGTGGGGCAACTACCAATGATACTGTCCAAGCCATTGTGGTATCTTCCGTGGGCGTAAACTTTCTTTGGTTACTAAATGATATACATGCTGGCAATTAGCATGGTACCAAAATATTGCAGATTTTTGACTCCCCCTAAAGTAGATTAAGAGATAAGTTTCTTAAATGGGAATTCCCAATCCGGTTTTTTCACCGTTGGTAGGGGAAAGCCTGATTAAAATGCCACCAAGTGTGCTCTGAGTCAATATATGGCTATTGGGAGTTGGCCAAAGTCCTAAATGAGAATTATTAAACTCATCCTTGTTTTTCTCTGGTCAGCAGCATAATTTGTATTATCTGAACTTTTAAGAAAATATTATTTTTAACTGATCAATACATTAAAAGCTGAAATGATCTTAGATCTTATCCTAGGTAGCATTACTGGGCTTTTGGGTAGAAAGGCTAGAGTACTTAGCAAAATATTTGAAAATCTTAAAGTTTGTTTAAACCCAAATCAACTACATCAATTTTTCTTATGTTATGCTTCTGAAAATTTTTTGTGAATGTTTTATAGGTTTTAATATTAAATTATTTTTTTTCTTTATTTTTAGAGAGGCATAAATCATGGGACGAGATTACCTAAAACTTCGGATGCTGAAAAGAGAGCACTTGTTATGGCTATGTATATGCCGAGTATCTGTCCTGGTAAGTTAAACTTCTGATTTTTATATTTAGAAAAAGTGTACAGTTGAATAAATGTGTGAAAAAATGTAAAACTCCTTTATTATGAAGACATTGTACTTTTGCGGTATAATTTTAAAACCTATTTTTCTTTTCTCTTCTGATCTGATAAATTGGTAAATCTATTCTCTCCTTATGAGTCTGAGTTCTTTCAGGAGAATGTAACAATATCTCTTGTGATACTAGGTTATTGCTTGAATCTGTAGATTTCATAACCATCTCTCTGATTTGTTAAACATTAAATAAATTGAATATAATAACAAAGCCTATGATTTTACTAAGTTGATTTTACAAGTATCTACTTTTTCCTTTTAAGATCTGAAAAGAATTAACAAGTTTTTAGCATAAAAAAGAAAAGTGGGTCATAGATTTTCTGAGAAAGAATGTTTGAACTAGTCATATTTCAAATACTAAAAGTTTTTCTAAAGCTCGATGAACGAAGTGGGCCCAGTATCATTGTAAATTTGGAAATGGGAGAATAAGACGATAGATTGATGTAGAAATGGAAGGGGGTGATACAAGATCAAAAATTTTAATAAAAAAAACAAATTCATTTCCTGCAAGTGCTTGTTAGATTTTTTCATAAAATTTAGCAAAGATCTAAACCAACTTGTAAAACTTGTTTTATGAATTATGATGAAAGAAAAGTAAAGATGACTATCATTATGACCATACAATTATGAAATAAATTTAAAAAAAAAAATAAAAAAACTAAAAAGAAAAACTTTTCCCAAAACACGAGCGCCATTTTATGAAAATACTGGTTATTACTCTAAAGTTACATGGCATGTTGCTGTGTCCAGTAGCTTCAGCTTCTGTACAGTAGATATAATATAATTGTGTAAATCAAGAGAGCAGTCCCTCCAGGCAAACTCCCTGCCCTTGTCCATAAAATGGGCAGGCCGGGGTTTATTGCCGTTGTGTCTGAAAGCACTCTTTAATAAGGGATACTACCCAATAGGGGATTCCATCGCAATCTATTTTTCAAACCTGGCCACTGCAATAAGCTTTGGTGTTTGTACGTGGCTTCCATCATGTATCAATTCAACCTGGTACTTATATTGTGGAAGATTTACAAACAGGTAATTCTCACCAGAGTTCAGAATTTCATCATACTTCCCCCATTGTACAAAAATGTGAATAATGAACAAAAAAAGAATCCTTAAAATAACATTAAGCTAACTGATGTATTTTTGCCTATTGTAAATGTTTATTTTTCCAATCATTTTAGATAGTAATGTAACAAATCTTCAACTGAAACAGAAGACTTTACAACTTTGAAGTGTAGAAGATGTATAGGATGATTTTGTTCTTGATTTGGTTTTAAAGTGTGCACCAAATTCCCATAGTACAAATGAGCCATCCTATTAAAATATTTTAAGGAAGTGGTGCTATTCCAAGTGTAAATTGTGTTAGCTCACATTCATCGTGCCAAAATTGTTTGCTTTTCATTTTGCCTGCCCTGAAAAGCCAAGCTTGCTAATCAATCTGATTAATATCATAGACAGACTTAAACTAAGTGAATGTTTGCATTGAAATGTATTACAAAGCCATTCACGGACTACTAATCATTAAATGTTGGTAAACTTAGGAGAATGCAGTGCATAATCAAGAAAAGTCAGGCAAGCAATTTCTCATAAAAACTATAAAGAGGAAACGATACTGAAATTTACCAAAAGGTGGAGACTGAAAAGAAAAATTTGAAAATGGAAAATGTGTCCCTATATTGCTATAACTTTGAAATTATTATATGTCATTAGAATTTCCAGTTTATAACTTGACTACGCATAAGTTTCTATCATAAATTGTTTAGTGTATAGATTGGCCATCTAATCGTTCACTTCGACTTTATATATCGAGGTTGTTCCTTCTCTCTTCATACGACTATTTTATTTCTTTTCTCTCAACTATCTCCTTTTTCTTCTTATTTACTTAAGTAATGTCGTGTGTTGAACCATAAATTAAATTTTTCATTCCGTCTTATAGTGAGACTAGGTTTGTAACTTAATAAAATGGTCACATTGTATCTTATGTAAAGTATAGGACTGGCCACCAAGGTCCTTTAGTAAGTCCCTGATGCTAATTTTGTTCAAAAATACTCTTGTGCAAATAAATTAATCACTTACATTATATAATATAGGTATCCAACAAAATGTATCTACAAAATAAATTCACCTCTCCTCCCATTGAAGAAAAGTTTGACAGTGTTTAAGAATGAAATTTTATAATGCACCAGTTATTTTGAATTCAATAACTTTGATTTTTTTTCAGGTCAATTGAACCCCACCACTATTTTGGGGATGTAAAATATGGTTGGGTTACTATAGAAATTGGAAACTAAATTACAGTATACAATAACAAGCGAAAAGACCAAAAGGTGTGAATAGAAAATATTCAAGGAGCGATTTTGTAGAATGAGTACCTGAAAATCAAATGTAAAAAAGACTAATAAAAATTTGTGGAAATTTTTTTCTTTAACTGCATGTTGTTTTTGTCTATAATTGAACTTTTAGAATTATCAGTGAAAAAATTACACATCGATATTTGTTCGTAAAAGGTGGGGGCCTAATTTTCAATGATTCTCCGATAATTATATAACAAACTTAAGAGTAAGCTGGTTATTGAAAGTTTTGTTTTGAGAATTTAAAATATGAAATTAAACTTATGGATGTTATATTAATTATTTATCAATCAATTAGTATATTAAATTGTGCTGCTCAGGACATTTGATGGAGCGAATGGTAAAATATTTTCTTAAAGATTTTGATTTATTTCCATGGAATCAGTTAGATTGAAATAAATTCAGAAGTTAAAAGAAGGATTCATTGATTTAATAAGTTACAACTGAATTTATGTTAAATCAGATAAATTGCAGTGATTTTGTTGGTAATTTTTTGTTTATCAATTTCGGCCACCAAATTTTTTTTAAAAGGTATGGCCATCATATAAGGCTAATTAGTATACAATATTCTTTTAATGGGGTTTGGGGTTTGGCATTAATAACTCAAAAAGGTTGATATGGCATTAAAGAAAAACTAATTGTTATTTGGTCAAACGTGATAATTAAATCTAAAAACAAATGTGTAATAATGAAAATTTATTTTCAGAATTTAAACCAAGAATTACAATTACTACTAAACCAGATTACTAATTACTACTAAACCAAGATAACTAATTACTACAATAGAATGATGGGATGAAAATAGAAAGAGAAAGACAGTGGCTGAGAGAATGAAAACTGTTTAATCTAACAGCTTATATGATAACATTAAGATGGGTTAACAGCTGGGGTAATAGATACTATTTTTATTCTGAATTAATCACTTTATTGTTTAACCAGCAAAGAATGGGGAGGGGGGGGGGGGCTAAAAATACTTCTTAAAAATGGATACGGGACCTTAAAAAAAAGGGAGAAAAAAACTAGTCAAGTAATTGATTTAAAAAAAAAATAATTATTGGAATGTTTATCATTTTTTCAGCATTGTCATTTAAAGCGGAATGTTTTGACAATTATTTGGGGTTTTTGAGATGACATTTTTTTGTGTTCTGAAACTGCCCATTAGTAGTCGAACATTTACCCTATCAAATCAACATGAGATTACATTGGATTCAAAAAAGTCCAGGTTTTTTCTGGTGAACTTGAATAGTGGTGCTTTCACTTGTCTGTTTATATATATATAAATATATAAATATATACTATATATATATATATATTAAAAAAAACAAAAAAAAAACATTTGTTAAAAGTTTGTTTAGACATACATTTGATTGTTCAAAAGTAAAATGGTTTCATTGTAGTAACAAGACTTTTTTTTTTATACAGGCAAACTTTGGCTTTGTTGTCTCTACCAGTGTAGGAATTTTAATAATACATTTGTCTGTTATTTTTTTTGTATTTTTTAAAAGATTCTAGTTCCTTGTAACGAAAAAAATAATTGTTTTCTCTAGAAAAGTGTTTGTCTGCAAATATGGTAAATATAAAAAATGATTAATACACATTTGCTTTGTGAAAGTTGATTTGTCGTTTTAATTGTGGGGCATGTGACCGTGCTATTTCACATTAAATTTATTTTTGAATTTAGTACTATATATTTTTCAAGTCCTTTTATAAGTTGTTGTTACAATGAATGTCTCTTCAGATATTTTTTCTAAACTATTCATTAGTTGTGTAAGATATAGTAAAGAAATGCAAGATGGAAGCTTTAAATCACAATGAATAATGGACACAAAAAGCAAAAAAATTAAGTTTCTTTATCAGTAAATAAAACTAGTCACTATTGGTCGTATTAGCTTCAATTAATGAGATAAGAGTACTATTGCTGGTTTGTAACATTATCTTACAATTGAATAATTCATTTGGAAAATTAGACCTACAATTTGAGATTCTACTTAAATGATAATCTATATAGAAATGCCTTGTAAATAATTTCAAAGTTGTGTATTTTTTCACATGATAAGTTTATTAAATACTTTGGAAAGTTTTATAATTTATGAATAAAATTTGAGTGTCAGTTTTTGAGATGAGTAATGATTTTAAAAAATAGTATTCGGAAAAGTTCCTAAAACACACCATATTTTAAGCAAATCATTAAGATTGTTACTTCACTAATTCCTGATAAGCTTCAGTTAAAACTTATAAATTTGATTGTTGATTATAAAAAAAAAAAGCAAAAAGTTTTTTTATTAATGAAAAGTAAGCAAATCTAAAAGTGAAAAAATTTCATAAAGGGTTCTGTATAGAAGTTGTTTTCTCTGTGTTCCTTCTTTGTAAAGTGATCATTGTCTTACACAAGGAACTGACCTTATCCAAAATAATATGTAAACCATTTTTCGTCTTTACATAGTTTTAATTTCTGTTTGTAATTAATATATTATAACCTCGTTCTCTCCGTCTAACAGACGCACACTACACATCTACATCTAGCCATCACACACACACAACACTATAATAATAAGTATATATATATATATATAATTATTATGTATATGAATCAACTTGTTCTTTTCCTAAAAGGATTTATTTTCTAGTTATGGTTATGGGACTCATATTTTATACTTAGATATTCCTTGGTTTTAGGACACTCATTGTTTAAAAATCATTAATTGGCCGTAATTTAGCACATTAAGTCAACAATGTACAGACCAATCCCTGTCTTATATAATGATTCTCTTTTCCCTGTAATATTAGTTTAACGGAGTGGAGAGTTAAACCGTAGTGGGAGGCCCACAGCCTGTAAATAGTTTTATTAAATAAAAAATCATGCAGTCAAACCCCCATCATTTACCCCCCCGTAAACCTTTCGTAAGATTCGCCCCTTCCCTTTCTCCCAGACCACAGTTGGTTTTGTTAATAAAAACTGACTCTGATAGGTGTGCTCTCTCTCTCTATCTATCTATCTATCTATCTCTGATCTCTGTGGATGCTGAATACTTAAAATGTAAATAAGATATCGGACTGACTTCTGAAAGACGGTCGGATAAAATTAAAAACAAGTTTTTTGGTGGTCCCAATTAACAGTTGAACTACATCTATGGGTTACGGTTTTAGGGGATTAAAGTTGTTTTTAAATTACGTAGTACTTAAGAAATAAACAGCAAAAACAAATTACAATACATTTAGATGAATTATTTAATCTAATTATTGAAGACAGGTTGTTTGTGTTAGTAATTGCAGTGTAATATCAATAAATCTTAAGTTTATAAAATATTGTCAAATTAAATCTATAGTAATTGAGTTTGTTTATTTTTTTAAGCAATACGTAATTAATCAACCAATAATCCCCTAAAACTGTAGCCCTATTACCAAAATGATTATTCATAGATGTAGTTAAATGCCATTGGGGACCACAAAAACTTTCCGTTTTATATTTTCCAACCGTTTAAGAACGTCAGCCAAGATCGTACACTTAAGGTGAACTTAAAATTGTTTTCCTGGCATGTAAAAAGAATTAAATTTACAATTTATGTCATGTTTAATAATGTAGAATTAAAAAAAAAAATTACTTTAGTTATTAATTTAAACTTATAGGGTCAATAAATGTGAGTGAAAAATTTAGGAGAAGGTGTTAAAAGTAAACATACTTTATGCCTTATTTACCGGCATCTGTAAATATGTTTTTTGATTGAATGCAAGTAATGTTAAAATAAAACACAGATTTAGACACAAACGTCTTATTTATATTCATTTATATTAATTTTGTGAAATGATGAAGGAAGACCAAAACTTCTTTGGTCATTATTCGCTGAGGTTCCATATCAGCCTCCACTGCCTTAAAAAAAAAAAAAACAGCTAGGCGGGATAGGTTAAAAGAAAAGCAAACCCACCTCTAATCGAAGTGAAAGGTCCCTAGCTGAATGGTGCCTGCCCTGTATATAAAGAATAATTTGTCAGATTGAATTTTGGAAAATATTAAAAAAGAAAAGAATAGTGCTTTAGGCTTTTACCTATACCGGCCTAGCGTTTTTTTTTTTAAGGCAGGAGGCTGAGAGGAACTCAGCGTATTATTAAACCAAAGAGTTTTGGTATCCTATCATGTCACAAAATATAATAAATGCAAATAAATAACGTTGGATTCTAAACTCTGCTGTTTTTATTTGTAACATTTACTTGCATTCAAATAAAAAATATTTACAGAGCTGGTAAATAAGCATAAAAAGTAGTTATACTTTAAACACTTCCTTGCCTAAAATTTCAACTCAGCATTTATTTGACCCTATAAGTTTTAAAAATTAATAAACTAAAGTATTTTTTTTTTAATTTATATTAAAAACATGACAATAAATTGTATTTAATGTTTAATTACAAAGCCAGAAAACAAGAAGATACATTTTAAAGTCACCTAGTGTAACCGAACCTTGCTGACTCTTAAAACGGTTGGCAAATTAAAACGAAAAGTTTTGGTGTCCCAATAACAGTTTAACTACAGTCTATGAATTAACATTTTGAAATAGGGCTACAGTTTTAGGGGATTATGGTTGATTTTAATTTACGTAATTGCTTTAAAAATAATAAACAAACTCAAATTACTATAGATTTAATGTTGACAATATTTTTTTAAACTAAGTTTAATTGAAATTATACACTCAATATCTAACACAACAACTGTCTCAATATAGATTAATATTCATTAAATGTATAGTAATTTGTTTTTTTGCTGTTTATTTCTTTTAAGTAATACGTAATTAAAAACAACTTTAATCCCTAAAACCGTAACCCATAGACTGTAGTTAACTGTTATGGGGACCACCAAAAACTTTGTTTTAATTTTCCGACCGTCTTCAGAAGTCAGTCCGAATCTTATTTACATTTTAAGTATTAGCATCACAGAGAATAGAGATAGATAGATAGATAGATAGAGAGAGAGAGCACACTATCAGCAGTCAGTTTTATTAACAAAACAACTGTGGTCTGGAGAAAGGGAAGGGGCGAATCTACGAAGTTACGGGGTAAATGATGGGGTTTGACTGCTGATTTTTTATTAATAAAACTATTACAGGCTGTGGGCCCTCCCACTACGGTTAACTCTCCCACTCACGTTAACTATATACAGGGGAAGAAAAGAAATCATATAAGACAGGATTGGTCTGTTGTTGACTAATTGCTAATTACGGCAATTAAACTGATTTTTTTTAAACAATGAGTAGTCCTAAAACCAAGGAATATCTAAGTATATAAAATGAGTCCATAACATAATAGAAAAAAAATCCTTTAGGAAAAGAAAGTTGATTATATAATATATATAATATATATTATATATATATATAGTATATGTGTGTGTGTGTGTGTGTGTTGTGTGTGTTGTAGACAGAGAGAGAGGGTATAATATATATAATACAATACAGAAATTAAAAACTATGTAAAGAGAAAAAATGGTTTAATATTATTTGGATAAGTCAGTTCCTTGGTAAGACAATATCACTCTTACAAATGAAAGGAAACATGAGAAAAATACTTTTATACAGACCTTTGAAAATTTTTCATTAGATTGCTTACTTTCAATTAATAAAACTTTGCTTTTTTTTTATAATCCAACAACAAAATTATAAGATATAAACTGAAGCTTATCAGAATTAGTGAAGAACAATCTTAATGATTTGCTTAAAATAAGTTTAAGAACTTTTCAATACTATTTTTAAAATCATTACTCATCTCAAAAACTGACACTCAAATTTTATCTAAATTATAAAAACTTCCAAATATTAATAATACTTTATGTGAAAAATACACCACATTTGAAATTATTTACAAGCATTTCTATATAGATTATCATTTAAAGAATTCTCAAAATTGAGGGTCTTAATTTTCCAAAATGAATTATTCAATTGTAAGATAATGTTAAAACCAGCAAATAGCTTACTCTTATCTCATTAAATGAAGCTAATACTGACAATATGACTAGTTTTATTACTGATAAAGAAACTTATTTTTTGTTACTTGTGTCCATATTCATTTGATTTAAAGCTTCCATCTTGCATTCTTTACTCATATCTACAACTAATGAATTAGGTTAGAAAAATATCTGAAGGAGACATACAATTGTAAACAACCTTATAAAAGGACTTGAAAATATATAGCTACTAAATTAAAATAAATTTAATGTGATTTAATAGCACGCACATGCCCAATTAAAAGACAAATCAACTTTCACAAAAGCAAAATGTGTATTAATCATTTTTTATATTTACCATATTTGCAGACAAACATTTTTAGAGAAACATTATTTTAAAGTTACAAAAATAAATACTTTAAAAAATACAGAAAAAAAAAACAGACAAATGTTTATTAAAATTCCTCACTGGTGAGACAACAAAGCCAAAGTTTTTGCTCATTAAAAAAAAAAGTCTTTACTACAATGAACATTTACTTGAACAATCAATGTATGTCTAAACAAACTTTTAACAAATGTTTTTTTTTTTGTTTTTTTATATATATATATATATATATAATATATATATATATAATATAAACAGACAAGTGAAACACTATCAAGTTACAAGAAAAACATGGACTTTGAATCCAATGTAATCTATTGTTGTTTGATAGGTAAATGTTCAATTACTAATGGGCAGTGTCAGAACAAAAAAAATGTCATTCAAAACCCAATACTAATGTTCAAAACATTCTTTAAATGACAATGAAAAAAAATGATAAAATTCCAATATTATATTTTTTTAAATTCAATTTTGACTAGTTTTTTTCTCCCTTTTTTAAGTCCCTATCCCATTTTAAGAAGTATTTAGCCCCCCCCCCTCCCCCATTCTTGCTGGTTAAAATAAAAGTGATAATTCAGAATAAAATAGTATCTTATACCCCAGCTGTTTAACCCATTATGTTACTAAAGCTGTTAGGATTAACAGTTTTCATCTCTTTTCAGCCACTGTCTTTTCTTTCCTATTTTCATCCCACATTCTATTGTAGTAATTAGTAATCTGGTTTAGTATAATAGTAATCTTGGTTTAGTAGTAATTAGTAATCTTGGTTTTAAAATTCTAAAAATAAATATTTTCATTATTACACATTTGTTTTAGATTATTATACGTTTGACAATAACAATTTTTTTTTTTAACATGGCATATCAACCTTTGGAGTATTAATGCCAAAACCAACCCCATAAAAGAATAGTGTGATACTAATTAGCCTATAATGATGAGTCCATACCTTTTAAAAATATGGTGGCCGAAATTGATAAACAAAAAAATTACCAAAAATCAGGCAATTATCTGATTTTAATAAAATTTTCAGTGTTAACTTATTAATCAATGAATTCCTTCTTTTAACTTTCTGAATTATTTCAATCTAACTGATTCAATGGAAATAAATCAAAATTCTTTAAGATAAATATTACCATTCGCACCATCCAAATGTGCCTTGAGAGCAACAATTTATATATCTAATTGATTGATAAAATTAATTTAAATATAAATCGCATAAGTTTTAATTTCATATTTTTAAATTCAAAACAAAAACATTATTCAATAACCAGCTTACTTTAGTATGGTTATATAATTATCGGAGAAACTCAATTGAAAATTAGGCCCCCACCCTTTTAAACAGAAATACGATGTGTAATTTTTTTCACTGATAATCTAAAAGTCAATTATAGACAAAAACAACAGAGTAAAGAAAAAAATTTCCACAAATTTTTTTTATAGTTTTTTTTACATTTGATTTTCGGTACTTATTTTCTACCAAAATCGCTCCTTTGAATATTTTTTTCTATTCACACCTTTGGTCTTTTGCCTTGTTATTTATACTGTAATTAGTTTCAATTTTATATAACCCAACCAATATTTTACATCCCCAAAATAAGGTGGGGGTCAAATTGACCTGAAAAAAATCAAAGTTTTGAAATAAAATAACTGGTGCATTATAAAATTCATTCATTAACACTGTAAACTTTCTTCAATGGGAGGGAGGGTTGAATTTATTTTGTAAGATACATCTTTGTTGATACCTATATTATATAAATGTAAGTGAAATTAATTTGCACAAGTATTTTTTAACAAATTAGCATCAGGACTACTAAAGACTGGGGCAATATTCATATACTTATACATAAGATACAATGTGACCATATTTATTAAGTTACACAACCTAGTCTCACTATAGAGGAATGAAAAATTTAATTTATGGTAACACAAGACATTACTTAAGTAAATAGAAAAAAGAGAATAAGTTGAAGAGAAAGAAATAAAATAGTGATGAAGGGAAGGAAAAACTGATATGTGAAAGTGAAAGATTAGATGCCAATCTATACATAAACAATTTATGATAGAAATTATGCTAGTTAAGTAATAAATAGAAATTCTATGACATAAATAATTCAAGTTATAGCAAATATAGGGACACCAATTTTCCATTTCAAATTTTTCTTTTCAGTTTCCACTTTTGGTAAATTCAGTTTTCCATTTTATGACTGCATTCTCCTATATTAATGATAGATGAGTCCCCATGAATGCTTGTAATCACATTCAAAATGCGACAATCACTTGTTTAGTCTGTTATGATATTAACAGATTGATTAGCAAGCTTGGCTTTCAGGGCAGCAAAATGAAAAAGCAAACAATTTTGGCAGATGAAGTTGCCTAACACAATTGACACTTGGAATAGCACCACCTTCCTTAAAATTTTTAATAGGAATGGCCTCATTTTGTATAGGGAATGTGCACACTTTAAAAAATCAAGAACAAAATCATCCTATACATCTTTACACATCAAAGTTGTAAATAGTCTTCTGTTTCAGTTGAGATTTGTTACTTGTTACTTATCTACAAATGATTTTGAAAAATAAATTAAATAGGAAAAAATAATCATTGTTAGTTAATGTTATTAAAGGATTTTTTTTTGTTCAATTTAAATTTCTTTTACAATGGGGAAGATGATGTAATTCTGAATCTGGGAGAATTCCTGTGTAAATCTTCAAATAAGTACCAGGTTGAATTGATACATGAGGAGCCACGTACAAACCAAAGCTTATGCAGTGGCCAGTGAAAAAAGTGCATGAATCCCTTTGGTATTCCCCTTTTAAGGTGCTTCAGACACGAGGCAATAAACCCGGCCCTGCCCATTTTAGACAAAGGGACAGGGAGTGCCTGGAGGGACTGCTCCTTGGGATTACACAATTTATATTATATCTTACTAGTACAGAAGCTGAAGCTACTGGACACAGCACAAAGGCCATGTAAACTTTAGAGTAAATAAACCAGTCATTTCATAAAATGGTGTTTGGAAAAGTTTTTTTTTTATTTTTTTATTTTTTTAAATTTATTTCTAAATTGTATGGTCATAAGATAGCATTTACTTTTCTTTCATCATATTCATAAAACAAGTTTACAAGTTGTTTAGAATCTTTGTAAATTTTATGAAAATCTAACAAGCCTTGAGGAAATGAATTTGTTAAATTTTGTTTGATCTTTGTATCACCCCCTTCCAATTTCTACATCAAATTTATTGTCTTATTCTCCCATTTCCAATTTAACAATGATACTGGCCCAACTTTCATCGGCTTAGAAAAACTTTTTAGTATTTGAAAATAGACTAGTCAAACATTTTCTCAGAAAATCTACGACCCACTTTTCTTTTTTTTATGTAAAAACTTTTGTTAATTCTTTTTAGATCTTAAAAGGAAAAATAATATTTGTAAAATCAAATTAGTAAAAATCAAGGTTATGTTATTATATTCAATTTATTTAAATGTTTAACAAATCAGAGAGACGGTTATGAAATCTACAGATTCAAGTAACCTATTATCACAAGAATATTGTTACATTTCTCTGAAAGAACTCAGACTCAATAAGGAAGAGAATAGATTTATCAATTTATCAGATCAGAAGAGAAAGAAAATTATGTTTAAAAATTATACCTGCAAAATTTACAAATGTCTCATAATAAAGGAGATTTTACATTTTTTTTCACACATTTATAAACTGTACACTTTTTCTAATATTAAAAATCAGAAGTTAACTTACCAGGACCAGATACGGCATATACATAGCCATACAGTGTCTCTTTTTCAGCATCTCGAAGTTTTGGTAATCTGTCCATGATTTATGCTCTCTAAAAATAAAGAAAAAATAATTTAACATATAAACTATAAACATTCACAAAAAAATTTTCAAAGCATAACATAAGAAAAATTGATGTAGTGATTTGTTAAACAAATCTTTAAGATTTTACAAAATATTGCTAAAGTACTCTTAGCCTTTCTACAAAGCCCAGTAAATGGTAACTAGGATAAGATCTAAGACCTTCAGCTTTTAATGTATTGATCAGTTAAAAATAAATTATTTCTTAAAAGTTCAGATTAATAAAAATTATGCTGCTGAGAAAAACAGAGGATGAGTTTTAAAAATCTCATTTGGACTTTGGCCAACCAATAGCATATATTGATCAGAGCACACTTGGTGCATTTAATCAGGCTTTTCCCCTACAAGGTGAAAAAGGATGGGAATTCCATTAAGAACTTATCCTTAATTACTTAGGGGGAGTCAAAAATCTGCAATATTTTGGTACATGCTAATTTGCAGCATGTATATCATATAACCAAAGAAGTTTAAGCCATGGAAGATACCACAATGGTTGGACAGTATCATGGTAGTTGCACTGAAAAATGGTGCATTGCTTCACTCCATATGTGTAATCTAAAAGTTGCACAGAGGAATGTGCAACAGTCTATTTTGGGAACTTATATTTACAAATTCAAACTGGGCCATAAAACTAGAGAAATAAACCAAAAATATTTGTGTAAAAGGTAAAAGGCACAGTATAGTAACCAGATGGTTCAAGAAATTTTGCTTAGGTTGCAAGAACCTTGACAATCAGGCAGGGTGAGGTAGGCCTAACTCCTGCCCCAAGCCACAGAACCAAATCTGGTGAGCTTAGCATCTCACCATCCAGTGTGTTCACCTTCATGAGCTCAGCAAAAGAATCTGGAGCTGCTATAAACTAGCATGTTACCAAAATATTGCAAAACTTCTAGCTCACCCTAGTATTTCTAATATGCACTGTCAACTCAAATGCATTGTAATATAAAATTTAAAAAGTAAAATTGAAGATGAAAGAAATACAAGTTTTAATAGTTTACACAATCAAATGCTATTCAACATGTGAAAAGTTTAATCAAAGATATTGCATTCATAATTTGTTTTGCTAACCAACCATTACTAAAACATTTGTATATTCTAAATTTAAATAGGATTTTTTTGTAAATATATTTGATTTTGATGATTATAAAAAAAAGATAAAAAATATCAATAGTTTAATCTCTAATGTAAAATAGTCACAAGGTTTAGCAACTAAAATTCAATAAAGAATGACTTGAAGAAATTAAGAAAAGCACCACATAATAATGATAATGAAATTATTGCATACAGTGCTCAGGTGCACTACAACTCATCAAAAGGTACATGTATAGTATATAGAATAATGTACTAATGTTAGGAAAAGGAACAGTCGATATATATACATGTGTGTGTTTGTGTACCCGTGCATATGTGTATGAAGAGGGAATATCAAGTATAGTGTTATCAAATTACAGGAAGCATGGAGGTTTTGAAGGATACAGTCTTTTGGCAGCTAAAAACTGATGCAGGTAGTTTGTTCCATGCTTCAGCAACTCTTAGCATGAAAAAGAATGTTTCTGAAAGTCATGTGAACTGTGACGTTTTCTGACTGTTTTGACTAAGGACAACAAACCAACCAAGCAAAAGCCTCTAACCAAACTAGAGAAATGAACGCAAAGACATAAGCATCTTGTAAAAGCCAAAATAATCATTCATTAGAAGAATATATCATTAATAATTATTAATGCAGAAGGAGTTCCTTTAAAACTTCTTTGAGTTAACAGCTAAATGTTAGCAAGTTACCAAACTTATCTAGAGTTTTTATAACAATGTAGAGTTTAATCACATCCCAAACTGATAATTTAAAGGATAAGTTTGACTTCAAAGTCTGATCTATATTGAAAATAATCACAGCATGCATTTTTGTTGTTGTTTTATCATAATCTTCATAAACATGATATTACTTGTTATCAAAAAAAGAGTAAAAAGTCAAGAGTTCTTGACAAACAATTTGTTAACTTCAAACACACAGATAGGAGACGCTTAAATAAAAAAAAAAGATAAAGTGGTCTGATCAGATGGTTGTACATTGTTATTATTCTAAGGAAATTATAAAATACACAGACTTCAGAAAATTAGTCAAATTAAGTAATAAGAAATTTAATCAGATTAAAAAGAGCATTTTTCTTTCTTTTTTTTTTAGTTAAAAAGATGTTTAAAAGTCATTTAATGACTAAACATAAGTTTGGTCATGTTGAAACCTGTAGGACAAATTCATTGTTAGTATGTAATGTTTACTGCTATTTTAGAATATTTTTTTCATTTACAAATTCATTAAGGATTTAAAGTTCTGTTGAATTGAAAACCATAGTGAGATTTACAGTTAGAATAGTCTATAAAAAATCAATAATTCACACACCTTTGTATGGGAAAGTATGTATCCAGTGTAAAGGATTTTAATTTTTTAAATAAATTAATCATATTTGTCTAACAATTTGATATGTCACAGAAATCAGTTAGAGATAGAGAGAGGAAAGAATGAAGAAAAAAGACATTTACTAAAATAGGTTAATTATTCATTTTAATTTTTCTGAAAAATTGATAGAAAAAAAAATTATATTAGCTTTCATAGAAAACTCAAAATTTGATGAGGTGCATTTAACTATATTTTTAGTATATCTTTTACATCTATCACTTACAGTTATGTTACAGTTGGCTTACAATGAAATTATTAGCCAGTTGATTGTGTGCAGGTATAACTTTAATAACCATTTTTATAACAAAATAAATAACTGTCTGAACAATAATTTTTTAAAAATCAAAAAAATTGAAATTAAAAAAATAAAAACTCCAATGTGAGTTCAAAGGCAAAATATAGAAAAAACTTTGAAAATGAATATCCTATTACTTGAACAAGTGAAAATTACAGATAACAAGAATATTCTAACTGTAATAAATATTTTTTAAACAATTTCCTGTTACATATAAGCAGCAGGACACACAATCTATCAACTAAAATGTGTCTAAAATGCAATGTCAGAACCCAGCAAAATTTAAACTATAAAATTATACCCGGTACACTTTTTTTCTTCAGATGATTAAATGAAGTGAAAATATAATCAATGACTTATTTGATCACTTTGAAAACTCAACTATAAACTTTTCATTTTCAAACTTTATACTAAAAATCTTGGAGCAAATCATTCAGTTTTAGCTATTAAAACTGGCACATACACGATATATATATATATATATATATATATATATATATATATATATAGTTGTAGGTGCATGGTGTAATGGTTATTGTTGTGGGAAATGGAATTGGTGACCAAAGTTCAAATCCTGGATGAAGCTGTTTGCATTTTCACATAACGCTAATACCCGATGGAAAGTTATGCATCCAATTATCTCCCTCCAGGTATGGGTAAATAGAAAGGCAAACTGGACTCTCTAACTTTGATTAAGCAACTAGTCTAGGAGAAAGAAAACTGAATTCAAACCTGTTAAACTCCACTTAAGAAATTGACCTTGTGTCGCATCCTACTAGTGCAGAAGGGTTGGTAAATCAACAGAATAAGCACAAATGTTGACTATATACATTTCTGATTTTTAATAGCCAACATTTCTTTAATTAAACAAATACATATTTTGATATATGATCAGTTTAACAGGAATATGTATGTACATGTAGACAAGGTCAAAAATTGCCCATGTCCCCCACAACCAATGTCAAGAAAATGTCATACCACTGACCTTCCTCTTTGATGCAATGGGGAGGTGCTTAACTCATCAGAATCTCCAGGAACAGACTCACTTTATTTTTTTGCTATATTCTGCCCTATGACAATAACACAGCTAAACAAATAGCACACTTTAGTCCTGGATAAAAGCCTAAGAAATTGTCAGTTCTGGATTTGTATAAAATTCAGTAAATCCATTAACAGCTTCAAAATACTTGCATTTAAACCAATCCTCTCAGGATGAAAATATCAATATTTTTAAAATCATATAAGTACAACAAAGTGATGAAGCAATTATCAGATAAATTTAGGCCAGAGTAAGATAAGGAACAAGTATATAAATTATTTCAGTGGTTCAACATTTGTGTTCAAAAAATTATTTGATTACTTTTTGTTAATAGAATATTTTATAAATATACTTTTGACACATTAACATTTTCTTCAGTCATAAATTTGCATCAATTATAACAATCTACTATAATAAAAATTGAGGAAATTATGAAAATGCATACTAAAAATAGATCATAGTCCCTGTCCGTAGAGTTTATTAATTTCAATTGTAAGCTCAAATGAATAAACACTAGCTCTTTACCATCAAAAACCAACACAATATAAGAATTATCATTTTAGAAAATTTAAGATAAAAAGAAAAAAAAGAAAGGAATGACATCTTAAATTCATGAATATCAAAATGAATATCCATTTAGCATTTCTTAAACATTGGCTAAGTAATTTAATAGTTTGTTTCTTGTAATTCAAAATGTACATATTTCAAACAGTACAAAAATATGACATCAGGAGATGTTATATTATTTCTGTAAAAAGAAAAAAAAAAAAAAATTTTTTTTAAATTTAATATATATATATATATATATATATATATTTAATGTGATTATTTAAACTATTTGAATAAATATACAGACATTAAAAGTAAAACACAGATAAAATTTTAACAGAACTGACAGTTAATCGAGTGTAAGGTATTTTCAATTCTTGGTAAAAATAAAGAATTTGAATTTTGATAAAATAGTGAACATAATTGTTTAACATCCTATTTATCTTTGTAAGCATGGTATTTTTATTTCTAAGAAGTATAACCTTGACTTACATATCAAGGTCAAATGGTTCGGTATTTATGAATTAAACATGCAAACTAACCACAATGGACATATGAAAGATATACTTAAAGTTAACAGTGCCTCTTTTTAGGCGGTCATCAAATCAACTATTTAAAAGATCTTTAAAAAATTTCAAATGAATGACTTCAGCAAATGAACTATATCAAATCCAGAAAGGCCAGTCAACTTAGTACGGCCCATCCTACTCATAGAATTCTTTATGTACACTTTTTAAACTATGAAATATTTTAATTGATAAGAGCCTGTTGACATGTTTTTGCTAATCATATATTATAAAATGTTGATACAAGATTAGGAGTTTAAGAATTATATATAAATAATCATGTATATTTTAGCAGCAAGTTATTATTCAAGCAACTTTTGTTAAAAAACACAGAATATTTCTTAATGATCTTTAAGTGTATAGGTTCAAACTTTGTCACAAATCTTATATCGCGTCCAGATGCCCCATATTTTATACCCATTGCCTTACATACCACCTTTCAGACACTAGGCTATAAAACATCTAACTACAAAACATAATAGTACGGACAAATTCATATCCTTTAATATATGGAAGATCCTCACCAACAATAGCAAAATACTTTATAAAAAGAATTTAAAAATGCTTACAAATCCTGGTAGCAATTTGCATCAAAAAAATTTTTTTTAAATTAACATAAATAAAATAGTCTTTGAAACTGGTACCAATATATTAAATATCTTTAATAACTAATGCACTAACCCTAGCACCCCCAATTATAATACCCCCCCCGACTGAATAAACCATTCCAAATGAATAAAACTTACACCACAAAAACAAAAAAAAAAACTGAAGACCATAGACATGGTTGAAAGCACTTGGGTACAAAATATTGAGCACCTTCTCTACCATCTGGATTTATTTTATTTACTATCTGTTCTAAAAATGTTTCAAGGGCATTTCCTTTCCTTCATAACTTTTAGAACTGTACAATTCAATAAGTTTTTCAAAACCATAACATTTTAATAAAATAGAGAATTAGATTAAAACACCCAAGAACTAATTGTAAATAATTCAATTAAAAAACACAATTGGTTTTAATATTTACATTTTCAAATGTCAAAATTTTAAATCAATGACACTTGTCAAGTAATCAATTGCAAGAATATCTTAATGAATTACATTATACACAGATGAACATTTTGACCATAATCAAGTTAGAAATTTTCTTTTTTTGTTAAAGATTTTTTGTGGATGTGAACATTCAAAACTTTATTCCTCCCCTCCTGACATTTAATAATCTAAAAAGATTATAAATTGCTTTATATTGAATAAAATTAAATGTTTATTGAAATTGAAAGCATCATAAAAAAAAAAAAAAACAGTTTGTTTAGTTTTGGCATATCAACCACAATGGGTCATTTAATGCCGGGAAAATTTTGAAAATATTCATAGTGATAGTTTGAAAGAAAAATTTTTAAACTCAATTTTTTTGTTAAATTTTCTATTTAACCAATAGATGGGACCCTAACAGGTACTACCACTCCGGGTCAGAGTAGACCTGGAGCAATGGTGATGAAGGTGTGCTCCACATTCTCCAGACCTCCAGAACTGGAACCTCACCAGAGTTTAATGTCATACCCAGGGCATGAAGACCCTCTTCTAGCAACCATATATAAAAAGGGTTAGGGCTTGCCATAAGGGCAATAGAGTTGGGACGATCATATAAGTGCTAGGGCTTTACATGACCAATCAATTGATCTGAAGGGGCTCTCCGACCACCCATCTAGCCTAAGTAAGGGCCAAAGTGGAGTGTTGCAGGTCATGAGCTGCCCAGCCAATAGGGTTCCAATCCTTAAGCATCACAGGTCACCACCAACGGCCAACAGGTGGCCCAGTTGGTGAGTAGTCTTACCCCTCTGCAGAGGTGTAATAGCTGTATTCTAAATCCCCAGCTAATGGATTGAGAAGATGAGAGAGGGGGGGGAGTCTCTGGATTGAGAAGATGAGAGAGGGGGGGGAGTCTCTGGATTGAGAAGATGAGAGAGGGGGGGGAGTCTCTGGATTGAGAAGATGAGAGAGGGGGTGGGAGTCTCTGGATTGAGAAGATGAGAGAGGGGACGGGAGTCTCTGGATTGAGAAGACGGTGAGATATTTTTCAATCATTTTTGTTCAGTTGTTGGTTGAGTATGATTTATTTAGGATTGGTAGGAAGAATTTTTGAGTTGGATTAATTAGAATGTGTTTTGCTTTGGTGTTTGATTCTGGATTTGTGATATGTTTTTTAAATATTTAGGTAGATAGCGACATCACAGGTCGCCACCCACGGCCAACAGGTGGTCCCATCGGGGGGGGGGGTATTCCTCTGCAGAGGTGCAGTCGATGTATTCTATAGCCTCAGTTGACAGGGCTTAAAAAACAACAGATAATAGAATTTACAGTATAAAAGTGAAATACTAAAATAAAACCTCTTATTTCACTATTACATTATCATGTCTTTAATCCATTGTATGAATAATTATTAGTTTAATATTAATGAGACAAAATTTAGCAATGGAAGTTAATGCTCATGTAACCTAAACAGAAGTATCTAAAAATCTTAGTTTTTTTTTTTAAATAATAAAAAAAAAAATTTTTTTTAAAAAGCGGAAACCTGCCCTCTGGACAGGGTTTTAAGTTCATAACACCAAAATGTGTTTTATTAATAAACATCATGGAGAGGTTAATGTTTATGCCGGTCATTGCTGATCAAATGTAGATGTTTTTTTAGAAAAAGGTGATAATGATAATAAAATTATTTTATACAGTACACAGGTGCATTACAACTCAAAGGTACATGTATAGTATATAGAATAATGTATAAATGTCAGGAAAATGAACAGTGTATAGTCATGATGTGTGTATGTGCATGGAGGGAGATATCAGGTATAGTGTTGGTGAATTACAGGAAGCATGGAGGTTTTGAAGGATGCAGGTAATTTGTTGAATGCTTCAGTAACTGAGCATGAAAAAATGTTTCTGAAAGCCATAGGAGCTCTGCTGTTTATAAAATAATTTTTTACATGTATATGGTTAAACAAAAATATAACAATTCAATTTATCTAAGCTGACACAAAAGATCCAGTTTAGCATTATGTTTACATAGTATCTCAGCCTGATTTACAATGTAAAGTTTTGGAATTTTCAAAATGCTAAAACATACTCCAGAATCATTTGAGTAAACAAAGAAAATTTGTCTTTGAGTTATCTAATGTTAAACAAATATAAAAAGATATTTGATGAATTATACTAAGACAAACATTTTTGGAGTTTGACAAAATATACTGAACTTTACTTTCATCAACCAATATGTATTTACATTGTTATTGTCATTGTTCAGGGAAGGGTAACTTTTTACTATCATAATCTGTGTTGATTTTTTTTTAAGTGGTTGGAAAGTTGGTATGTATAATTTTTTCATATTAGCCACAAGTAAAATTGTTTATGCTGAAATGTTTTGTAATTTGGATGTTTTTTTTGGGTTTTTTTCTTGTTGCTGAAATTTTTTTAAATATATTACTAAAATGTCTAACAGGTTAATTTATAATCAAACAACTATATTAGATTTGTAAGTATTTCTTGTGTCCAAGTTGTAAATATCATTTACAATGAGGGATCAATAAGTTCATAGCCTGACAGAGTTATTAGCAAATTGTTCTTTATGAAATTTTCACTGTATAATGTATAAAGTGCACTGACAAGATGTTGAAAAATAAATATCTTAAGCAAAATAAAGTTGCATCTCTTCCATTATTAGGCTACAAATTTGTTAATGTACCTACATACTTTTTATGAGTTTCATTCTTACCTATTAATCTTTTAAGACCAGCAGTAAAAAGTTGTATATTAAATTTGAAAGCACTGAAATAAAACAATTTTAGTATTTACATATATTTTAGATTATTTCTCTAACAGATTAGATTATGGTCATATCACATAAATTTATTGCTGATAATTGTAGTAATGAAAATTTGTAATAATGAATTCAGATAAACATTTCTATTTGGTCAAATCACAAAATGTGGCTGGCATAAATCCTACATTTCCAATTTTAATTTCTATAGAAGTAAATCCTTTGCCTAACTTCATGTTATGTTATTCAATTAACATATCCAACAGTACATTTCCATGTATGAAATCAAAATATCAAATGAATTATGCAAAGAAAATTTTTAATATTTTAATTGGATTTCTTCCCCATTTACATCTTAAATAAAAAGAAAGAGTGTATACAGCTGTAAAGATTATTGTATTTCTTAAAGATTTTTAAGCTTATCAATAGAGACAAAGAATGAAATGCTTCCAGATCAAAGTAGGGTACGTTAGGAATATCTCTATATATGTTTATTTAGTATTTCAAGGTTTTTTTAAAAGCAGTTTCTCCATTATATCTATTTTGTATATGGGTAAGTATTAACAGAATCACTGTCATTTAGATCATCTTTTTTTTTTCTTTTTTTTTACAAATAGTAATCTACAAAGCTGCCAACATTAAAATTGATTTTACTCAATTCAGTATAACATTCATTCTATTTAACATATTTTCCCCACAGTATACATGTACATCTTGTGGCATATTGAATACTGTCTGACACACATGTGCATCCATTCTAGATTTATTTAGCTACAGCAACATTTAACTATTCTCAGAATTGTTTTCTTTTTGTTTATTTTTTAGGAGGGGTGATCACCTCAATTTGTACAGATATTATTTGCTTTAAAAATGACCATGATACACAAATGACACTATAGAGAAAAAAAGCACAAAGCCAGTGTTGTCTCATTCTTTATGATTTAATAAATTTAAATTAGCAAAAAGCAATTTGTAATGGTAACTATCAAAAACAAAAAACAGATGACATTACATAGGTGTTTTAATATCCAAAGTAGCAGTGAATGTTAACAGATAAGTGACTTTTTAAAATTTGGATTTACCTTTAACACTTTCCTAAGAACAGTATCAATAAATTACAATAAACTAAATTTCAATCTTGAAATAATCTTGACCCCTTTTCAAATCAACACTGGAATTAATATTGCTAACTACTATAATTATTATGTAATGTTACATGAAACATTACATTCAAATTGAAGGAATCTCAAAATTCTGAAAGTTTTTAACACCAAACACAATACATTTTCATTTATGGCATATTTATTTCTTATCACAAGTCGTTTTTTAATGAATTCTTTTTACACTTCCTCCAAACATTCAGAATAATAAAGTCCAATAAATATTTACTGTTAACCTAAATAACAGGTGGTTTTGTCTATTTTCTTACCATTTTTGTTTATACAAAAAAAACATTTTAAATCAAAAGCTTCAACAAGGATCAGCAAACAGCTTTCAAGGGAAACATTTTAGGGCAATGAAATGAGGTTTATTTTAGAGAAAGAAATATTAAATTTTACATTTCTACAGTTAAAATGAATTCACCTTTAAATGAAGATCTCTCAATTAAATTTAAGTCAATTCTATGATGAAAATGGTTTTCTATACTGAATGGAAAAACAGTAGTTAGTAGGACCATATCTGGAAAATGTCAAAGATCACCCCCCACACACACACCTTTTTTAAGTAGATTTTTTTTTTTTAAACTAACAAAAAGGAATGTTATTTTTCACTTAAACATTAAAACATTGGAGTAGGCAAAAAATAAGTTGTTTCCTGTTTTTAGACAATGGAAGGTGTATTTAGTGTAAGAATTATTTTTGAAATGGAAGGTGTATCATTGAATTTAGTGTAATAATTATTTTTTAAATGTTATGTTCTGAATTGAACTGCATTGCCTTTTTTAGGTGTTTTAAACCTTCTTAAGCTACAATAAAAATACAATAAGCTTACTGCATTTTTACAGTCTCTTGGTACTTGGGACCAGAAAAGAAAATCAGGTTTTTTTTTTTCAAGTGCATAAAACTGACAGATAAGTAGTGATAGTAAATACAAAAGAAATGAACGGTTTTATGTAAATAATACGAACAGTAGTCAGTCTGGAAAAAAAGTGGTTTTAAAACATTTGGTGGAGGCTACATTTGTTGAATCAACAATGAAGAGAAAGAGAAAAAGAGAGAAAATAAAAAATCACATGATTTGATGGGTTTGACCCAGTAAATAGACAGTAGAAATAATTGGAAGCCCTTAAAAACAAAAAAAAATACTCTATATACCGGTATATTGTAAAAATACTCTATATACCGCTATATTGTAAAATCAAAACGATTTCTCCAATTAAAACAATTTTAAAAGTATTGTTGTTGTTGTTTTTTGAATGTATGTAAATATTTTACCTTCTTTAAGAAAAAACAAACATCCGTGTCACTGCCAGGGTCCGAAAACAAGACACGTCTATACGTGGGAAAGAGCAACTAGTACTGGTAGTTAATCAGTATTAAACCAAATGAAAGAAATATTTTATACAATCTTACACAAAAAGAAAATTATATCACTCAATGCATTGTTCTTTATTATTTAATACATTAGTCATTAAAATTGATTTTGTAGGAAACTTTTTCTTTCTTCTTTCAAACCTAGACTTTGACGCTATGGCATACAAAAGATTTTTTAGTATAGGACGTATTTAATTTAATTATTTTAAAAATAATTCTATTATTCGAAATATGAAGTCAAAAGATGTTTTTTTTAATCCCGAATGAATATACACTCCTATCCTAGGTACGAAGTAGAAAGGTACTACTAAACAAATTTAGTTAAGTTCATATATAATTGATATAAATTAAATTTATATTGGATTAAAGGTTAGTCCTTTTTTTTTTTTTTTTTTTTTTTTTTTTTCAAAATATCATTCACTGCTCACATGAAATTGAGATATGTATTTTTCGTTAAGTTATATTTATTTTATATTTTCTTTTAAATTCCAATTTATCACATAATAAAACTACATTTTTATACTCCTGGCATATAAAATAAAATCATCAAAATATGTAAGAAATCAATCATTTCATTGTAGAATAATTCAAAATTTGAATAATGAGAAGAGAGCAATTGTGTCTTCTTTATCCTTCACTTCACATTTGATTGACCGTGTCACCATTCAGTTCTTCTTTACAACAAATTAATTTAAATTCAAATACCAATTAATTAAATTCATACTTGCCAGGGTTTTGGTTGCCACTTTAGATAAAATAAAAGATAATTCGTGTGTGTATGTACATGGAGAGCGCAATACAAATAAATTATGATGAGAAACACGAGATTTGTGTTATGAAAGTGAGTGGGAGAAAGAAATCGAACTAAGGGGGAGGTTTTGTGTGGGTGGATTATTGAACATTGTAGTATGCAATTAAACACAATTTCTAAACTAAGAGAAGAGTATTAACATTGACAATTATTTTATTAAATAGATAGAGAAATGGCAGTCGAATACTAAGAGTACATTTAACAAAAATCAACAAAAAACATTTCCGAAAAAGGTTTTTTGGGGTTTTTTTGTTTGTTACAATAACGTTCAATTTTTTTAAGTGATTGAATTTTTAACACACAATCAAGTACTTTTTAAGATGGCAATAGATCAAATAAAATAAAATACAGTTAACATTTTTTTTTTAAACTGAATTAAATAAGAATGTCATTACCAAGAAGTGGTAAACTTAAAGTATTATGTATTTTGTGGGTAAAAAATAAAATTATCGGCTGCTTAAGCTTTACTTCGGACTTTGGACGGCAAAAACGAATTAAAAAAATAAGGAAATATAATTAACAAAGTTGATCATACATTAAGGGGAAATATCTATAATTACACTATAATTATTTTTACCGTTTATTTTTAAACAAAAACCTGAATATATACATAAAAAAAGAAGCAAATACCATTTAATTAACACTGTACGATGTCGAAAAATGGGGGATCAATGAAAAGTTAATTTTCTATAATAAACCAATCCCCCATTTTAAACGATATATTTTCAATTAGATGATAATATTTAAAAATATAGTGTATAAGATACGAGAAAGTAATGACAGTAATATATATGTCCTGTAAAACAGAGAAAAAATAACGACATTGCGCATAGAATAGAAACTGGAAGATAAATATAATAAAATTATTGAAATAAAAATTGGGGAGAAATAAAAGTCGGCTGCTTACCTTTTCGCGTCACTCACGCTCTGCTAATGGCTGTCACATGACATAACAAACATGCGCATTCAACACATCCGGATCCACGGTTAGGTCACGACTTGTTACGTCGCAAAGTCCTGTCAGCTTTTGGTAGTCGATTAGTACAGCCTAGCATTGACAGAACGAAAGGAAAGGAATCATATGATCTTTGTTACCCTTAGGAGTTAAGTTTATATTGTAAGTACAAAAGAACTTGATAGGATTGGTTGCATGATTCATCTGGTAAAAGAATTTGACTCTGTAGTCTACAAGCACATGATCTTAACTAATTTCAACTATCAACTTGTAAAATCTACGTATATCATGTAAATAATTAATTACCTTTGGATCACTTACTTTGAAAAGAATTTAGTTTAAACAAGTCCAAGTGATTTCAAGGCCAAGAAATCTTAAGTTTCTCCAACTACAAGGTTGATGAATTTTGTCATTACAAAATGGAAGAAAGAAAAATGATTTCACAATGTTACAACTAGGTAATAAAGCCCCCTCTCTCCAATATATTTGGCCATACCTTTCAACCAGCCATATATAATAGATAAAAGTGTAACTTTTAAGAAAAATTAACTGAAATCTCCACTAAATTACCATTCTCAATTACTTGATTACTGCTGGTTAATACTTTTTAACTCTTTTTTCACATTTCTAGAAATGCCTTATAAAATTCAAGTTGTTAGAAATGACCTCCCAGATATTCACTAAGTTCTTAGACACTTTAATTAATGATGCAAAATTTCAAAACAAAAGATTTCTTCTCTTTTAGAGATACACTTGTAAATTCCATAATAACAAAAATTGTAGTAAGGCTAATATTATTTCTAATCCAATAAAAAATTCAGTTGTCACAGGTTTAATCCATTTAAATAATGGGCAAGATTTTCAGACAATAGTAAGGAAACTTCTAAAAATTTTTAATTAACATTAGAGAAGACTCTCCATACTTCTTAGTTCAAAAGAAATATGTAATATATGATGTACTTTGAAAAATAAATGGTCCCAAGAGAAATGTGGTGAAATAGTGTTGAGGCCAATGGAATGTGCTGAATTATACTAATTAAACAGTTTTGCATTAACTTGAAATTATTTCTATTTAAAACAAAAACAAATAAAAAAAAACAGTTATTTCAATTTAAAATTGAATGAATAAAAGCTTGTAAATTTTATTCCATTGAAATATTCATAAATTTAATTATTTACCATCTTCTCACATGACAATTATTCACATTATGGGGTGGTAAGTGGTTTTGGTGTTTTAAGGTTTAAAGGTAGCTGGATATTCTTGTTGCATGTTCTTAGGGTTTTCTTTTAACCCCATCTCGTTTGGTGGTCGCACTGAAAAGGAAGGAATTCAAGGAAAGAGACAAAGACAGAAGGTGGTTTTATGACTTAGGCTTTATTGACCAGTCATAGCCGCCTGTGGCAAGGTTATATCTCCCTGGCCAGTAGGAGCAACCTGACCCAGTTAAGGCTTAAACTCGAATAATCGAGGATTATGTTCGGGGGTCAAAGTTGATCCTTTTTCTTGCACATGCATGGAGGATTCTTTCGGGGAAGGCTCATGAGAGTTTAATTTTTCATTTTTTAATTTTCATTTTTTTTATTCCTTCGGCTCATTTTCAATTAAATTTTCATATCTTAACTTCAATATGTTGGGAAAATAAATTAATTTATCATAGATTTATTGTAAGTTATTTTTTAATCACTTTACTTTTTAATTAAAACAACTTTATTTTTTTAAATTGATTTAGTTTTAGGATTTTTTGTTAAAGACAGCACATTTCATCAATGATAGTACACACATTACTGCATTCCTTTTGAAATTATCTCTTTTTAAAAGTACCAAATATCATTTTGCAAAGATGTAGACATGATAAAATCATAGTCAATGTTATAATCATTATTTATAGAAAAAAGACAAATTTTTAAAATATACAAGTTGCATATTTTAAAAATGTGTCTTTTTTGCATTTCAGTAAAATAAAAAAAAAACAGTTTCTTAATAGTATTTTTCATCATCCATTTTAATTTTTAATTGCTGTATAATAAAGAAAAGTTAAAAAGCATTCATTTTCAGATTTTGTTTGTTAATGTTAAAATTTTCATATTTTAGCCATTGTTTGGCTGTTTATAGTTCAAAGTTCTATTGGCAAATGTTTTAAATTACAAAGGTAAAATAAATAAATGTGCTAGTTGCTTATAGATTCCAAAAATGTTTATATCTTGATTCAAATTACAATTATATATTAAGATTGACTGGAATTGTGTTGGGGTACTCTAAACAGAAGATGACAAATGTGTTACTCATTAATATTGTTGTGTTCTCTTTAGTTTTGAGAAGAGTTATTGATATTTAAAGAATTATTTGGACAATTGAACTCTTTGCTTTTGTTGTCCAAAGAACATTAAATGGAGTTCTGTGAAAAGATCTGAGAACAATTTCATGACAAAAAATGTTTCTGTTTGATATTATAAGAGGATTTTATCCCAGGGAATCCAAAAATGCTGTCAAAAAAGTCTTAAAGTTAAACAATTTTAAGTTATTAATGATTTCTGATTTGCAAAATTTTAACTGATGTGTTGGTTCTGAGCAAATATCAAACTATCTTTTTGGTACAAATAATGTTCAATATATGTGAAATACTATTAGAAAAGAAATTTTGTCATAGATGCAGTGCCACATCAGGATATTGATCTTGCTAGGAAAAAATCAGAAATCATCAATAACTTAAAATTGGTTGACTTTAAAACTTTTTTTAATAGCATTTTTGAATTTCATGGGCAAAAATGCTTTTATAAATCAATTTTTAGTAGTTGGGAAGCTCTAGAACTCATTTTACAGACAAAAATAGGTTACAAAAAGTTGCCATTTTTTGCGAACCCCACCAAATTTGGAGAGCTAAAAATTGACATAACTCTGCCAATTTTTGGAATTGAAAGCTCAAATTTTGGGGATCATCTAATGGTAACATAGTCCACACCTGGAAAAAATTGAAGTGGGTGGGTGACAATTTTACTTTTTTCTGGATGATTTGACATGGAATTATCCTTTTGCTCAATGAGCAAAAAGAAAAAAACTCTTAAAAAAAAGGGTAGAAAAAGAGAAAGTTTGAAGGGTCTGAATTATCCCATGACCAAAGGACACATGATGTGAGAAGTGGCTTCCAAGAGAAAAAGAAAAGAGATCAGAAGCAAAAGAATCTTTTTTCTTACAGATGTTCATATATTCTACCTTGTTGGTTACTTGGTTGCTTAGATTTTACAGCATGTCAACCCTTGTTGGGTTATCTTATGCCAAAAACATTTTGTTTTATTCATTCTTGTTGGATATTCAGCTTTTTTCAAACTTAATTTTTTTAAATACATTTTTGAAACTCATTTATTTAAATCTATCTAACAGATACTACCTCTCCAGGTCAGAGTGGACCTGGGAGTATTAGCAATGAAAGAGTACACCACATTCCCCAGAGCTCCATAATTAGAACTTCACCACTAGATGCAGTTTAGAGTCATACCCAGGCCACTAAGATCCTCAGCCACCACCTTCTAGCATATATATGATAAAAAGGTTGGTGGTTTGCCATAAGGGCAATAGTGTCAGGACAATCATATAAGTGCTAGGGCTTGACATGACCAATCAAGTGATTAGAGGGGGTCTCTCAAACAGCCTGTCTATCCTAAGTAAGGGCCAAAGTGGAAAGTAGTTTTGCATGTCATGTACTGCCCAGCCACCAGGATTATGTCCTTAAGTATTGCAGTCAACTGGTGGCCCAATTGGGGTGATCTTTCCTCTCTGCAGAGGTACAGTCAGTGTATTCTACAGCCCCAGCTGACAGGGATGTATTCTACCTGAAGAAAACTGGTTGAAACATTGTGATACCAACAAGAAGGAATTCATGTGTTCAAATAATTCTTTGATTATTATACTAAGTGGCTACTTTCTGGCAAATATGGCAGTTTATAAATGAAGATGCCTTAATTAGTTTTAATTAGTTTTGTTTTCTAAAAAGTCTATAAAATAAGGTACATTTAACAAAGCAGATAACTAGAAAGATTGATTTTAGAAATCAAAGAATCAAAATATATACTAAGTGCATGTTGTCATAAAAAATGATTCATATATTTTTAATAATAAATAATAATTAACCTCTTCAATGTGATATTAGTATAGCATATATAACAATAAACAGTGTCACTTTTCTGTGTGTTTCTTTGTTTCTCTATCTATAACTTCTAATGCAAACAGATATATAGAATTAACAAGGAGGTACTCATGGTGTAATGGTTATTATCATAGTGAAATGGACACAGTGATGCAAGTTCAAATCCTGGTCAAGGCTGATGGTATTTTACATTGTGCTAATACCCTTGGGAAAGGTATGAATCTAGCTATACTCCTTCCAACTATGGGTAAAATAGTAGGATAGACTCTTTAACCTTGGTATGGCAACCCATCTAGAAGAAGGAAAGCTCTTAATTCAAACCTGTTAAAATGGTGACCTGGTGTTGTATCCTGTTGATATAGAGGGGTTGGGTAAATAAATATATAGAATTAACAAGTGAATTCTGACCTGGAGGGAAGTAAGCAAGCGACATATCCACTAGGCCAATATGCTGTTGCTGCTGCTGCTGCTGCTGCTTGAACAGCATTGTAAATTCTAAGTTTTCCATAGTGGCAGAGAGTAACTCTAAGTAGAATGCACAGATACTGTGATCATAGGCATCAATATTAATCAAAACATAAATAATGCCATCAATTTGTTATTAGTATTATGCTAGATTTTATTATAAACCTGTATAACTAAAATGTCTACTGTGTAAGTACTATAAATTTATTTAATTTGTATCAGTTCTGAAAAAAGTTAAATAAGAAATTAGAATATGTTGAACAATTGATATAGTTGGTCTCATACCAGGCTCAAATTATAACACCTACAAATACTAAGTCAATACCAGGCTCAAATTGTAACACCCACAAATACTAAAAATACCAGGCACAAATTGTAACACCCACAAATACTAAGAATACCAGGCTCAAATTATAACACCCACAAATACTAAGAATACCAGGCTCAAATTGTAACACCCACAAATACTAAGAATACCAGGCTCAAATTGTAACACCCACAAATACTAAATCAATACCAGGATCAAATTATAACACCCACAAATACTAAGCCAATACCAGACACCAATTATAACACCCACAAATACTAAACCAATACCAGGCACAAATTATAACATCCACAAATACTAAGTTTTCAGTATTGAATTATTCCCTCATATATATATTTACCAACCCCTTTGCATGAGCAGGAAGTGACACAAGGTCAATTTCTTAAGCGGGGTTCAACAGGTTTGAATTCAGAGTTTTCCTTCTCCTAGACCAGTTGCCTAACTAAGGTTAAAGAGCCCAGTCTGCCCTACTATTTACCCATAGCTGGAGGGAGAATTGGATTCATACCTTTCCCAAGGGTATTAGCGCTAAGTGAAAAATGCAGTTACCGCATCCAGGATTTGAACTCGTGGCGACAAGTCCATTTCCCATGACTTTAACCATTACACCACGCACTATTATTCCCTCATATATGTTGCAGATTTTAAATGAAGAATGATTGCATGTTAGAAATGAAAGTCTTAAGTATAAAAAGTGTAATATTTGATATACTATGTGTTGCATGTTTATACATGCACATGTATTCATTTAGTATATGTTTTCAAACTTCTCAACCAAAAATGGTTGAAAGTATGAAAAGACTAATTTTGCATTTCTCTGACAAAAACTACCAATTTTGATGCTTTTTTTCTAAAGTAACAAACACATTGGGAAATAAAATAGTGCTTATTATCATCAGTGATTGTAAATAGCTTTTTTCTAACAAACATACTAATTATCACTTGTTATAAAACCCATGTTAGTATATAAATAGATAGACAAATGCACAGACATTAATGACATTTTTATACTTTTGTTTCTCTCTTCCTTCATAAAACCAAACAAGAAACTCAATTTTTAATTGTTCATAATTAATGATAACTCCAAACATTTGCAATTTAAAAAAAAAAGATGGAAACACTCAATAAAATTTCTTTTTGACATGCTGTTCTAAGTTTAATAAAAAATGCAAACAGGCATTTTTTTTTAGTTATTTTGCATCCACAAATAAACACACAGAAAATGAACTAATTAATCTCTTTGATTTATATGACATACTAAAATAGTTGCTGTCATATATGGAGAGCCCCCCCCCCCTTGAGATATCAACCTACTTTCAATATCTCTCTCTCTTTTTCTCTTTCACTTTCTTCTTCTTTCCCAGTTTTCTCTCTTCTCTGTATCATATCATAAGCTTTCTCTCTTTTTCGATTTCTATTTTTACTTCTTTTTTTTTTTTTTTTTGCTACTTATACTTTCTTATTTCTTCTGCTTACTTGAAGTAACAACAACATTTCTTATTGGAGGGAAACTACATTACACAGCAGCCCTGTCAGTGGGGCTTTAGAATACACCGACTGCACCTCTGCAGAGGGGTGACCCCCCCCCCAATGGGACCACCTGTTGGCTGTGGATGGTGACCTGTGATGCTTCAGGATGGAACCCAGGTGGCTGAGCAGTCCATGACATGTAACACTCAACTTAAACCCTTACTTAGGCTAGATGGGCGGTCGGAGAAGCCCCCTCAAATCAATCAGCTGGTCATGTCAAGCCCTAGTACCTATATGATTTCCCCAACCCTATTGCCCTTATGGCAAGCCCCAACCCTTTTTATCATATGGGTGCTAGAAGGCAGTGACTGAGGGTCTTCATGTCCTGGGAATGATGTTAAACTCTATATGATGGTGAGGTTCCAGCTCTGGAGGTTTGGGGAATGTGGAGCACCCCTTCATCACCATTGCTTCCAGGTCCATTCTGACATGGAGTAGTAGTACCTGTTAGGGTCCCATCTATAAGTTAGATAGAAAAAGGTGTTCATAAAAAAATTAAATATCCATTAAGAATGAATTTATTTCAAAACTTCATCGGCATTAAATGACCCACTGAAGTTGATATGCCGTAAAACAAAACAAAGCAAACCAAACTACATTATACAGCCAATAAATATATGTATCTAAAATCACATTGCATTTTATATTTAAGTCCATTATTATCTATAAATTTGAGAAGAGTTTTTAACATTCCAAATTTTGTTTGGCTCAGGGCTCAAAGGGTTAAGTCATAAATAGAAATGCTGGTATAGGTCTTTATACTAGGGTCATCACAGAGGACATACATAGCCTTCTCTGTAGGTATCTTACTAAAACTCATTATTAATGAGGATAAAATGGGAACCCCTTAATCAGTCTCACTAAATAAGCTGGTAGTTTAACCCTTTGAGCCTGTTACATAGGTATACCTGTGGTATTTTTTTTATTTTCCTCTATACTGCAGCATTGGTTTACTGGTTAGGAGATCATGTTCAAATGGCAGAGGAAAAATTTAGGCTCAGGAGATCAGACCACCATTTTTTTCTATAAAAATATGTTTCCTTTTTTCTTATGGATTTTATACCTGATTAATACTGAAGAATGGACAAGCTGAAATGTGGGATTAATAACATCAATAGCAAAAAGGAGTTCACTTATCTGGGCAAAAATTATAATATTATACATTACTTTTAATATCCTTATCTAGCTAACTATTTAATAGCATGATGATTCATGACTCATATTAAATTAAAGGATATGCAATATTACCATTTATGCTCTCTCTCTCTCTCTCTCTCTCTCTCTCTCTCTCTCTCTCTCTCTCTCTCTCTATCTATCTATCTATCTATCTATCTATCTATCTATATTGTTATAATCTGCACTTCTATTTATTTGTTAAAATGTGTTAACTCAGTTTTCTTTTCATATTTTTATTCAAATTACATTAGTAATTATTTCAATATTAAATGGCAGTGTGTGTGATTTTTTTTTTTGGGGGGGGGTGAATGTTCAGCAATGTGCAGGAAAAGTACCCAACAAAAGTTATTATTGCTGGTAGCATAGTAAAACCCAATAAGTTGTCTGTGGTCTTCTGAAAAGATATTGAATGCTAGTTACCTATTGTTTCTTTTTTTAAGCAAACCTATATTTTGTTCTAATGCTTGCCTGATGGTCTTTTATGATCTACTTCTAGTTTTCCTATTGACAATCATTAAATAGGTATGTACTTCCAGAATAAGTAATGAATTATTCCAGTGGACAAGTTTTAGAACTAATATAAGTTAATTATATTACAACTTGGTTTTTATTTTCATTTAACAAGCATGACTTTAATATGTATCTAAATATTTAGTTCAATAATTAAAAGGCATTAGCGTATTATGCCTTTAAGTTGAATAAATATTATTGATCTTCTAACAGTCTTGGATAACAATAGACAATTGGCTGGAAACAAGAACAAATAACTGCTGTGATATATTCACAAATTATATATTATTTTTAATGCAGGAATTTAGCAATAGATGTCACTTAGTAGCAAAGCATCTTATAATGAATAGTTAACATTATTGATTGGTAATGTTTGGAATGATGGGGAAAATGTGAAAAAATGAGGTTGGATCAGTAAAGCCAATTAATTATTAGGTTGGTGAACTAGGTGGTGGAGGGGGTGGGTGATAAAAATTAGTCTATGTGGGTAACTTGATTGGATGAACATGAAAGTCACTAAAGGTCACCACAGGTCAATTCAGTTATTTCCAACCAAATGGAAAGCGATAATAAGTTTACTATGGAATGTGTTTTCAGGAATAGAATAGAAAGAAATACTTGTTACTATTGTTTATTCAGAAGCATTACCAAGCTAAGAACTCTTATTTTTGTGCATTTTATCTGAATAATGCTTGCTATGTTATCTTTTGTTTTTGTTTTTTGAATATATATTAGTTTCTTTTTATATACTGTGGTAAATATTTACTAATAAAGTCATCATTTGCTTTGTTTGTTGACAATCATATAGCAGAACATTAGGGTCTGAAGATTCCAGACAAATAGAAAGAGGTAAAGAATTTATTATGGAATTGGTTATAGGAATGTTGGATCTCCAAAAAATCCATTCATTCTTACCTCTAAAGGAAACACTTGCTAATATTGTTTACCCAGAAATATTATCAACATAAGAAAAATTCTTCTGTTTCCTGTGTTTTGTTTTTAAATATATACTGACAGAAAATAAAATTGCAACACCCTGAATGTGTGTATCAATTTGTTCAAGATTAAATGTACAAGTAATATAGCTGAAGTATAGTAAATGATACATATATATATATATATATATATATATATATATATATATACAGGTCAAAATGTACACAGGTTATAAAATAAGTGGTATATCAATAGTACACATAACTTATATTAATACACTGTATATTCTCCTAGGATGTTAACGGGACTGTATGCTTTCATGCATACAATTGTGTAGATGGTGAATTTCATCCTTCAATACATTATTCCATGCAAAATATTTTGAAAATTTTATCAGAATATCAACCTCTCCCTATCAGTACTACTGATAACTACCCCCAGGACAAAAATGGTATTATCCTTCAGGCTGTTACAATTTTGTTTTTCATTAGTATATTTTACAATTAACTCAATAACCTTTAAGTCTTGATTATTTTCTCCCCAAGCAATGATAGTAAGACTATATCTTCTAAGATTAGAATTATATGTTTTTATAATATTATTCATGTTTCTTTTGCAGATTCTGATACACATTTTAATATGTTTAAATTAGCTTAACATGTTGAGTTAACATGTCAAAGCATGAGAATTGGTATAATTGTGGAATAAACAATGGATGTATACCCTTTATAAGTAACAGCTGGACCGTCATAAAGTTAGAGACATATTCATCAAGAAAAACAATGACCAAAAGAGAAAAAGAGTCAATATAAGATGAAATGCATTAAAGTCACATGACTACATTGAATATTAGGCATCTTGCTGTCTCAGTCTGATTTAATTGAAGAAATATTACAGAATTTACTGTGTTAATATTTTTTCAGTTCAGTATCATACTTCAATTTATCCACAATGGTGTGATAAACCATCTGCATTTATATTGAATTTACCACTAGAAAACTCAATATTATAATGAAAACCCATTAAAAAATAGCATATCTTTGTAGTCTTGGTGTGGTCAATGTTGGACTGCCCTTCTTTGGACCAAAAATAAATTTCAGTGGCTTGTGGTTGGTAACAAGTGTGAATTCATTGTTGCACAAATAGTTTTAAAACTTTTTCACTGACCATTGTGACCATTGTGACCATTGTGAGGGCTTTTGTGTTGAGTTGGGAATAATTGGATTCAGCTTTGTTGAGGATGTGTGATGCATATATTATGGGTCTCTCTTTTCTATTGATGATATGAGACAAGTCAGAACCAATGCCATATGGATTTACATTGCATGCCAGAGGAATAGGGAAGTTGGTATTAAACTGTACCAGAACCTTGTCAGATACAATCATACCCTTGATTTTGTTGAATACCTTATCACATTCTTTAGACAATATGAAGGAAATGTCATTTTGTAGAGGATCATAGAGTGCTTTTGTGACATGGGAAATATTTTGAAGCCATTTGTGGTAAAAATCTACAAGCCCTAGAAATAAGCATAATTGTGTTTTTGTCACATGGGGCTGGAGCATTAGTCACTGATTTAATTTTGTTTTTGGTTTTGTGGAACCCATTTTGGGATATTTTTATTCCACTGAAGACCACAGAGTCCTAAAAAGACTTGTTCAAATTTGCCTTGAGACCAAACTCTTGAAGGCAGGAAAGAACATTTGAGATTTTTAATATGTATTTTCTCAGATTTGCCAGTGATTAACATATCATCAAACTATCCTCTTTGTAGAATTTGGTTCATGGTCTTTTACCATATTGCAGGTGCTGATATGATGCCATAAATTAGACAATTATATTGATACAATCTTTTGTGGGTGTTGGATTAAAATGTTGAAGGAGCCATGTGTACACCTTATTGTATGTTTTGTCTGAGGAAAAATCAGAGGCTCATAGCTCATAGAATCACATTGATATATCTGGGTTAAGGGATATATTATGAAGTTGTAGTAAGGTATATTCTCGCAGGTAAGTAGAAGCTGGTGAGTCGAGTCGCAGTAATAGCACTACGTCTTCCGAGCAGTTGGTGTGGTAGTCTTGCTAGTAGGCTAGTAGGTGCTTGTACCACCACAGTGTCAAGTATTTATGGAGGACACTATCCAATCAGATTATAGTGAGGGGGTACCTAGGTATTTGCATATTCATTACATCATACATCATTCTTAAAGTTTTCTGTCAGTTCATCAAATGTATCAGGTCTAGGTATATTTATCTTCTTGGGATATAAATGCATTTAAATTTGTTATCAGTCAAAATATTTGATAAAGTTATTAAAGGCTAATCTCTCAAAGGTATTATGAAAACTCATCAAAATTTGTGATGTATTGATGGAGGATGAAATGGATATATTCAATTGTATTTAACAAACAAGGAATGCATGGTGGACATTTTAGGTTTTTTCCAGAAGTGATAAAGAAGAATAATATGGGGTAAATGGAGATGATATTAGTGGAGATAAACTTCCTGTTTACATGTGTATCTCACTATATATATATATATATATATATATATATATATATATATATATATATATATATAGTCACTTTTTGATTTATATATACATAGATAAATATAGTAGATATATATTCATTTAAATAGTCTGAAATGTGTATAATTTGTCCAGTAAGATTTTTTTGCTTATCAGAAAAAAAAGCCCTACTGTCTAATGGTTTTAGAGATATGTCAAGGCATCAAATATTTTTAAAGTTGACAGTGATCCACAATTCAGTTTGAAAATAATATCCAACTATTGGATTACCAAAAACATTTGTTTAGTTTATCAAGTAAACAAAGACAGATTTTTATTTTTTATATTAGTCTTATCAAATAATCTATTTATCATTTTTCCCCATTATCTTCTACCAACCTTCAGCCAACTTTATAATTATACTCACTCCCTGACCTTTTTACCTTTTGGACCAAAAAACTGCACTTGGCAATTTTTGTAGGATTCCAAAGAATTGAACAAGTTTTTTGTTTTTTTCATCAATATAATTCTGTAAAGACTAGAATAAATGGTAATCTGAAAGTTTAATATTAAGTGAATACAGCAGATGAGTTATAATGATTTTTAGATGCTTTTATCAGTTATTGTCTTTAATTAGTCTAATCGAGAGTAGTACAATTGTTAAATTTTCTAGAAAATGTCTATAATATACGAATCCTTTGTTGTTTCATCATATTTTCAGCCTCATCTTATTTTAATGAAGACCAACCTTATTTACACCAAATTTCAATTACCCTAAAATCTTTTCCATTCTAACATTCTTAACAACATCCACAATAAACCCTTTTTAATCAAACCCACTTTGGGAAACTTAAGACCAGCCTTTAGAAAGTCCAAAAAGGAACAAGTCATTATATCTTGATTACACATTGGTTACACAAGACTTACAAACTCCTTTATACCCAAACAAGAAAAACAACCATAGTGTGAAACATGTTAAACACCCTGTACTATTAAACACTTCTCATAGAATGTGGAGATTTTGCTCTCATTAGAAAATGCTTTTAAACAAATAATATGAAAGATCTATTTGCAAATAATGTGAGAGATCTATTTGAAAATATCAACATAGATGACTTTTTTTTCTTTTTTGAAGGAAACAAAATTTTGCCTGATCAATACCATACTCCCCCTCAACACAATCTCCGATGATGCTAATATATATCGTTAAAACTGTTAACTACAAAAGTGTAAATATAGATGTACAATGTATATTATTCCCTAACCTTTAGTCATAAAATAACCCTGACAAGTTGATATGCTGTTAAAATCCATCAACCAAACAACCATGCATTCTACATTGTTGCAAAATATCCATTTGTCACAATTTGTTTAAAAAAATGGGACATTTATGTTACATTTAAGTACTGGATTGTGCATAGAAATACAGTCCAGTAGTTTATTTTTATTTTTAATTTAATTCAATTTATTTTGTTTAACTAATGTAAAAAATATCACACACCAAAGCTGGTGCAATTTGGATAGTTTTTGTATGTTGGCTATTTCCAAATTTATGTTTATTTTCACATAATGTCAGGGGAGTCCCTGTGGCATAATGGTTAATGTGCTGGTGTGCGACATCATGGTAATCAGGTTCAAATTCTAGTTGCACTATTACGTTCACTTTCAGACTAATACCCTTCAGAAAAGTATGAACCCCCTCATCTCCCCCCCCCTGGTCCAGTTATGAGTTAAATAGTGCCACAAAGAAACTAACCAACTAAATCATATAATATCTTTTTCATTTGATTATTATCAATCTTCAATCTCAAGTGATCATCAGCAAAATCTCTTCAGCATAAATATTTGCCAACTCCTTTGACATGGTTGAATAGTTTTTCTATTTGAATAATAAAGCAATAACCTTTCATAAAATAAATAAACCTAATATTTAAAATTTGTTGCTTATTTTCTTTCATTTCCATTAATAGAATCAGTAATCCAGGATATGCCAATTTGAACAAATTTAAATTTGTCAAAAAATGGAATTACATCAGCTGTAAGGATAAAATCAAAAGGGATTTTTAAATAAAGTTTGTTAAAACTAAATTCTTCTAATGTCATTGCATAGTAAAATGAAACAAACTTTGGAGAGTAATGCAATATATATACTAAAATAGACAAACAAATAAAAATGGGATTTTTTTTTGAAGACAAACCCCACATGTATTACATAAACTCGTCACAAAAATTAAATATCCTTGTGAGGAAAATATGACCTAAAATGGTGTGTAACCTTTTGCACAGTGGCAAAAAGGAAGAAACTAGCTAAAATCTGAAAATTAGAACATTGATAATCCATAACCTGAGGTGATGCCATGATATTTAGAATGACCAAACATACATGAAAAGTTTTATAAAGCTATGAATATACAATATTATGAAAGGTTTATGAAAAGAAAGATAAATAATTTTTCTTAGAGAACAAAAGTCATTAAAAGATATTTCTTTTGTGTGTGTGTGTATGTGTAAGTGTTTCAAAGAGAAATGGAAAGTAATATGCACTGGTATTTAAAAGTCTATTTGATGTGTAAAATGCTGGGATTGGTGTGGTAGAAGGTGAGAAGTCGGTAGCATGATAGCGGGGTAGATGTGAGAGATTGGTGGCATTGTTGATTCAGATTAACATTCCTCTGTCTTGTATTGAAAGACATATTTCTTTTTATAGGCAATCACTGGATAAAAGTGGATCAGCAAAAATGACTTTGTATTTGGGTACAACCACTTTTGAATTGTTTTAAAAGACCCTATTTTTGTCTCTATTTTACTGGAAGGTTGCGCAGATGTGTATGGACCATTTTACAACACAATTTTCTCAAACGTCACAGGGTGAAAATCTGGTTCTGTGTATTGTCTATTTATTACCGTTACATTTTAAATGAGATGAAAATGAAATATAACCTTCTTTGTAGAATTAATGTGTTGGAAGAAGTTGCATGCATCTAACAAATGGCTATATAGACAAGTGCAATTTAGAATACAATGTTATGTAGATGCTCCTTTTCATTTGATAAGAGAAAACAATTTAACAGATGAATTTTACTCTGGGGAAAGAGGCTCAAATGGGATTTAAAAAAAGAAAAAACACAACATAAGTTTTTTTTAATCATAAATAATATATATATATATATATATATATATATATATATATATATATATATATATATATAGTTAAGGATAGCAGGCAGAACTTTTCTCTAAGTGTTTCATTCTGAACAAATCCAGTAAGTAGCACCCAACAAAAAAACAGCTGTACTTGCCTCCTCCTATCAAACAAACCATCCAAGTAAGATGAACAAGACATGTTGAACATTAGTGGGGAAGTAAGAACAAACTAGTGTGACATTCTCCTAAGGACACCTATACATGGCCTATACCAATGCAGGCCGATTAGTAAAAACCTACACTTCTGCATGGATTCTGGATGCTGTGCAGAAGTCCTTCCAGGGGTAATGTTTGATAGGGACCGGTGGTGAGAGAGAGTCATAGGTATCCGTGCTGTCAGCACAACCCGATAATGATGATATATACATGTATAAAAAAATATATATATGTGTGTGCATGTGAGTCTATGTGTGTGTGGTTTCAAAATTTATAGAATTTGGACCAAAAAACAGACAAATCATATTTCATGGTTTATTTTTCATATTGTGTTATTAATCTTTGGTTAACCTTAAGTTGTATAAGTTTGTTAAAATTTGTAAATTGATTTTTTTTAAAATTTTATTTTTAAAAATTTTCTAACTTCATTATTATTACTAGCAAATATATGCACCCTCCGGGTGCAAGTATTTAAGTTTTAATATAATAAAATATCATATTAAATTAGAAAGGCTAATGAAACTGAATAAGAATGCAGATGAAAAAATTTAGAACAGAGGGGGTATGATTGAAAAATAGAACAACTTTGAAACTAACTCTTCCATCATTTTCCATTACTCCCATCTTTCATTGGTAAATTTTCCTAATTTATCTATTTAGTTAAAATAGGAAGTAAAGAATATTACAGTTATTTCTTCTTGTTAATGGATTTCTTTAAGATTTATCCCCGAGATTTTTGCTCATATTCAATAAGATAAAACCAAATAATTAGAAATCAATAATACTAAGCATATATTTATTAAAACCAAATTTTTAAGATCAATATGCAAATTAGCCTTCCCATTCACACTGTAATCCGCTATTTCGTTGTGTATATAAATACAACTGCATGTTATTAGTATGTAGATATGGTCAACAGTCTTAATAATGTAAAACAATTTTATTAATAATTGAGGTTTAAATAAAAATAAAATCATGGAGAATGTGATGTAAAAGAATTGTGACTTGTATAGTAATATAGTTTCGGTTACAGATAGACAAAAACACAATCTCCATTATAATAAGATATAAATATTGAAAGGAAGAAGAATTACTACACACAGATCCCATCTTAAAGCTCAGGGAGTGATATTTTGATCCTAGGCAAAGTACACAGGTATAGGTATGTATGTATGCATGTATGTATGTGTGTATGTACATGTGTATGTGTATATATATATGTATGTATATGTAGAGATATATGTGTGTGTATGGGTGTACATATGGGGGTGCAAATGTGTATGTATATATGTACATATGTATGTATATGTATATATATATGTGTGTGTGTGTGTATGTATATATATGTATATGGGGATATGTACAGATTTATGTGGATGGAATAAGTATGAGTATATATATATATGTATGTGTAAGTGTGTGTACACATGGATGTACGGGTACATGTATATGTATGTAGGTGTCCAGATATGAGTACGGGGGTGTAAATATGTGCGTATATACATATGGATGTACGAAAACATATATAAATGATGTGCACGTGAGTATGTGTGTATGTATGTATGTATGTATGTATGTATAGTTGTATGTATGTATGTATGTGTATATATGTATGGGGATGTATGTATAGGGGTATGTATATATGTATGTAGGTGTATGTGTGCGTGTATATGAATACTTGTGCATTAGGTATGGGTGTGTGAGTATATATATATGTGTATGTGTGTGTGTGTGTAGGTCTATAGGTATGTATGCCTAGATAATTACAATAGGGGTTGGCAGGCGAATGCGTGTATATATATATATAGATATGGATATATATACATATAGGTGAGCATGGGTGTGTACGATTGCATATGTGTACATGCAAGTATTTGATCGGCACGTTTGGGTGCGGATAATATGCACATGAGCACATATACGTGGTGAAAATGAGAATGGGACTTGGAACCTGTGTGGTCCGGGTTTCACATGCGAATTTTACAATAGTAAATTAATAGGTGACCATCTGTAGAGACGATAACACACTGACCCTCAAATGAAATACACTAGACTTAAATAAATAATAAATAAATAGCAGAAAAATAAGGAATAACTATTAAATTGTAAAATCTTCAAGAGAAGATTTAAAGAGATAGGATGTCAAGGGTAATAAAAAAACCCTCACCCCAAAGAAATTTAATCCCCCATAGGAAGCAATTGTTAAAAAGGCAAATCCCCACCTGCGGATTTTTCACCCAGGTTTGAGATGACTTGTTGGTTGTTCTATCTATATATCTATATTTCTGTTTTTGTTTTTGTTTTTATTTATTTTGTTTTTTATCCTTTATTTTAACTTCATCCTTAAATGTTTTAGATAATTCTGATTTCCTAATTTAATATCTATATATTTTTTTATCTCTATTTGTATTGTTATTTTCCATTTTTTCATTTTTACTTTTTATATATATATATCTAATTTTTAATTTTTTAACTTTTATTTATCATTTATTTATATATTATTTATTTATTATTGATTTATTTTTATTATTATAATTTTTACTTTATTTTAACTTTAATTTTATTTTAATCCTCTTTTTTATATTTTATATTGTATATTTTACTTTGTATTTTTACTTTTTTAATTTTTACTTTTTTAATTTTAATTTTTATCATTTTATAATTTTATTTTTTTATTTATTATTTTATTTATTATTTATTATTATTATTATATTTATTATTATTTTTTTAATTATTTATTTTTTATTTGTTACTTTTTATCTCTTATTTTACTTTATTTTTTTTTTTTTACTTATTTTATTTTTTACTTTTTACCTTCTTTTTTTATATTTTAGTTCCCACTTTTTATTTTTTACTTTTTATTATTCATTATTATTTGTGTTCTTTTATTCTTTATTTTTATTTTTTACTTTTGCTCATTTTGTATGTACACGTTTACAACTAATTTCCCAAGAAATCATTTCCATATCTAAGACACACCCCATCCGTAGCATAGTTCTCCCCGCCTCATTCAAATAAACTAACCCTGCCCATCTCAAACTAAGACAAAAAATTGATAGATTTAAAAGCGATATTACTTTGGGAAATTCTCAGTAAGAGTCATGTTCTTGCAATTACCTGAAGATGCTGCAGTAATGCGGTTGAAATAAATTATTGTAATGAATCAAATTTAAAGTTTTTTCCTTCATTTATTGAATATCTTGCTCTGTCTGTCCACTCACTGGCACTAGGCACAGTGAGCGGTTTACCTGCCTAAGCTTGGTTAAACCACATATGGAAAGATCCTAACTACAGGAAAAATATATATATATATATATATATATATATATATATATATATATTAAAAACTTAATTTTTTAAAAATAAATTTATTCTGGCAACTTTTGTGTCTACAAATCTGATTTCATAATCTAAATCATAGGTCCATTATGAAATCAGATTTGAGGAGGCGAAAATAGCCAAAATTAATTTATTTCTGATAAATTAAGGTTTTCATATATTTATTTATACTATACTCCATATATGTAAAAATATGCACATATATATGCACATATATATATATATATATATATATATATGCATCATTTCAAAAACATCTTTTATATATCTATAGAGAGAGAGATTTTTGTATCATTTCTTATATATATATATATGTAGATTTTTGTATCATTCCAAAAACATCTTTTGAGCCTGATGATTGCTCAGCTTTAAAAAATTAAGCACACACAGCAAGAAACCAATGGTAGCAAACTTGTTCCCATGTAAATAAATATAAAAATATAAACCAAAATATTTATTGATCTATCTATCTATCTATCTATATATATATATATATATATATATATATATATATATATATATAGAAGAGAGAGAGATAGATAGATAGATAGATAATTAATATATAGATTAATTTCATCTATTTTTCATATTTGTCAAATGAAAAAACATTATATTTGGGATTTTTACACCTTGAAGACTTTCATCTATAACTCTATGGACTTATCAATGCCACAAGTAAATTTTGGAACTCTAACATCTTTCTTCAAATTACACTGTGGACTTGTATATTTTTTAACAGCTGAAATATATACTATACTATTTTGATACCCACTTTACATTTTTATATAAATTTTTACAACAAACTCTTTTGAGTTTTACTATAAACTATAATGCTTCTGATTTTTTTAAATTAAAAATAAAATTTATTTTATTTTTAAAACAGAACATGCATTTTTCAAAATTTCAGCGGTTGAATTCAGCGTTCGTTTCTGTAAACAGTCTTTTAACGGATATCTTTCTTCCCGTCTATGTTGCTCTTTGATGAAGAACAACTTATCGATTTGGTCGAAACAGTTCTATCAGCAATTACATAACAAACATCATATGTTTTTTCAAAATGTTAAATTTCATACTGTCGGATTAATTTCCATCTATTTTTCATATATATATATATAATCATTATAGTTGTAAACAACATAGGTTGGTATTTCAAATAATTCATTTGTATTGTATTGCATGTTATGATACTGTATATAGACATGTTTAACCAAAAATGTAAATTTGGGGAAGGAGTAATTCATAAAAGGAAGTGTAAACATTATGCTAAACATGTTTTTTTTTACATTGGGATTAGACAAATTTTATGTGCAAACTTTTGGCTGACTATGACATGAATAAAAGGTACTTAATACAAAGAGAGGAGGGGGGAAGTATGTGATATAGAAAAGGAAAGTGAATCTAATAGAGTAGAAAATAGAGAAAGAAAACAAGAAATAGATAGGGAGAGAAAAAATTAAACAGAAAGAGCTGGAAAGACTGAGAAAGCTTTTAACATTGATCTAATACAAATGATACAACCATCTCTACACATTATCTACAAAAACAAATATATATATATATATATATATATATATATATATATATATATATATATAATGGAATTTGATAATTTGCTTTTGAAGCATTGTTATGTAAAGTATATTATCATTTAATAATAAAAATAATCATGACAAGCAAACCTGGTGAATAAAGTGTGCCACATGGAACACCGTAGAGCTGTTTCAACTTTATTAAGTCGCATCAGCGGTGTATATATATATATATATATATATATATATATATATATATATATATATATATATATATAATGATATAATGGAGAATGATTTGAAAAGTTTTAGCATATAAAGTTGCTCAATGCTGAAATAGCAGAGCAGATTTAAAATTCTGAAGAATATGCATGAAACTATAGTTACAGAAAATTAATACCATATTATTATGTGTGTGTGTGTGTGTGTGTCAGTATGTCACATTTTTGCAGCTTTTCTCCAAGAGGAAGTAGCCCAATATATCATACCATTTTGGGATCAGACCAACTCCATGAGAAAATTAAAAACATCCTGGGTAAAATCCGAATCTGCAATCCTGAATTTTTTTTTTTATTCGTTTTAATTACTAAAATTGTTTACTGCAATTTAAAAAAATTTTTTTGTACAATGCATGTCATTGTTGAGCCAAAGGCTCAATTAAGTACTCACTGTAGGAGCTAGTTTGAATCTTATACCAGAATCTTATACCAGATTGCTAATATATTATAAAAAGCTCCCAGATATTAAATATATATACCATTATTCTAAGTTTATATTAGTAACTTTGTAATATTCATCTACAGAACTTACAAATTTCTTTGGCATTTGTCTTGTGAGGTAAGAGTAGCATCTTGGATAGTCAAGATGAATCCTGTTGACAGCAGTGTATAAAGTGGCGCAGCATCCAATTCTTGTATGACTGTCTCTTCTGAAGGTATTGTAGACATGGTTGGAGTGTAGATTGAAGACTGCCTTTACTTCTGACATTATCTTCTATCCTTTTGCTGTTGGTTGCATTTTTTATCTTCCGTCCCTATTGACTCCTTCTTGAACAACCTAACACCAGCCCCTGCAGTTGAGAAGATGCTTGCTCCAGTAGTTTATGGGAATAAGTCTTGCGCCAGTAAAAATGGAGAGAGATAAAAACACAGTTTTTTTCTGCGCATGCCCAGAAGCCTCTTCCTGTCCTAAGCCCTCTGGGAGATTGTTATTTTTGTGTCTTTTTTATTTATTTATTTATTTAATTTAATTTTGTTTTACTTTTGTTTTATTCATTTTTACTTTTATTAATCCCATAATACATCCCCACACAAGTAGCGGAGCTACGGTAAGGATGCATCAGAGAAGTGAGTCTTTTGTAAGGTGTGTGTACGAAAGAAGGCAGAGGTGGCTTTATTACTCAGCTTTATTGAACGAGGTCATAGTGGCCTGTAGCGAGGGAATTTCTCCCTGACTAAAAAGGACCAACCATACCTCTGTAGGGTTGTGTATGTGGAAAGTCAATATCGTATGTATGTGGAAAGTCAAAAGTGTGTGTTATTTTTATTTTTTTATTTTTTTTTATTTGTCATTTTGGTTTCGTAGAAGGACTCGTTCATTTGTTGTACAATTGTTTTTTTTGTTGGTGTCAGTTAATTCCTTTCGTTGTTTTATTTCATTGTTTTTTTTCTTTTCTTTGGTGCAAACGAATCTTTAACGAAACAAGAGGGTTATTGTCCAACTCTTTTGTCCCTGAGAATTAATTTTTATTTTTTTTATGTGTGTTTGGTCAGGTTGTCATGACGGAGAATTATGGCTGAAATTTCTATTTAATCGTTTACACATGGGGACGAATTAAAAAAAAAACTTGAGCTTTTATTATCACCTGTCTTCTTTTGGTGCAAACTTTAGTATGGAAGCAAAAGAGACATGATTAATTGACCTTTTTTTTTTAATTTTTTTTTTTTTTAAAATTAAATCACCTGCTACGTTGGCTTTTGGTCCTTGTATGGGCTAATAGTATGAAGGTGTCTTTTTAGACAGCAACAGTCTATTTTCTGCCATAATGGAATTAGGTCCAATTGTAGTGTGTTCATTTTAAAAAAAAAATTTTTATGTTGGTGAGGTGAATGTGTGTAATAGTGTTCAGAGTCTCACTAGTAGTGGTTAAAGTGAGTGGGTAGAAGGTTAAGTAGTAACATGAGTTTATGCATATTTTTTTTTTTTGGTTAATGTGGGGAAAAAAATGTTATTTACTCACAATTTCTTTTCTTTTTTTTTTTTAGGTGAATTTAAGAAAAAAAAAATATGTTGCTTGTTTTTTTTTGTTTTTGTCAGCAAGCTCTACGAAATTCATATTTTGTCTCCTTTCTTCTTTCTTTCTTTTCTTCTTCTCGATGTACATTTCATATACTTGATGTCAATTTTTTTGTTGCTGTTTGTAGTGGGAGGCAGGCTATTTGAAGAAAAATATTTTTGTTGATGTTGCTTTGTGTTAATGCATTCTATGTTAGAGCGTCTTTCTTTTTTTTTTTTAAGTAAAAATGTCTCTTGTATTTTGTCGTTAACTTTTGTTTTATTTATTTTTACTTTAATTAATCCCCACAAGCTCTCTTGTCTGGTGTATTCACTGCCATATAACAGATTACTGAGGACACATGCCTTGAACAACTTGTGTTTGGTGTTCAAGATCAACTTGTTATTGTTCCATATTCACTGGCTCAATTTTGCCAATTATGCCAGCTGGTTATGATAGAGCCCAGATAATTGAAGTGGTTAGAGTCTTCAACTTACAAATTAAACTTTTTGAAATTACATATATCAAATAAAATATTGATTTACTATTATAGAGTTTAAATCAAAGATTCTTAGATTCACTTTTGAGCCCTGAGTTTCTGAGCCTAAATTTACCCTCTGCCATTTGAGTATGATCTCTGCAACCGTAAACCAGTACTATGGTGTGTGTGTGGGGGGGGGGGGGTAAAAGTACCATCGTTGTATATTGATGAAACAGGCTCAAGAAGTTAATAAAATGTCCAAAGGATTAAAAAAGAGAAAAAAATAGAATAATTATGGGAGCCAGTCATAGCTAGAATATAAGATGTGCAAAGTGTACTGTGATCAGTATTTTTTTATACATTGCTTAAATTTGTATTATTCAAAATTGACTTTGTGTTATTTGATTTATTGACAAATTCAGAGTCAAAAGAGTCCTTTTTTTAAGATACTAAGGAAATGATGGCAAATGATGGCATGCTAGCATAGTTTGGATCAGTTTTGTATGGATCAGCACTTCTAACTAGGATCAGAGTGTAATTTCTGTGTGCTCTACCTTGAATTAATGTTTCCTCCTCAGTATTTGTGACTAAGATCATAGTGTAGTATCTATACCAATGCTATTCACACAGGGTTTTTTTAAACTATAAGGTATAATATAAAAAAATAGTAAAAATACATATATAATCTTTTAAAAATCAAAAATGATTATTTAATGTAGAGTTTCAAAACTTTGACCATACATTACTAATACAGTCAATCCTGTATTATTTGGATTATTCAGACTATTGTCCTCATCTATATTATTATCTGTACAACGTTTTGATGTGCCCTCCGGTCTTCTTCAGGTATTTCTTGTTGGACTCAGGAGCATTCTCGAACTCAGGAACCTTCTTGTCATAATCGGGAGCCATCATGGTACTTTAGCAGAATGAGAACAGTATTCACCCATGGATTGAATAAAAGCTTGGGTTCAAAGTTCCGTGATGACTCCCAATTACAACAAGAAGATTTCCAAGTTCAAAAAGAAGGTTCCCGAGATATATTTTATATCTTTTTGATTTACTAAACTCTTCCTTTCGGGTTTCTCTACATTTTTTAATTTATACACATCATATGTGATTTTTTACAATAGACTACACAATTTCAATAAAATTTCCATTTAATGGTTAATGAAAAACTTACAAATAATGAAATCAATGAAAGATAAGCACACAAACCTTAAGGTTCAACCATAATCCTAAGATGAGTCACATGTTTTGCAATATTTTGGTAATGTGAGGCACAGTTCAGCGGCTCTGGATCCTTTTTTTGAGGTTGAGACAGTGATAAACCACAGTGGACTATGAGATACCAAGCTTTCCTAATACTCTACACATTCTACTTGCCAGATTTGCCTCTATGGCTTTCAGTGCAGCTTTGGAACCCATGATTTAAGCCTACCTGACCTTATCTGAACATTGATGTTCTTGCAAACAGCAAAATTTCTTGAACAATCTGGTTACTGTGATCAACAGCACTTTCATTTTTGTACAATGTTTTTGGTTGTTTCCACAGTGATATGGACCAGTTTAAACTCATAAAACATAAGTTCCAAAATTAGACTATGTTGCATGTTTATCTGTGTGACTTTTAAATCACATACAGAGTGAAGCAATGCACAACATGTCAGCGCACAAACTACCACAAAACTACCAACCACAGTGGGTACTTATCACTGCTTGAACTGCTTTTGTCACACGATATACATCCCGGAAACTAGCACATATCCAAATATTAAAAAACTTTTTAAAAACTCACCCTCGTACAATAATTACAAAACCCATAAAAAAAGGATTTATCCTTAATGACACCAGGTTGCTTAGACATTATAAAAATCTTTCTATATATGCATAATATAATGTACATTTTAAAAAAGTGACATCTAAATGGCTAATAATGCTTCATGGAATTTCTCATTACGTAGACCAGATTATGTGACTGATAAATATATTTGGAAAAATCACATATTACCTTCTTTTTTACTTTTTTAATATATAATTAGATTATATTAGAAAACTTGCCCGCAGTCTGAGTAATGAATGTTTAAGTCAAATTACTAGGATTTCAAGGAATACAGACAAGTTGTTAAGTTCTGAAAAACTGAAAAAATTCCATGGCAACCAGCACATTTGTACACTCATAAAATTTACAATATCCAAATTATATATTTATCTATATTAATCTGAAAAAGTAATTTTTGTTTCTATTTGTAATTAGACACTCTTAAGTGGGATGACTAGATTCAGCTTAGACAAATTTGCTTCACTAAAACAAATTCTCTGTAAGTAACTTTAACAATGCACCACTTTCATTATATACCACTTTATTGTATCATGAAACTAGCCTTACTTTACTTTACCAACTGATATGAACAATACTTTTCTTTTCAAATCCAATGAACAATAGAATATAAAAAGAATACAGAATATAATTAATGTCCACCTGTTGATTACTTTTATAAGCCATTGTTAAATGAAGGTTGGAAGATCATGAAAGGTCATGAAAGGTCATATGAGACCAAAGTCAATAAATTATTTGAAGCCATAAAAAAATAATACACTTTATTACATTTGAATAGGAAATTGGTTCATTGATATCTTCTAAACTTTTAGTAGATTTTATATTCAGAAAGAAGTTTAAAAAATGGGAACTATAAAATTATATTAAAAAAAAAGAAGAACTTAGATATATATATATATGTAGGTACTACTACTATCCTGGGTAAGGTGTCACACCTGTTAGACTCCTCAGACTGACACAGTAGCTCCCAAGCCAACATTTTTCTATTATTGATAAAGGGTTTTGGAGTTTAAAAAAGTCCATTGTAGAATAATAATGGAAAATCCTTAAACATAGAAAATAATTGCTTCAAACTGTAATAAGCAAAAGGGATAATCTATTAATTTATCTATTTCTATGTAGATGCAAACTAATTGTGTGTGTAGGTGTATGTGTGTGCGTGCGTGCGTGCGTGCGTGTGTTTGTGTGTGCATGTGTGTGCATGCATTTGTGCATGCATTTGTGCATGCGCCATCACTACTGCAATTGTGATAACTATTAATTTGTCAATTTAGGATAGAATTACAGTGTAATCTTTTTATCACCTGAATGTGCAATGAGTGACACCTTTTGACCTGAACTCACAAAGTTCATTAAAAAAAATTGAACACAAAATATATACAAACTTTGCCACAGACATAATCCATTAAAAGAAAAGATGTGAATGGTTACTATATTAAGATCTGGTATGATCTCTCTGAGCCCAAAATGTTGGGTTTACAGTGTATATTAAAATAGTGAAATATTAGGCTTTTAGGTTCAAAGGGTTATTTTCTTTTCTCTCTCCACTTTTTTTATAATCAGTTATGGTTAACTATCCTCTTGAGACACACATATACACTTAGAATAAACAAGATGACCCCTGAACTCAGTGTAAATTGGATGGAAAATTTCATTATTCTCTAAGTTAGATATTTTAAGTGTTGCTCTTATAAAAAGTCTTCAAATATATAATAAAGCATTACATGATAGTGGATACATGAGATATAAGCTTAAATTTAACAATGAACATAAAAGTGATACACAAGATAGGAACAAAAAAAGAATAGAACAAGAAATAGAAGGATCATCTCCCATATATAAGACATGGGGTGGGGATGCAGTTAAAACGACATTAAAGACACTGAGAGACCATTCAACAGACACATGATCTTGGTGAAGAGAACATTAAAATAAATACAAACAATAATTCAATAGAATTTTTTGAAAAAGATTAAGATTAAAAGTAAGATAACATTCATTATCTTGAATTTTTATTATCATTATTTATTTTTCCATGCTTCTAACATAACCAATAAGGCTTTCCACTATCCATTTTATATATATATATATATATATATATATATATATATATATGCGTGTGTGTGTGGCATTTCATAATTCTCTTCATTTTATCAAAAATTTGAATGATCAAAAAATATTCAGTACAAATGTAAACCCCACAGACTTATTCATTTAGGAACTTTGCATGATTAGCAATTAATTCTAACAAACCTTTACTGGTGAGTTTGATACTCTCTGAGTGCCCCATACTTCTGGCCTTGTGCCAAACTTAGTAAATGACTGCTTTTCATTCAGTTGCAAATTGACTGGAAATTACTTTATTCTATAGTATTATTATAAAGTATTTCAAGTATTTCTCTAATAAAATCCTGGATTATGGTTACACACACACACACATACATACATACATACATACATTACATATATATATATATATATATATATATTATGGACTCTCTCGTCGATTTTCGACGCATGAGGGTTCACACACACAATGAACACCCACACAGTGATTTGTTTATAGTGGTGAAGGCTTGTGTTGGACCATCCACACTTCTTGGCACAGTCGATAGGAAAGAATTGGTGCATCAAGGGTTGCCACAAACCCAATCAACGATATATATATAATTTTTAAAAGTATCATACTTTATTGATCAGCAATTTTAAACAAGTTAAAAAGAAAAGAGGGCGAAAGAAGGAGAAACTTAAGGGCCCTTTCGACCGGTGCTTTTTTCAAAAGTAACAACCGGTAGATCGTTTAAAAGTCAAACTGTATATATATTAGGTAAAAGAGGGGGATAAGACCATGTAAATGTTGGAGCAACATGAAGGAAAGGAAAAAAATGTATATATTTTACCTTCACGTTACCCCCCACTTCAGCTACCACGTATCCAGCAAAAATTACCAGGGAGTGTTTTAGATGTCTTTGTCTACACAAGGTCGGGCAGTCAAAAATATGGTGACTGCCTCAAGGACATTAAGGTGGTGGTTTGTCCTGGCCTTGTATAGAACAGAAAATTGCTGATCACAATAGTTGATTTTACAACTATTTATATTACACAGGTGATCACCAATGGCAGAGTCTTGTACCTGTGAGAGCCCGAGTGTGGTTTGAAGAATGTTTCTTATTCCCCTCGGGACTTGTTGGTTTATTCGTACACTCAACCTTTGTGTCGTCCTACCAATATAACTGGCATCGCACCAGCAGTGATACTTATAAATTACTAAATTTTGTTCAAAGATTGGCAGAACATTTTTTTTGAGTTGAGCGAAAGGCAGGTCTAGTAGTGAAAATTTAACTGCATTGAAACAACGTATTATGGCTAATTTGATCTTATTTGCCAACGTCTGACCAACAAGTCCTATCTACGGCAATCGTAAATACACAGGGCACTTAGATGGACGAAACTCTTTGTTACTTTTAAAATCAGATAAGGTTTGGTTGATCTCATTAATAGTTGAATCCTTGGGATACCCATCGTCAGCAAATATGTTTGTAATTTTCTTGAGTTCATATTTAATCTTGCAGTCAGAGCAGATCATCAATGCTCTAAATGTTAAGCATTCGATTAGATTCACCTTTCGTGATTTGGGAGCAAACGAATCCCAACTCAAGTAAAGGCCAGTAAAGGTGGGCGTACGATAAATACTCATCACAAAAGATGAGGAACATTTTCAACTAAAGCGTCCAGGAAGGGCAGACTATTATTTTTCTCCTCTTCCATTGTGAACCTTAAACAGGGATGTAAATCATTCAAGCTCTGAAAAAATTTAAGAGCTTCATCACGTGAACTAAAGCAAGCAAAATTATCATCCACGTAACATGCATAGTAATAAAGTTTGGGAACCTTATCAAACAATATCTTTTCAAGAAAACCCACAAACACATTAGCCACTAGGTATCCAAGGGGATTCCCCATCGATATACCATCAATCTGCCTGTACATAGTGTCGTTAAAACTAAAGGACACTGGCTTAGTGGCCAACTCCATTAACTCAGTGAAAATATTCTCAGGAAAAAGGGGAGGGGCCAAATGGCTATGATACAGCAAGTCTGCACAAATGCCAATAGTCTTGTCTAATGGTATATTAGTAAACAGAGAAGTAACATCGAGGGAAACCAGCAACTGGGATTCTTTACAAGGCAATTGACGAATGGAAGAAACGAAACTGAAGGAATCAGGAACACAATAACCTGAATAAAAGTTCAGAACAGGATTTAATAATTCGACCAACCACTTGGCCAGCTCATGCTGGACCAAGCGACACATAGATACTATAGGTCGTAGTGGGACACCGGGTTTATGGATCTTTGGTAACCCATACATCCTTGGTATGTTTGAACCGACTGGACAGATCCTATCATATACTTCTTTAGAAAGCAACTTTTTCTTATATAAATTAAGGAAACGTTTCTGCAGTTTCATTTTTGTAGGTATCGTCATGTGATAAATCACCCAATTTTATGAATTTACTAGTATCATCTAAAATAGTGTTCATTTTGGACACATAATCCAAGCGATCTAAAATAACAACACCAGAACCTTTATCTGTTTTGATGAGGTAAATATTTGTATTACGCTTGAGGCCCTTGGCTGTCTCGAAATGGTTCTTCTGCCACAAGAAACCACTTGATTCGACCTTGAAATCAGCAAACCTATATGCTAAATCCCTTAAACGGGCTTTTAAGTAGTTTGGAAAAAGTACCGGTCAAAAGGGCCATTAAGTTTCTCCTTTTTTCGCTCTCTTTTCTTTTTAATTCATTTAAAATTGCTGACCAATAAAGTATGATACTTTTTAAAATTATATACAAATTTAGCTGTACCAAAAATATATATATAGGCAAGTCTAATGCGAATTTTAGCAAAGAGAGAGAGAGAGAGAGAGAGAGAAAGAGAGAGAGAGAGAGAGAGAGAGTTCTATGAAATGTCAATCCTTAAATGAATGTTTATTTAGTGCACATTAAATTCTCAGTTTTTGATTTTTTTCAATATCCCAAGTTATAAATCTTAATGCTGTAATATACTATGAAAAACCTAAAAGGTGTTTTTCAATTTACCTAAACTAAAATTCAAGTATATTACATGATCATTTTTTTGTTACCTTATACACAACTGAGCTGTTGGGGGTGAACACATTCTGAAGATTCAATATCCCAAATTTATTTCATCCAAATGAATCTCTTCTTTGTATTTTTGATATTGTCAAAATAACATTTCAGCCTTCCTCATATGTAGGGAGGCTGAAATGTTATGTTATTATTTTTCTGGCAGAGTGAAGCAAGAAAAAAATGGTAACAAACAAACATTTTTAAAATCATCTGAGCAACAATGATTGTTATATCAGTTATTCTAGTTTTTGAGTTATGCATAATATTGGTATTTATCCAGGCCGCTCGCCACAGGTAGGATGTGACACAAGACTTCAAGTATGAGCATCAGCTTGTTCTAATTTTCAACATTGAGATATTCTCAAATATTATCTTGGTTAAATTCTCCAACACTTTTGAAAAGAAACCATACTAGTTTTTTTTATATACAGCTGTTAGATAACTTCATGTATGCTGCATTGTTCAACTTTCTCTCTTTCCAACAATCTGCTGGTTGTAAAAGCCAAGCTAGTATTTCAATATGATTTTCTTTATGCAAAAAGTTCTAACAAAGAGAACATTTAAGAACTGTTTCATGTAAAAGATTGGGGAAAAATGCTGCATGCATATTTGAAAAATAGAGTAACTGATAATATGAATATTATTGCTTAGATGGTTTTTTAAAAAATTGTTAACCTAGGGAAGGCCATAGAATGGATCAGCTGAAATGTTATGTTGATAATATCAAAAACTCAAAAGACAGATTTTCATTATATGAAAAAGAAATCTGTCATTTCAAAGTCATAAACAATGGATTCAATATATTCACAAATACCAGGCAATATTTTGATTCAACCAATCACTATTTACTCTGTGCGTATCATATCATAAAAATTTACTCAAAAAATGTTAATTCCAAGAGGAAAATACTTCTGATTTTAATAACCTTTCTTATTTTACTATTTTGACACAAATAATAAATATAAGGGAAATATTTTTTTTGATGAAATCACTTTAGCACCAGCTTCAGTATATGAAAAAAACAAACCCAAAAGTGAAAGTATTTGAGGAAAGAATACAAGATCCTCACATAAGGATTGAGTTCTATTCCAATGACCAGATCACTAAACAGACATCTAAAATTTTCATGTGTATATCAAGCATCTGTACATAAAATTTATAGGTTTCTCAAGAATATTTCTTATACTGTATATATTATTTATACAGTCACTGTTGCACCATCTATCATCTTGCAACTATGATTTATTAGTACAACTATATTCGAATTACAATTTTAAAAAAATCATTTTTTCTTTGTTTCTAACACTGATCTTAATCGGTATAGTAAGAATCAGTTCATAAATTCCTTTCAAAGATTTTCTCAGTAATTCTTCATTCTCCACACTTAATTTATTTTTGTACAATAATTTTTAAACTGATATTATCATCACAAAAATAAATTGATATTTAATTTATGCAAACTTATAACATGAATGCTATCTTTTCTTTTGAAAACTAACACATTAAGCATGAGATGTTGTATGGCTATGTACACTAGATTTTAAGAAATAGTATGTTTATAATAAAAATAAATATATCAAAAGGCTTGACTGAAATATTTCATTAGTTGACTGTATAAGTTTGATTTGTGCCAACACACTGAATCCTTGGAATAATATTTTTGAAAAAGATAATTACTTTTTTAGAAATTTGTTGTGGACACTTGAATGGGGCCTTATGATTTGAAATCCACAAATAATAAATATTGGATGATGATGATGATGATGATGATGATGATGATGATGATATTAGTAATAATAAGGAAGTTCTTTAAAAGTGTAACATTCTATGTTCTATAAGTGAACGTTTAGTTTTGAGATTAGTTTAAGTCATAGGATCAGAGAAGAACTCTTAAGTATTAATATGTGAGCATTTATGTTTTACTTGTATGTGTATGCTTTTACCCAACCCCTCTAAATGAGCAAGATGCAACAAAAGGTCAGTTTTTAAGCAGAGTTTAACAGATTTGAATTCAGAGTTTTCCTTCTCCTAGATCAGTCACCATACCATAGTTAAAGAGCCATACCAGGAAGGAAAATAGTTGGATTCATACCTTTCCCAAAGGTATTAGCACTATCTGAAATGCAAATGGCCTTGACGAGGATTTGAACTCAGGTCACTGTGTCCATTTCCTACAATGATAACCATTACACTAGAGGTAAAAACTTTATTGTAGTTCAAGAAAGTCTATCTAGACATGTGTATGTATGTGCAAGAATGCTATAGATTTGTGTGTTGACTTAAATGGCTATTGAAATCTATCTGTATGCTTTCAAGGTTCAGTTTCCTTTTATATTAACCCTTTTATGTGTGGATGTAATGATTTGTGATTGGTTAATGTTATTACTTCTCATTGGAATTGTAATGAAATGGATGCACAGACAAAAATACAAAAATATGACATTATATATTTATATATTTATCTGTTCATAAGGAAACTTTTTGTTGTTGTTGTTGTTGTTGTTGCATCCTTACGTTTGCGAAAGACAATGGAGTAGTGTCCCCCAATTTTTTTTTTTTTTTAAGCTACATAGCCTGGGTGGATTGATATGGAGGATGTGCTGTTTCCCAAGCAGCAGATCCCCCTCTCCACACTGCTGCTGTGGTCCAAAGGAAAGGTAAGAGACCAATGCAGTTTGGCAATGGCATTGTTCCAGGAATTGCTGTGTAATGCTGAAGTTCAGCGTTACTCCATCCTAGGGACTCCGGTTCTGAATTTGTTTTTGGGGTGTACTCCCCTAGCTTTCCTCAAGATCATATAAAGCCACTCGGCAACAGTGGTTTTGTAACAACTCGTCCTTGTAGTAGATGGATTGACAACCATAGCCAGAGAGCAGCAGCTACCTAATTTGGGTTTTGTGTGTGTAGTACGTGCGCCAATCCTACTACTGTCTGTGTGGATGGTGGTTGGCTCCCCATAGAGCTCATCTGCTTCTTTCCAGCTCTTGTGGTTTTTTGTGGGTTTTTTTTCTTTTCTTTTTGCTGGTGTTTACTTATCCTCCGCTCCAGACAGTACATGTTAAGAGTGCCAGTTTCATTGCTCGTATGATATCTAAGTTTTAACTTAGTATAAGTCCACATGGATACTAGGGTATAGAGTTCTGGCTTGGACTAACTTTTATGTTTGACTAAATTATTTACTTTTTTCTTTTTTTTGCCGATAGGTGACCAGTAGGAGGGGGGGCATAAGGTCTGGGATTTGGGTAATTTTAAGTCATTTGCTAATGCCCTTTGGAAACTATTCTCCTTATGGGTAAATAGTAAGACAAACTGGACTCTTTAACCTTGGTATGGCAACCAGTCTAGGAGAAGGATAACTCTGAATTCAAACCTGTTAAATTCCACTTAAGAAATTGACTTTGTGTTGCATCTTGCTTGTGCAGATTAGTTGGATAAATACATTATTTGCAGCACGTTTTTTTTTTACAGTATTTATTTTGTATCATTCCATCTCTTCTGAAATACACTGGATCTGCTATCATAGGAAGACAACAATTTCCCACAATCATATTACTTTTAGACTATTGAATTTAAGCAGATCACCATTATCATGGGAAGCCATAATGAACTCAGATTAAGAAAAACAATTCATGTGTAACACTGTTCATACTCTGATGTACCAAGGGTGGGATGATAATGATCTGGGACTCTGTGTAAAAAGGTTTATTGGCTCCTGTGCAAAACCTATTTCAACCTACCACCATTCCATAGAGATATATACAATTCTAATCAGGCATTTATTTTCATGGAAATTTATTGTTTATTTTCAGTGCTACAGAATACAGTAGGGACATCCAATTAAACAACAATAGTTCATCAGATTATGCTCTAATGACTCACATGTAAATACTTCATTCCAATTTTTTTAAATCCCCACCACCACCCACAACACGATTTACTTACATAAAAAGTTGTTACAAAGAAAAATAGTTAATTTAAAGATCAAATTATTGGATTGGAAAAAAATTACTAACCTTTATCTTGAAAAATAAGTAAAAAACAAACAAAACATTTCTTCAACAGCAGGTATTGTTTATTTAAGATAACCTTATCACAAGTTAGTTCAAAGACCAATTGTTTGTTTATCTTTCCTCTTCTAAATACAAAAAACGCTGAAATAATTACCTCCCTTTGATAATTATACTTTTAAATCTAAGAGTAGCCAGAAAGGAAAGAAAAATAGTTTTCTTGTGCATTATGCAATAACTAATATGTACTGGTTTTCAATTATTTTTTAAAAGGATTTATTATTCTTTTCTTTTTTGTTTTTAAATGGAGTTTTATAACTCCTGCATATTTTTTAGTTGTTGAAATTATTGTTCAACTGAACAAAAGAATTCAAGGCTCCAACTAAAAGACACAATAAGTATTTTTCTAATTGTAATATTATTATTATCATTATTAAAGATCCATGAGATGGTAACAATAATCAAAAGGTCCAGAAAGAATTGGTAAATTTTGTAATCCAATACTGTCCCATTTGAGAGAAATATAAGAATAGCATTGGCTGGAAATGGTGGTGGTCTAATCTGAAACATCAAAGGTGAGCCCTATGCCTACTAGAATTTATACCATTTTTGTACTGGGAGGAGATGTGCAGGTTCACCTTTTGTTATTATAATACTTTTAGGTAACAGAGGTATGAACTGATCAACAGTGGTACTGTTACTGGACAAATTATCTCTGATTATTAAATATTACTGTATTGGAAGATATTGCTATACTGAAAGATACTGCTATATAAGACAATATTATTAGACTGGAATTGACCCCTTAATAGTGCCAAGAGGTTGCAAAACCCTGCATTGTTTTGCAAGAACCAAGATTTGATAACTACTGGCTCTAAACCCTTGGATTTTTTTCCATTCCCTCATAGTGGAAGGTTTTTTTTTCAACATATTGCAAAACAATTGTCATAGTGCATGGTTACCCCCGCCACCTCTTGTTGTCTTGGTTCTTCAAGGCATCTGCCTTCACTCCCCTTTGAAATATTCCTCCATGAACCCTTTTAACACTAAATGTTCCTTTCTTCAATCTTGTATTCTGAACTCTCTCCATGAACTCCAGATCACCCTTCCTCCCTTGGGCTATAATGTCTCCACCAACCAGCCGATGCCCCTTTATTCACCTGGTTTCTCTCCAGAAAGGAGCCCCTCCTCCTTTGAAGTGAAGCATCCTCAAGCACAAATAATGGCACCTACCTTTAGTGGTAAGGAAATGGGCAAGGGCCTTATGGGTTTTCATAATTTTCTCTCTCAATTTGAAAACTACGTGATAGGCATCGCTGACAGATTGAATTTCCTTAAGTGTCCCTTGAGTGGCAGACCCCTTTTGTTGATCAACCACCTGAGCATGACCAACCACAACTCTCAAGTTCTGCTAGATGTCTTCAAGGCAGAGTACTTGGACAAGGAGGAAATCATTCAACAAATTTGATACATCCTGGGTTATCATATTGGACATGACAGTTCCCCTTCAGATCTAGGGAAATTCATGGCCTGGACAACGCAGGAGAAGCCATTAAATGACAAGGAAGGCAAATCTCTCTATTCTACCCTACTAAATTCACAAAAACACACATCATACCCCCTTTCAGAGGTTGGGAAATTCAGCCTCTCATAGGGATGCTTACTACCTGATCTCATTTGACCTACGGACCACAACCAAAACCTTGGAATCCTCCCTCCTATTATGTGTGTCTCCTTTGGTAGAGGGAATGAGACCATCCATGTTAACTGCCTGCTGGACACCAGAAGTGGGCATTCTTTTGTTGCTAGGAAGGCCCTGTGACCCTTGAACATCCTTGATTCTTGGGGTCAAGAGTATGACCTCTCCCTGACCACCTTTCAGGGTTAATGGAGGGAATGTTATCAGAAAGTGTCACTGAAGACTGACTTGGAAACTGGCCAATGGCAGATGCTACCAATCTTGGTACATAAGACCTTGGATCTTTCAACCCACATGGAGCATCTGGATACCTTGTTGGACAATCTCCGGACAATGGGCTATAAATTTGCTGGCGACTTCACTAACTATTGTCTCTTATATCCAGAGGGCAGTGAACAATTGTCTTCTGACCTACTGAGAATTTGTAGATAGAGGACTAGAGGCCATAACCTCCAAGATGTTCCTGAGACTCGGCAAGAATCCAAGACCAATGTTATGACTAGAAACTGACAACTTGTCAATATCTGCTCCTACTTCGATCGAGAAAGTTCCATGGACAGTCAAATTCATGGAGCTGTGCAATAGATGGTCGGAGAATTTTTGGACACTGTGGTGCAAGAAATATCTCCTCTGCCTCAGAGGAAGGCCCCAAGGCCAATCGCAGGAACCCTTTAATAACCAGTTATGGTTAAATGATATAGTCCTCATTAAGAGCCCCCTCAAGCCAAGACCCTTCTGGATTTTGGGATCCATCCTGAAACTTTTAAAATCAGATGAGGATATTATCAGGTCAGTTTGCAATCGACAGAATGATGGTGCAGTGGTGATACATTCACTGAAACATCTTTACCCATTAGAGCTTTCTCTCTCTTTGAAGTTGCTAAAGCCGCCACAATGACTGCAGCTCCAACTCCCACCTTCAATGTTGTGTGCACCCCTCAAAAGTGGCAGCAGGACAGGCCCTACCTACTTTCCAGTTAGAATACTTCCAGAAAGGAAAGGACATCCTGTGGTAGTCCCCATTTGGGGTTTTGAAGAGGGTGGAGTCACCCCTTAGTCACCATTGATCTCTAGTCCAGAGTGGTGGTGGTGTCTGTCAGTCTCATTTGGGAGGATTAAGAGAAGCTATCACTTGCAAACCTACCACCAATGGTAAATGCCATCCTATGGGGTTCTATCTTTATTTTTTTCATCCTTTTTTTGTTTGCTTCCTTGGGAGTATGGGGAAAACATATTTGGGGGTGGGTACTCTACTCATGTGGATGGTATCGGCTGGAAGTAGCGGCAATCTAATCCAAAAATTTGAAGGCAAGACCTGCACCTGACCAAAATTTATACCTTCGTTTTACCAGGAGGAGATATGTGCAGGTTCATCTTTCATTATATATAAGACTTTAAGTTGACAAAAGGTATACACTGATCAACATCAATACCGGACCAGTCATCACTGATCATTAGATATTGCTGTATTGAAAGATATTGCTCTTATCGCAGTTCAAATCTACTGTTCAAAATGTACGCATCTTCACCTTGTATTGATTTTTCCACTACTAAAGTCATCAGCATGCGGAGACTGCTAAACCTTAACAACTCTCGACCCCCACAAAAGACTCTTATAAATATTGAGTTTAGGAATAATATAAGACATACCAATCAATTATAAAAAATAACAAACATGAATTGATAGTACTAATTTAAGGAGGAATACTAAATGAACAAAATAAAGGGAATTTTTTCTATGTATAAATACCAAATGCCGGCCAAGCGAAGGGACCCCATGAAAATACCATTTAACAAGAGGCTTTAGATGGCACCGCAGACATTCTGGGCAGTTTTTGCGACCCCTTTATATAAAGCACTGCTGGTGTCCAGCCTTCTACCACCCCAGTCCGCTGCTGATCATGAGTCTGTTCCTGCCTCGAGTACCAGCCCTGCCACAGATCCTGCCTCCAGTGCCAGCCTGTCGAATCCAGTTACCTTCAAACTGTCCTTTTTAGGACAACCTACCTTTGAACTCTCCTTTTTAGTACACCAACCTTCAAAATTTCCTTTTTTGGACAACCTCAGAATAAAAGTTCTTCCTTATTTGATTCCTTAGGCAGTTATTTCACAAACTGGCCTTCTTAGGACAAACCTTAACAAATGTCTGTTCATCTAATTCCTTTCCAGTCCTGAGGAGGCACTCGACCCTAGTGAGATTTCCCTAGTAACAACCTGGCCTAGTACTCCTGGAAAATCCGCACAGCCAACAACATCAACCTATCTTACCTTCCAGGACAGACGCATACTGAAAACGTAGCCATAAAAGACAGTAACTCTTCAAACATATAATTGCTCTGATTTCACTGTAACCTAGATGCAAATGAATACTTTTGTTACAACTGTACCTAAAACTTTGTATTTGACCTTTTAAAACGTTCATGAGGTCAACATCCTTATCGGCCCCGTGACACTGTACTGAAAGATATTGCTATACGAGACAATATTGTTACACTAGAAGACATTGTTAATTGACCCCTTAATAGTGCCAGGGGGTTGCGAAGAACCAAGATTTGATAATCACAGGCTCTAAATCCTTGTTTTTTTTCCCCATTCCCTTGTAATACGATGCTGTTCGGGGTGCCAAATGTAATACTATGATCTGGTCACGGGACCAAATGTAATACTATGCTGTCGCGGTGCCGAATCTAACATGATGGGTGTTATTTGACCCACAGAAAAGTTGAAGTGCTTGTTCCGGGCTGTACCTGAAAGTGACCAAATTCACCAATGTTGTTCCACAATTACAACAGACGCGTTTTTACTAATAAAAGACCTTTATTAATTATACAGTGATAAAAATCATGCACAACCACAAGGGGTGTCGAAGTTGAAGTTAAGTCGGAATTTGTGTACTGACTGGCGATATATGTTGAGTTCTGATTCAAATTCAGGACTTTGAGTAACAAGATGACAAAACAAAGACGGTGACAAGGGCTATGAGACTGAGCTATCAATCTGCTATGGAAGCAGTTGTCCAATTTGGTCAAGAACCAGCTGTCCGATCTGACTGGATCCCATTTGGGACCTCTTTTATGGGTTCCAAACCCCTGAATCCAGGGCTCTGATTGGCCAGCCAATAGAAACGTCGGACCAATGGCCCTACAGTGTAAACATCAGGGGGGGCGTACAAAAACCCACCCACGCAGTCGCATTTGATTGGACGGCCAATCGAAATCATGGCCTTGGGTTACACATCTTGGAGGGGAGGGGGCAACAAGTCTCGACCCCAGCTTCCTGATTGGTGAGGCACCTGATAATATTTTTGTTATTGTATAAATGGTCTTGTGCCAGACTTATCTGTCAATTGCTATGATAATTCCCAGAAATTGGTCACGGATTACTCGCAAATTGTTATTCCTATATAAATCAACATTTTTAAGATTTAATCTTTAAGCTGATTTGACTTATCTTGTGCAGTCTCCACAAGAATGACAATATATATGTATATGGAAACATTGTTTTATATCAGTCATTTGTGTTATATCAACCGACTTTTAGCCATTAGAATTTCTTTTGTTCCAATAATTTATTATCTTGTGCAGTCTTCACGTAAATGACAATATGACAACATTTGTATGAAACAGTCATTTGCTTTATATCAACCTATTTCTGCCATTAGAATTTCTTTTGTTCAAAATTATTCGGGTAAATTTTTCTTATCTAGTGTTGACTTTACCCCACCACTGACTTGTACTCTAATCTAAGTCGCTTGTACGACTCTAAAAACAATTGTTATTTTTATATCCAAAATTGTTTTTTTCAACTATCTAATGAGATATCGCCAGTCACTCCATAACACTACCACAGTGTTATACCCTCATGGTAGAAAGGGTTTTTTTGACAATAAGGAAAACCAAGAAAAAAAATATTTCCCCTAATATATATCAGAAAATATGTATTTTAAAAATAAATTCATCTAAAATTGAATAAGTACTAAAAGTTTCGTGAAAATTTGAGAATTTATTTATTTTTTATAGAATTTTTTAAAAACGTTTGTAGGTGTGGCTTGTTTGAAAAAAATCCACTGATTGAATGGCGCCATAATGTAAACATTGTTTTCATTCATATTTTTCATTAATTCTGTTGGCTGAAAATAATTTAGAAATCAGGAGTTTTTTTAATGTTTTTTCTTTTGAATTTTTGAATTTAAACTTTATTCAAGTTCCATTATGTTCCATTATATAGGGTGGTGTAATTTTAAATTGGAGGTCCCTTAAGTACAGTTACGGAGGTACCAGTCATAATATCTTATTATAATGGAGATTCGGTGTCTATCTGTAACCAAAACTACACCACTGCTTACAATATCCTCAGGAATTGCGTAAGTTTATCAATGAGCATTAATACATAGGATAAGTCTTATTTATTAACAATGTATGAAAATCTGAGTTACATTTGCCTCAAAACAGTTCATGTTGTTAATATGTTTAAAATCCTGCGATGTGTGTTATATATCACTAAGAAATAAAGGTCTACATAATTTATGGTGTGGTTAATTTGTATACTGGTTTTAACAAATCCGGGTTTAATAAATAATTACTTGGTGTTATTGATTTCTAATATTATTGTTTTATTCTCCAACATATTAAAATCAGTCCTATGAATGATTTTATATCAAAACCAAATTAGAATATGATTAAAATAATTGTAATCTTTTTATATGCATTCTTATTTGATTTTGTTAGTTTTTCTAATTTAATATATTTCATTACATTAAAACTTAAATACTAACTTGCTAGTATTATTAATAGAATGACAATTTGTAGTGTTAAAACATTTCAACTACAACATATTGATTCATTATTTGAAGCCATTTCAGAAATGAGATTTTTGCTACTTGGGCCTCTTGGTAATTTGTAAAGTGACATAGTGGTGCATTGTTGGCAAGCAGACGATACAGGTCTGAAATAGAAGTGGTCGGTAAACAAGGTAGTTGATAACTATAACGATATGCATACAGAATTTTATTCGTGAGGGTGTTTCCTGAAAAGTGTGAAAATAATGATACATAACATAAATTAAAGTATTTTTTTCCCCATTAAACCTATACTTTTTATTATAATTCAAAGTTCAAACTAAAACTTTTTCATGGTATTTTATTTTAGTAAAATAATTTTTCTATTCTCATTAGTAATAATGGTGTAATTTCAATTTCTTCTCTATGCTATCTGATGCAGTAAATCAGAACAGTTGTTCACGTAGAAAAAAAATACTTGTTCTACCTTCGGGGGGGGGGGGAGAGAGAGAGAGAGAGAGAGAGTTTTATTAACTAGAGCACCCTTTCGCGCTGAAATTGAACTCAACACTTCTATCAAAAGTAAACAGTTTATTTCGATATACTTTATAATACTTTAGTTAATGTGGCTTAACTTTAGACTTAGCTCAGTTAATTCGGGTTGGAAAAAAAAAAAACGGAATTGAAAGGGGACTAAAATAGTTGGGAGAGGTCGGGCTGTCTGAAAAAGACAGCCTTTACCTGTGCTTCCCCTCTCCCAAAATAAAATAACACACCCACATAACTGTGATCACTAGTAGTAAGTACTTAGTAATGATAGAAATTGTGGTAAAAAAGAACAATTTTCTCGTTTATTCCTACCATAAAATAAACTGAACCCTCATTTTATGCCCGTGTTTTTGCAATGAATGTTTTATTTTTCTTGCACCCGTTATTTTACAATACTAAATATATTTTATTTATTTATCTTAATATTCACTTCAATGTGTATATTCTAAAAGTTTTAATTTTGTGAGAATGGTTAGTTTTAAAGTGGGGGTTCGTTTCTTTTTACATTTTAACTTTTTACTCGTAAATTCCTACCATAAAATGCCCAAGCCTAATTTTATGGTAGGAATTTACGAGTAAAAAGTTGAATATTACCTTTTGTTGTTATTTCTTTTCTTTTGGGCTTTGGTACTCTAAAATAAAAACGTCAGATTTTAATCATCGTCGAGGAAAAAAACAAAATTACGGTCATAAAAGGAGGATCCAATTTATGCCTAAATTGTAAAACGAGCCCCCACTTTAAAACTAACCATTCTCACAAAATAAAAACTTTTAGAATATACACATTGAAGTGAATATTAAGATAAAGAAAATATATTTAGTATTGTAAAATAACGGGTGCAAGAAAAATAAAACATTGCAAAAACACGGACATAAAATGAGGGTTCAGTTTATTTTATGGTAGGAATAAACGAGAAAACTGTTCTTCTTTACCGAAATTATTTACCTTGGTCACGATATTACGTTCCTATTTAACCGTAACATTGTCCCGTTCGAAGAAATGAAAAAATGACAAGAAAAATAAAAACAAATTCAATTACTGAATTTATTACTCTAAAAATTGATTTATTAGGGGTTTTTTGTTTGTTTGTTTTTTTCTGGCTTAGTTTTCCTGTGAAAGAATTCAGAATTCCAATAATCAATCGACAACCAATTAAAAAGAAAAAAAAATGTCAATATTTTCCATTTGCAAGACAAACGAACACAGTTATCAGCCAATAATTCATTTTTTTCTATCAGTTTGTCTCTGTTTCATTTTAATTTTATTTACAATACTGCTATTGTGTTTATTTATTTTTAGACTGGGTGAAATATTAACTTATTTTTTCATTTGGTTTAATAATTTATGATTAAACTACATGCGTCATTTGTAATATTGGAACTCTTTAATATAGGGAACCTAATAATCATCAACACCGTCTGTTCTTCCTACTACTTGTCAAGTAGTTCTGAATTTGGACCCTTCTCATTTAAACTTTTATTTAATATCTCTTTCTTTCTTTCCCAACTTTGTACTCAATATCGGTGAGCACATTTTCCTATTGTATATTTGTGAACGGTTATGCTTATTGAAATCAACTTGTATATACAACAAAAGAGAACAATATCTTTTTTTTTTAAGCCTTAGGTTTCGATACTGAAGCCGAACGATAAATATCGTTGACAAATAACATTTGTTGTTGTGTCTAGTCAGCCGGTTTCAAGTGTGTTTATTATGGAACCGTGATCACATTTTTTAAATCTTTTATTGCGGATTATATCTTTGTTTCAAATAATTTAGTACTGATTAATGATTAAGATTCATTTTTCTAAATATTCTTTTAAAATGAATATCATTCATCTCATCACATATTTTTGTATTTCAGTTTCTTTTTCCGTTACTAAAATATCCAGCTAATAATAAAATTTAAATAATTTGAAGAATTTAATAAATTCATGATTATCTATTATATAACTAATCCTTTTATTTGCTACAAATTAATCTGCAGTACACAACTGTTTTTTTTTTTTTTTTGTTGAGACTTTCATTTGCAAGACGAGAAAGAGAAAAATACCCACTTCTTATAAATCCTGGGGTTCATTTGTTAGTTTTTCGTATGATTTTACTTTCAAAATTATGTTTATAGCCACGTTTAGGTGACTTAATACATGTACTCATTCGAGTTAGAATATTTCGTGGTCACTCCGTGTCCGTAATGTCTACAATACTTGTCTTTGTATGAAATAATCTGCTATGTTGTAATAACATTATTTTACCTTTTAAAAAATATTGTTTTCATGGCTGTTTTCTTAATAATAATGTGTGCACTTTTTAAACCACCAAAAAGTGTTTATCTTTATGCTAATAATGAGTTTAAAAACCCCTACTTTACCCACACCGCAAATGCGACCTAATATTTAAGACCTTTTATACAACTCCTGGCAAAAATAGGGGAATCACCACATTCATTTCATCTAACTTTTTTCTTTCTTTTTTACTTTACAGACACTCATAGCAAATAAACAAATCCCAAATATAACACAAACAATCTTTGTTTAATTCTGACTTCATGAAATATCCTTCACACTAATTTGATTGATTTTTTTTTTCCAAATCAAGTGCAGGAAAAATTATGGAATCACTCACTTTATAATTTACATTTCTAGAACAAATACCAGCACAAGTCTTGATATGCAAATTAATCTGCAGTTCAAAGAGTGTTTGTAGCAGTGGGATTTTTGACTAATCAAAAGCACCAACAGGAAACAATTGATTATTGAAATAATGGAAAAGATTATAAAACTCTTTTGCCAATGAAATCCTAGAGTATAACAAAAGATATTGGTTATTCTCAGTCAGCTGTGTCTAAAATTTAGTGAAAGTATAAACAAAATAGAAAGTTTATTAAAAAAATAAAACAAAGACAACGGAAGTCATCAAAATGACAGGATGGTTAAATCAAAACTTGTATTTGAAAACAATATGTCTTGAAAATAGAAAATGCACACCAAAGCAAATAGCCGTAAACATAAATCAATATAACAAAAGTGTAAGACTTCAAGTGAATATAGGGAAAAGCCAAACAAAAACCAGTATTAACACCTAAACAGAAGGGAAAAAAAGTTACAGTGAACTCCAGAGAGGCAATCAATCAATGTTTATGATTTGATGAAAATCACTTATCTACATTGGCCAAAACGATGATGATGCTGTCACTTTTGTTTGATACCATTCTAATAAAACATATCAAGATGATTATATGAAGAAAAAAAAATCAAATTCCTATACTCATTTATGATATAGAGTTGCAATGTCAAGTAAAAGAGCAGAGAAGATGCCAATGGCAAAGGTGCAGCATTGAAAGAAAATAGGTTTAGTGACAATGAAGTCATTTTTCAAGAGAAGAATGCATCATACCACAAAGCAAAGAGAATCAAAGCCCCCCCTCCCCCCGGAATTAAATATCAATTCAATAACATAGCCAACAGTAATCCTGATTTCACTTTGAAAAAAAATTCCATCATGAGTCTCTCTATCCTATAAAACTGCTTTGTCAATTGCTATTTGAGAAAGTTAGAATTAGTTTAATGGAGAATATTGTTTTTACATAAGGGAAGTAAATATCTCAAAGAATTCAAACCATGATAAAATCCTAAAGAGGAGCAACTTGTGAATCTATTTATTTATTTTTTGATTCCATTATTTTTTCTTCCATATTGAGGGATTCAATAATTTTTTTCTTTTATTTCATTTGAAAAAATATCCCATTTGCTAAAATAATTCCATTCATTTGAGGTATATTTCACAAGAAAGTTCAGCTCGTAAACAAAAAAATGTTTATCATATTTGGTATTTTTTAAATTTCCTATGAAATAAAAGAAAAAAACAATTATATGTGATGCCATTATTTTTGCCAGTAGATGTACATTTGGTGTAATGTGTAATTTTATATTAAATGTTGATTTAAAGATTCCAAATATCCAATAGAAATAACTAATAAACCATAAACCCTCATAAAAAATAGTGGTATAAAGATAGTGAAAATATAGGCTTTTTTTCTATTGAATTTTAAACAAAACTGCACATCTCACCTGATATATAAAAATATGAATGATATTTAGAGATTAATATTAATTCAAGGGAAGTTTGAATAAACTAGAATTTCACCATAAATTAGATTAGGTTTTGAATCACATTTGAGTCACCATCTTTATTTAAGTACCAATGCACTCATAAAATTTGTCATAATTAATAAGCAATGAAAAAGAAAACTCTAATTTTGTGTCTTACTGTTCTAAGTTATTTCTAAATCCTTTCAGTCAATACACAAAACAAAAATATAATTCCAAATTTATCTTTTGCAAAGTTGTAAGCAAATATTTTAATTGTTGTCTTTAAGCATTGTTTGTTTTTTTTTTAATTACTATTTATTAATACCGTTTTTGATGGTTGATTTTTTTTTTGTTTTATTTTTTTGTAGAGAATTGTTTTTCAATTATAAATTAATTTCTAATTTCACAATTCCTTGAAAAAGTAAGAAAAAACAAAAACACCAAATAAATCTGAATGAACCAAAATTCAGACTTCAAATAAATTGATGATGGTAATCTTTCAATACTAAAGTTTCAGCACCAACTTATGGATTATAAAAAAATCTGATAGAATTGGTAGCTATAATTTATTTTATTGTAATCAGATTTATCTATTGTTATTGTGCAGCTTATTTTCACATAAATGCTTTTTACTATTGATACTTTTATGAGAGTTACTGTGATCAATCACAATAAACAGCAGTAAATTGTAACTGCATTAATTCTATGAGAAATTGCTGAAACATTCTTGGCCTAACCAAGAAGAGTTTGAACTACAGGATGAATATATGGAATAACATGTCTGTTTCATGAGTCTAGGTTTGGCCAAGAATTTTTCAGCACTACATCATTATCATGGCATTCTGACAGCATGGATTCCCTTGATTCTTTCTCTCTCTTGCCATCAATCCCTATTAGCCATTGCTCTTAGTAAGTCATCTACACAGCATCTGCTGTCTGCACAGAGCTGATGAATGTAAGTTTTTGCTAGTCTCAGATAAAAACAGAGTTCATGTGTTTTAATGAATATGGTATCATCTCCTCCTCAAATGGTAATTAGTAGATTAGTTCACATATCTCAGCAAGAAATATCTCATTTCATCTTAAGTTATATTCACAAAATTTTCTATAAAACAAATATTTGGCCTTCTTATTTGGAGTGAGAAAGATTAAATCAAAAATATATTTCACAAAACATAAACATGAATAATAAGTATCCATTTAAACACTTAACTCCATAAAAACAATCTGAATATTATATCTGTCTTTCAATGGTAATTAGATATGAATTTATTCTAAAACTATCTTCAAAAAAATTTTTTTTTGTTTTTTCTTATGTCATTTTCTTTTCTTTGATAAAAAAAATGATGACAATGTGGATTTTTATAATTGTCAACATATTAATAAACTTTTTTCTTGTTTCAGATATTGTGGTGAAAAAAAGAAGTTTTCATGAATAGTGATCATCCTCTTCTATGTGAAAGAATAAAAGCTGCAAATATTTGGCCCTTAACTGCAAATATGAATTTATGGTATTTTTCTACATCAACAAAGGAAATTTCTATTTGTTACAAATAACAGTTGGCTTGAAAATCCTATAAAATTCTCAATTGATTTGTTTTAATTTTGTGCCTTTGTAGAACTTTCATTTTGTACATAATGTAAGCAAAAGACAAATTTTATTTTCAAAAAAGCTTGTAATTATTAAAGTCTATGTAATTCTTTATTACATCATAGAATTTAGTAATTATACAATACCCCCTCCCCACAATACATGATTATAAATCTTTTGTCTCTAATTACATTCTTAATTCACTCTGTTGAACAATGGAAATCACAATTTTTTTAAAGGTTCCTCTATTTCCAAAAAGAGTTGTCCATTTATATTATTGACTTTTTGACATCCTATAGCAATTGTTTGCCATTGTTTACTTCTAAGAATTAAAGCAGTTGTGAAGACTTATTCCTTTTAACCATTGGCTATTAAACTAAAGACTTCAGGGTTTTCTATTTTGAGCTTTAAACATATTTGATATTCCACTATAAAACTACTGATTCAATTTTTCAGTCATTTATTCTCTTTATATAAACAAAAAGTCTGATGGTTTCCATCGGATGAGATCTATTATATAAAAAATAACTTTAATGATGTCAACTTCATGGGAAGAAGAGTGTACAATGCAGACCTGTGAGGTGCCAGACACAACAGAGGTTTCTGTCACTTGTACCATTTGCAAAAAAGATTTCCCAACCACTGATCTCCTCACATTGCATATGGCTGAACACTCAAATTTGCCAACACCAACCGTTCCCATTGAGAGACGTTGTCGCCCATACCAGTGCAGTATTTGCAGTGAGGTGTTTTCTGTGCAATCAAGTCTCAACAGACATCTTCGTATCCACTCTGAAGGAAAATCATTCATCTGTGATATTTGCAATGAGACCTTCACACATTCAGCCAGCCTTGCCAAACATGTCCGTGTGCATTCTGGTGAGAAAGAATGTAATGTGTGTCATCGTATGTTTGCACATTCGGGTAGTCTTCTCTACCACATGCGCATCCATTCTGGGAAGCGGCTTTTTCCGTGCAACACATGTAATAAAAAATTCACAAGATTTTCATCTTTAACTACGCACCTTAAAACACATCTTGTTCAGAAGCCATTTTCCTGTAAGGTCTGTGATCGATCATTCTCATCTGCTGCCAACCTGCGAATACATGCAAAGACCCATTCATCTGTCGATCAGCCATCTTGCGATATCTGCAAACTGACCTTTTCGTCAGTGTCCAGTGTTTATCTTCACATGCGGATCCATTACCGGGATACAGAGGAATCCACAGAAGAAGTGATAGCATCTACTGAAGAAAATGTGACTCTGTCGGCAACAGATGTTCAGGAAGAAGCTGAAGAAGAATCTTCTGAATCAGCTGAATCTGAAGTAGAAGAAGAAGAAGAAGAAGGAGTAGTAGAAGAAGAAGAAGAAGTAGAAGAGGAAGAAGAAGAAGAAGAAGAATCAGACTTTCTCGATTCGGAAACGTCTCTTTCAACTAATACAAATAGTTTGGCACGTACAAAACGCACCAAATTATTTTTCCAGTGTGACATTTGCCAAAAAACCTTTCCATCATCTGAGAATCTTTTAAAACATTCCAATATTGTCCATCAAGTGACAGCAGTCATTGAAGAAGACAAGGAAAGCAAAAAGACATATTCTTCATTAACGACTTTCATTGCACACCCAGATGCCAACAGCCAACTGACAAGAATTGTCACTTTGAAAGAAGAAGAGGAATGTGAACAGAAAGAGTTAACAGAAGAAGAAGAAACAAGTATAGAACTCTCTTGTAATGAAGAAAAAGCTTTCACTCCACCTTCTACCTTGACAGATATTGATGAAAAGTCCTATCGTTGCAATGTCTGTAACAAAGCATTTTCGCGTTCCTCATCTCTTTCTTCACATATAAAAATTCATTCAGGTGAGAAACCGTATCAATGCAAAATCTGTGAGAAAGCCTTTTTGCGTCACTCATCATTATCCTTCCATTTACGAATCCACTCTGGAGAAAGACCATTCAAATGTAATATTTGTCATAAGACTTTCTCTCATGCATCTAATTTATCAAAGCACATGCGCACTCATTCGGGAGAGAAACCATTTCTTTGCCAAATTTGCCACTCAGCCTTTTCAGCTTCTTCAAATCTTTCAAAACACATGAGGATCCATTCTGGAGAAAAACCATTTTCCTGCAAAGTATGCGGGAAGCAATTTTCAAACTCTTCCAATCTTTCCAAACATGCTCGTATTCATTCAGGTGAGAAGCCCTACTCTTGTAAGCTATGTAATAAAGCGTTCTCACAGTCATCATCCCTCACCAGCCACATGCGGACACATGCAGATAAAACTCCATTGACAGTCTCTGAAATTGTCAATGACACTGAAGCAACAACAGTTATTTCTGTCCCAACTGAATGTTCATAATCCATATCTTCAAGTTATTAACACAATGTTTCCTATTTATAATATCTATGATACATTTATAAAGAGAAGATGGTGCTTCTTTGTGTTTTATTTCCCATCTTTGTTGTTTTCATTGTAGTAGAAAATATATGATATTAAGCTGCTATATAAACAAAAGATATTATTAATAAGTGCAGAGATAAGTGCTATTTAGCTGCTGCTGCTGCTGAAGAGGGAAACTGACATTGTCTGTCACTTGTTATTCTTTAAGATTCTTATGCAAACCAAATCAACAGCTGTTTGTTTGGCTTCATTGATTGTTGATTTATCACCAAGGAATGTAAAGATTTTTAGGATTGTCTATGATAATTTATTATTATATATGAATATTGATAGAACAATGTTTTATATAGTTTGGTAATTGTACATTTGTAAATGAATTGTTTCAATTTGATAATTTATTGAATATTAAAATTAGAATGAATAATGAGGGGGGATCGTTGCTATTGAAATCTTTTAGCTTTCTTTTAAAAAACTGGTCAGTCAGTTAAAGAAAAATAAGTTTTGACAGTTTTCCACTTAGTTTTTAACCTTGGTGAAATATATTCTTCAATAACAAACTGACAAAAATGTCATTATGAAACTGACAAAGATGAGAATATAAATTCATGTATATTTCTGAATGTTGATAATGGCTTCACTTTAATTATGAACACCACATTAACTGTTCCTAATTTATATAATGTTTATAAAATCAGAGGAGTTCTTTATATTATGACAAAGATATTAAGCTAAATATCTTTGATAATAGTGTAATCTTTTTGTCCTGGTCTGTTGGAAAATATGAATTATATTTTATAAAAAAAAGAAAAACAACAAAAATCTGATTTTTTAACAAGGAGATGGCAATACAACAGACTTTACAGGAAAAGAAATGAAGAAACAATTATTTTGGATCAAATTTTCCTCCTTGGTGAACAAATCTTTTAAATTTTGATACCATTTTTTTTTCTTATGAAATTTTACATGGGCATCATCTTGAATCTGTGTTTATCTGATGGATTTTTATAATATGGAGTAAATTTGAAATCTTATGACTATAAAACAGATGGTGTTTGTTTTGAGCTTCTAAATATGATATTATTATGAAAACAAACTTTAGAATTAAACAAAAAATAACAAACAAAAAACAACCAGAAAATTACATCTGACCAATTAGATTTAAAAAAAAAAAATTTTATAGCAAGTTTATTTGACTCAGACATTTGAATCTTCTTTTTTTTTAAATTTCTTATAAGTATGGACAAATATGAATTAAGACTAAATTTATATAATTATCACATTTAATCTTAAAAAGTTTAACCAACCAGAGAAAGCAAACTTTGGAAGTCATTTTGGTTGAAGGTTTTCTAGAATTCACCTGAAGATAACATTGATTTGTCCATAACTCTAATTTTACCAAATGTAATCTTTCTGCATAACAAGTGTTCACAGGAGGAGGAGGAAGGAGGAAGTGGAGGGTGGGGGTCAAAGTGCATACTGCTGCTGATTTCAAATACATGACTTCCTGTCACTACAGTGGCCTCTTTATAACTTGGTCACAAGACAGACTAATATTTAAAAAAAAGAAAACAAACTATTATTTTAACAATGATGTTTTGTATTTTTATCTGCCTCTTGTGGCTGTAAGTATTTTGTATGCATGGTCTACGCTTTTGTATGCCTTCATTATTGCATAATTATTATCTTGTATTTTTTTTTTTAGATTAAGCATTCATATTAATGTTTCTCCTTGATTGGAATAGCCAATGCTATTACTCTATAACATTATATATTGTGGCATTGTTTTATTCTTGGTCTTTTGCAAGATTTTTAAAAATTGTTTTTTTTTTAATTTTTTTTTTTTTACTGTGATCATTTTAGAATGAGCCATTTTAAATTATCAATCATGACAGAGAAAAGGTTTAAAACCACCTTTTTGTTTTCATAGTTTTGGTTGCTTGACGAGTATATTTTCTGAAATATCCAATATATGAATTAATCTTTTGTTTTGTTCATCTGTTTGTAAATGTTCATCTGTAATGCTAAAATTCAATCATCATTTTTCATAAAAGATTACCTGTTAATGGGAATTGATTAGAAATATTTCTTTTAAACCATTTTGAGGTCTAAAATCAAGATTAAAATTTGTCATTTAGTAAATTAATTAATACAAATTGATTCCAAGAGAATTTTCTACTACAGTTTTCCCTTATCTATTTTTCTATTTCTTGATTCTTGTCTGATTAGAAGTGATACGAAAAAAATATATTTGAACTACAAAATGTAATAATGATATTGAAAGTTATTTTAAGCCTGTAACAATTGAATAACCAAATACAAACAAGAATTATGCAGTATATATATATATATATATATATATCAAACATATTAATCACAACAGTCAATTTCATGTTTTCAAATTAATCTGGTAATTAATCTGCTTTTCTTTTTTTTGATTTTCACTATTCTTTCTTTTTCTTTTTGAAAGTAAAGTCTCTTATGTCATTCAAAAATATTAATTATAAAACCCCTACATTACTGAAAAAATCCCTTATATTAAAAAAAAAGATCCCCTATTAAATAATAAAAATAAATGCAATGAAGAGAAATTTTTATCTCCTAATGAAAATGTGAACCTGACATTTGTGATTGATATGTTTGCATTTTAAAATTTTAATTTACAAATAACTCTATATTGGATATTGAACACTTTTACAAGAAAGGCTGACAGTTGTCTTTCATATTTTCACACACACACACACACACACACAAACACACATAATACACACACACACACACACACAATATATATGCATACACACACGCACATATTTATATATATATATATATATATAACATGCACATCTTAGCTAAATATAAATGTGTCTGTGCAGCTCTAAATCTGAATAGATTATTGAGTTTGGTTTAGAATGTATTATTTTTAACTATTGTCTCTCCTTCTAAGTCTCCTGTTTCTTTTTAATTTATTTTACAGAAGAAAATTAATTTATTCTATCTTGTTATTTTCTAGCGCAACAAATACCAATAATCACAAATTTCAAAATGTCAAGTTGAGATGTTTTCATGAAGAGAATTTATGTTGATGTGAAATCATCAACATAATTTCATTCTGTTAATATTTTTAAATGAGGCTCCTATTTACTATGTTGAAAAGTCACCATGATTTCCATCATGTCTGTGAGTTAACACCTGGAGAGACATATTCTTCTTTGTCATGGTTTTATTAATCTTTTTCTTTTACAATCATTATCTCTACCCCATGACATTCTTTTCAGGTGATTTTTCTTTTTTTCTCATTTCTGGGTATGGGACCAGTATTAGTGAAGTAACAACTCTAGCTCCTTTCTTTTTTTTTTTAATGGAGTTGTCCATTTAATAGATTGTTTGTCCAACAAGACTAGAGAGTTTTGTCTGCCCAACTATTTTACCTTTAGCTCAAGAGATGGATTCATATCTTTTTTCAAGTGAAAATAAATAAACAGCCTTGGCTGAAATTTGAACTTTGCTTGTTGACTCAATTCACCCTGATAATCATTAGCCCCCCTCCCATCGTACCTCCTATCTATGATTACCTTTGGGATACTTTCATATAATATTTTAACTTGCATTTTTGCTGTTATATTTTATTCTGATCTATGTGATTGTTTGTCTTTGTTGCCTATTGTATCAAAATACTGAAATATATTGCTAAAAATTAGATTTAAAAAAAAAACTTTTGCAATAGTGTCTAATCCAAAATACTGTTTCTATTTTCATTTTATGAAGTCTACTTTTAGCTGATAACATTCTGCACAAGAAGCTTTTTTTTTTTTAATTAAAAAAAACAAAAACATTGTGAACAAAAGCATCATATGTTTTTTTAGTTCTTTATTATTTTCTATCAAGCAGTATTAACAAATTCATAAGTATAATTATTTAATAACAATTTTATTTTCAATTTAAAAATGTACATAAAACCTATATTAACAGATACTAAATTAAAAACTTCAACCGTTTCCATTTTGTGGATTATAATTCTTATTTTTGATTTTGTATCAAGAGTGACAGTGATCATTTCTCTAGGCTTTAAGGCCTTCTTTTTCTCCATATATTGTTTAATGGGTAAAGAAACCGGCCCCAGGTATTTTTAGGGCAGTTATTCTGTGGGGATAATGACCAGGTGGTTCTTAGATTCAGAAATACAGAAGTGTGTGTGTGTGTGTGTGTGCTTTTAAATAATAAAACAAAAGATAAGATGGAATCACCACAATGAATGTTCATCCAGCTTTACTCATAGCAAATAAATCCCACATATGAGACAAAATATTGTGGCTTTGTGAAACATACCCCAAGCAAATTATGATATATGTAATTATTTTAACTAATGTGATATTTATACAGATAAGATAATTTCTTGTTCCTCCTCCTCCTCCTCTTATAAATACATGAATTCTTTGAGGCATGGACTTCACTAATAGAAAAACAATATTTTCCATCAAGCTGGTTCAAATAGCTGTTAGCAAATAATTTGTGTAAGGTATATTTCTTGAAAACAATGTTTGGCTATTAAATAATTATTGTTTTGTGTCATATCTGGGATTTATTTATTGCACTGTGAAATGAAAAAAAATTAAGTACAATGATTCCATAATTTTTCTATACATACATATTCAGTGTATGTTCACGGTTTGAAGTTTTGCATACACATAATCCAAAATAATCTCTGTCCTATGATAGTTGTCACATTTGCCTATAAAGTTTCATAAATTAATTGTAACAATTATTATGGAACAAAAATATTATATGAAGTTTATTTTGTCACAATTCTGAAATTTATTGACTAGGTATTTATAAAAGTGAATACTGCTTATATAAAAGTCTCTGTGATTCCAATTAGAATTTATAAACTAATGTTATATTTTTATCATTAAATTTGTATTAAAATTTAACATGCACTAGAATAGTTAAAGAATCAAAATCAACACCTTTATATATTTGGCATCATATTTTCAGAATAATGCTTTAATGTAGTTCAGTAAAACTTTGTAACAACTATTTTTCCTTATATATATATATATATATATATATTATATATATATATTATATAATATAATTTATAGATATATATAATATATTTCCCCAATTTACTTATATATATATATATATATATATATATATATATATATATATAAAAAAAACATGGTTCTCCTCAAAGAAAAAAAAATGTGTCATTACCTCAAACAGATGAATTCTTAAAGATAAAAATTGTCATTCTTTATCAATAACAGGTGATTTTTGTTTTGTTTTTTAATTTATGATAAAGGCTGAAACATCAATCATGGAATTTTTTAATAATAATAAAAACAAAAATAATGTTAAGAGAGAGATTGAGAAAAGTATAAAAGATATGTTTAAAAGGTTAGATTTCGGCTTCTACCCACCAATAAGTTATCAAATATTGCATTTTACTAGGCTTCCTCAATGCAAAGAGGATATAAGTTCAAATCTGAGCAACAATTTATCCCTTATTATTTCTGATCCATAATGTTTCTTAGTCATCATAGGTTAAAAGCCAGTGAGTTGCAAAAAAAAAAGAAAGAAAAATAAGTAGATGAAGAATGAAATTAAGATGAAAAAAGAAAAATCCTTATCACAATTAATATTTGAGTTTGAGCAAATGTTGAAAAAAAATCCAACACATAAAATATGACAAGTTGTTGGCTTTTTGTTGCATGGTATAACATTTTTGCTGTTGTAGTTTTGAATGCTGGGATTATCTTGTTAAAATTCAACAGAAAACAGAATATTCTGTAAATTATTAACCAACAATTTATAAGCAAATTATGTTCAAATGAAGCAAGCAACAGGAATCATAACAGATTGAATTTTGTGTGTGCATCTCCTACAAAGAAACAATAGAAATATCATAACAAAAAGTGTCCCTATTTAATTATCACCATCATTAAAGTCTGTGAAAGACAAAAGTCAAATGTGTCTCCTTTATAAGTCTACAGGAAAATTGTAGATAAATATGACATTTTATTTATAAGTTTTTTTGCTGTGTTATCTATTTTGTCTGTCAGTCATTTGAACTTGGTCAAATTTTAACAACTTTTTTCCACCGCTCCCTATTCTCTTTAAGTGATTCATCATGATATGCCCCTATGTTAATTACAACGATGTCAATATAGCTCCTGGCTGCTCTTCTCCAGTGTCTTTTTCCATGTTTTTGCTCCTATAGAATTGTTTTCACGTACAACTTCATCCTTGTTTCAGTGATCTGCAAATTTCATCCTCTTTACCCTGATACATGAGATGATGTTACCATTAAGTGCATCTCTGAAAAGTCTTGTTAAACTACCATCTATTCTCTTTGAAAGTGTGTCCAACATTGTCCAGCAATCCAAACCATACAGTAATACATTTTCAACTGCAGTTCATTTTGATTTCTCTAAATAGAGATATTTGCCATAGATAGTTGAATTTAGATTATGCAATTTCTTCTTGGTAGATTCATCCTAAAGACTGAGATACTGAGAATCAGTGAATTGATTCAGTGATGTACCATTCATGTCTTTAGGAATATCTTGTCTATTGTGTTAAACATCTACTCAGTTTATTTTGGTCACTGTTTCACATTTTTGCAGGAGTATTTTAGCATTCTCAATGGCAGCACAATGTCAGTTAATGCTTTTTCAGAGTAATGTCTCCTTTGTTTATTCTAGAGTAAAGCTGGGTGTTCAGCATTTCTCATTGCTTTCCTCATGGCATAGTGTTATAATGAAATGGCAACTGGTCTATTAGAAAGAAACACTCTGAATTTAATCCTGTTAAACCCTGCTTAAAAATTGAGCTTGTGTTGTATTTTGCTTATGTGATGGGGTTGAGTAAATACATAATGAACAAAAATGGTGTGAGAGTGTCCCCCATTAAAACAGGGAAGAATTTAGTATGTCTATTTTGACTCTTACTATTATTCTTGTACATAACACTATTTGTATTGATTATGAGTGATAGAATACTGCAGGCAAAATTTGCAGTATCTTTTTTGCAGTGAATGTTGATGAACACTTTACAGAAATCAAGAAATGTTTGCACAACTAGTAGATTCTATTTTTCTTTAGTATTCTTGATGATTCTCTGAAGTATGAGAATTTGCGACATGATAACCTAACTTGCCTTGGAACCATTTTGATTCTTTCTGACGAGTGTTACAACATGTGACAATGTTACAACATGTGACAATGTAATTTCAGTTTGTTGTAGGTTTTAGCTGATTTATATAGAAAGTTAATAATTGTGTAATTAATAATTATTCGTAGGTTTCCTTTTTTGAATAATGGTATAATTTCACTTAAGCAGTTGGAATGGGAACTTGTAATGGATTTGTATAGATGTCCTGAAGTTCTTCATTTTGTGCACTTTTTCCAAATGTTTGCCTGCTTTATTTAGTAACATTGTTTTGATAAATAGTTGTTCATTTTTCATGCAATGTTATGTTGTTGAAAAGTTGAAACCAACCATACTGCTGACTTTATTTTCTTGTTTTGTTCACAGACTCAACAACACTTTGGTACTAATGATTCTATGATCTGAACTAATACAAAAGAACTTTTGGTTGATTTGTAGGTCATCTAAATGCATGTATTGACTGTTTGGATAATTAAATTAGGTTCCTGGTTAGATACTGGCCCTCACCAACTCAGTGTATGAGCAGCACAGATATCTGTGTGGTAAAGTGAGGAGCTAATGGTCAGATGCTAAAAAACAATCTCCTTGGTCTAGTGCCAGTGAAAAGGGGATAGACTCCCTTGCTGTTCTGGCTGATACCTACTTTAGGCCACCCTGACAACTTTCTTGAAAGTCTGCTTTGAATACCTCACAACTAATAATCAGCTTAAGTAAGTGTTGACTATTTTTGTTTGTTTCATTATAATTAGAGATTCTAGTTGTGCCATTATTTCCCCTTATCTCAGCATTCATATCACCATCCAATATGTTGTGTTTTGGAAATGATCCAATAGAATCTGTAGAAATCCATTGCTGCATTGTTTTCTGATGAATTTCTTTGAGAGTAGCAGAAAATTATTGTTCTACTTGGATTCCCATTGATGAAAGAGATTATCAGTTTTGTTTAATGCCTCTTTACAAAAACAAACAAAAAACCTAATCCATTGGTGCTAGTAGATATATCATGTCAATTTTTCCAGCCTAAAGATCTGGTTACCAATGTCTACCTATTTCCAAATATGACATGTTTCATTTCCTTCTCATGAATTCAATGATGTTCTTGTAGACAGAAAATGCCAATATTGTATTATTGAGTCTTTTCTTTTAGCTCCTTTACTTTGAGTTCTTGTGTGTTCATTGTTAAAAAGTAAAGTGATTTTCAATATTTTAGGATGCCTATCCCCTCATTGGTTCATTTTTATTGACCAGTACCATACTTGTCAATCCCAGCCTGATCATTTATTTGTGTATGTACCCCCCCCCACCTTTCTTTTCTTTTTAAACTGTGCAATGACCAAGGCAATGTGGATTCTTAGTAGCAGATTATTCATTGTTCATAGTATTGGGTTACACATGATACCCTTGGCACTTGGTGAATGATCTGACATTTTATTTAAACATTAGAATATGTAAATATAATATCTAAACATTATCTGTTGCATTACTTCCTAATTACATCATCAAATAAACTTCCACCTGATGATAAGTAGCCAAAATACCTTGGCTTTTCTTGCTCTCTGCAGTCTGTCTGTTATTCTGGTGTTAAAATCTGTTGGTTTGTGAAAACATTATATGAAAAGTTTTTATTGATAATGATATGACAATTTAATTCATTTCTTGTTTTTTCTTCCAGTTGATTCAAATGATTTTACAATTCCTTGTAATTTTGTTTCTTTCTTTTGACAATATTTGCTTAACAACAAAAATAAGATCATTTTTTTGGCATGAATTTTATAAATACAAAGCTGGTGTAAAAACAAAAATATGTAGACAACACAGAATTGAAGAGAAAAACATTTGAGACTATTTTATGTTAATGAGTTAGTAATAATTTGAAAGAAACTGTTCCCGTTCTATACAGATTATTTATTGTTTGTGTTAAAGTGTACCATCTGGTGGTTTGTGAAAGCCTTCTATGAAATGTTTTATTGGTAATGACATAGCATTATAATTGATTGGATAAAAAATTTACATCCATCTTATATTTGATTTTAATACTTTTATTCATTGTTTAATGCATAATTTTACACATCAACATTGTCATTATTATTATTGTTTATACAATTTTTAAATCCTCAAATAGAGTACAGGAGAACATTGAAAGATGGAGAGTAAAAGCTGAGATGGAAAATGTTGCCCAATATGCCCACAAGGCTATTATCATTATTAATTTTGACTAGTATTTTTATGTTTACTTGCTTCTTTTTTTTCTTTTTTTTTTTAAATTATTGCAATTACTGATCTTTTTTTAAATAATAAAGAATAACTGATGGTGAGATTGAAATTTGTTTCCTCTTCACTGAAAGTTTTAATTTTTTATTATTTGCCATCCATTTTGTTTCTTCATTATTGTAGATTGAATCTCTAGATGAGTTTCAATAAAACATGTAAAAAAAGCAAGTAAAAATTGAGATAAAAGAAAATATTAGTCAAAATTTATGATCAATGAGAATGTTTTGTGTAAAAAATAAAGAAAAGATTCAATGTCCACAAAAAAAGTTAAAAGATTATTTACTCAGACTTGTCTGAGTAAATAATCTTTTAACTTTTTTTTTCTAATGGCTAAATGAAAACCAGTGGATCATGTTGGAATGATAAAAGATGTCCATTGAGACAAAATTTAACTATGAATTTTGTTATAATTTAATAAAAGTTATAAGTTGATAATAGAGAATATATGCATGAAATTACTTTTTTAAAATGTTTTATTTTGCTATACCATTAAAAAAACCCTGATGCATTTATAAGCTTCTTATTTAAAAAAAAAATCTTTTGCTGGTGTCCATATTGTTTATGGTTTTATTCTAAGAGCAACAAAAATATCAATCATTCAATTCAAAATGGGGTAGAATATTTTTTTTCAAATGTGAAACTGCTGAAACAAATTTAATAAAATTTTACAATTAAACATTTTAAAACATTTTATTACAAAGAAGTTATTTTCTAATGACTATTCAAATTTTTGAAATTTACAATTTACAAACTGAAAATAATAAACACTTGATTTTAGCTAAAATTCTGAAAGATTTTTAATTAAAATGAAACAAAAATGATTACATTGCAATTTTTCTTCTTCTTACTCAAACATCTGTAATTAAAGTTGATTTCCATATTTAGAATTTGTAGGGGAATTTTTCTGTTTGGGAATCACATAAATTAAGCTGGAAAAAAAAGATAAAAGAAAAAAGATATATATATATATATAGAATTAATTTTTATGATAATTACTGTAATTATAATTTGTATGATAAGATACATTATTTTCTATTTTTTTTATAACTTATCATTTCTGATTGGGTTGGAATACGTCATTATCTTTTTCTTTATATAATTTATCAAGTACAAAGAAAAAATGTATAATTCTATTTGATTTTTTCAAAAGTGTTAATTAAATATCTGACTTAAAATTCAATTGCATTAAGTGAAAGTTTTGTATTTTTAAATGCAGAGAAATATCATATAAAAAATGAATGTTACCATATGAGTCTTTAAATATTTTTTCCAATTATAGATGTGACCCATGTAACATAATTATAAGACTTTATTATGACACAAGTATAGGTAAACCAGTGAGACTTGAACTCATTGCTGTAATAATGATCAGATAAGCTAACCACAACTCCTTTACTTTTGTAAATGCTGTGTTTAAAAAAATTAACTCAAATTTACTTCTCAAATTATCTCCCTTGAATTTAGAATTGATTTAGGGTTTACAAACAAAAATAAATATCCAAACTACTTTTAGTCTTTTATTACAATAGATGCATTTTCAGTAGATTAATTTTTATAAAGGTAAATATCAACTTTTGTAGGTAGAATTAAATCAAGCGTATTGGGACAATAAGAAATAATTAATTTGCCTAACCTTTAAAATTCTTATGACAGATTTGTTTCTAGCCAAATTAAAGCACTTCATCTTGGTTGCCAAGCTAATCTGGCTAACCAATTACTATTGTGTAGTGAGTTTGGTCCTCACTGAGTGGTCTATACTTGCAAATTTGAGCCAAGTTAAACTTAGTAAATTACAACCTGTGGCTAATTGACATAAAATATAATTTTTATTGAATGATCAAATCTTTATGTTACCATAACACATCATAGCTAGTGCTTTGTTAGTTTAATAACATTAAACTGCTTAGAGAATAAAGTAATTTTTAATCCAATTTACGAATTAAATAATTATAGTGCATTGTGATTCCTCAAGGAAGATAACTATTAAATACTAATGGAATACTTCTCTATATTTATATATTTGCAATTATAAATTCTATGAATAGGATGACAGACAATGGCCACCGTTAAGTGATTTACCTTATAATTGACCTCCTCATATTTATATGATTTTTAAAAAAACTTTCAACAACATTTTAAAAGAAACCATTAAATAATATTTCCATGATAAAAATACTGAAATATTTAACAGCTAGAATACATTTAGCTGTTTTTATCAAATACCTTTTAATATCAAACAAATTATTCTTATTAAAGAGAAGAGTATTTGGTCAAAAGAATTTTTGTAAAAAAACAAACTTTTCTTTCTCAAACTGAATATACAAATTTGCTTGTCTTATTTTGAATTTTTTTTCTTCTTTTTTTCTCAATGTTGTTAAAGTTTTTGGCAGTGTGTTTTATTTATTTTTCATTTGGTAAATGCTCAAAACAATTATATATTATGCCATTCCTAATGAATTTGTAAATTTCTTTTGTTTTCAACATATGTTTTGAAAAAAAAATGCTTTGTGTAAAATGAAGTAAATGTTTATTTATGTCTAATTTTGTTTTTGTTATCATTTTTTCTACTACAAAAGACAAATAAATCCACTGACTGCTACATCTAATATTGCTTTCTCTACTGGTAGACAGGTTTACAGTCCTAATTTCAAATATAAAAGGAAAAATATATACTAGGGTGAGCCAAGTTTTTGAATATTTTGGTAATGTGAGACACAATTCAGCAGCTCCAGATGTTTTTGCTGAGGTTATGAAGGTAACAAACCATATTGGACTGTGATATACCAAACTCATCATCTACTCTCTAAGTGTTACTTGGATTTACCTCTATGACTTGCAGTACTGCTTCAGAATCAACAGTTTTAGGCCTACATGGCATTGCCTGATCTTTGACATTCTTGCATTCTGAGCAAAAATTCTCGAACAATCTGGTTACTGTGATCAACTGCGCTTTCATCTTTTGTACAACAAATGTTTTTAGTTATTTCCACAGTTTTATGGACCAATTCAAACTTGTAAAATACAATTTCATGGATTAGACAATTTTGTACGTTCATTTGTACGGTTTTCAAATCACATGTTGAGTAAAGCAATGCACATGTCAATGCACTAACTACAACAGGTACCTGCCATAACTTAAACTGCTTTAGTCATGTGATATGCACACCACAAACTAGCATGTACCAAAATATTGCAAAACTTTTGACTCCCTCCAATAATTGTTGAAATACCAAAATTTCAATGATTATTTACAGCATAGTATATAAATCAGAGGCAATGTAATGATTATCATCAATGAAAATTAACTTTTTGGTTTGGTTCATTTATTTAATGGCATATCAACTCTTTATGGATTATTTAATACCAAAATTTAATTAATTTGTAAATGTTTGATTGTTAATCATAACTATATTTCAATATTCCATTGCAATTTTTTTTAAATTGCACTTTTATTTATCTATAATCATTCATTTGCACTCAGTTGTATGGTTTTAAGTATTAAGTTCTAATGCTAATAATGTATACACAATTATATTGTTTAAAATAATTATTCCTATTTAATAATAATCCTTTGTTTGCACACAGTTATATGGTATTGAGTATTCTTATTTAACACCAAAAATAGTTCCAAGTAACTAATAATAATAATAATAATAATCCTTAGTAAACAATTGTGGCTTCAAGTAACTATTCTTAATACAAATAATTTTCATATAGTTAACTGGTTTCAAGTATTCTGACATTACCAATTCAATTCAATAGTAATCATTTATTTGCAAACACAGTTGTATGATTTCACATATCCAATATTAATAATTTTCAAACCAATCTATTTGACCTATAGATTAGACCAATCAGGTACTACCACTCCAGTTCAAAGAGTATTAGCAATGAAGAGGAGTCTTACCACCAGATGAAGTTTAGTGTCATACCCAGGACACCTTTTGGGGGGAATGTCTTACCCCTCTATAGAAGGAAGATGCAGTCAGCATATTTTAATCCCAGCTGACAGGGCTGTGGGAACATGGAGGCCAGGCTGAATAATTACTTTCTCTTCCATTGGACAATATTAAAAGGGGAGACTTACTGGGTGGACAATTGCTGGTCTTCTATACAATATCTAGGCACAGATTCTTAGCCTTATGATACTGACAGATGGGTAATTCCATGTCATGTCATCCACCCACTTCAATTTTTCTGAAATTTTGTACAGGTGTGGACTATCTTAAAGTTAGACAATCCCCCAAATTTGAGGTTCCAATTCCAAAAATTGGTGGAGTTAATGATTTCTGATTTGCAAAATTTTAACTGATGTTGTAGCTTTGGTTTTGAGCAAATATCAAATTATCTTTTTGGTACAAATAATGTTCAATATGTGAAATAATAATAGAAAAAATTTTTTGTCATAGATGCATTGCCACATCAGGATATTGATCTTGCTATGAAAAAATCAGAAATCATCAATAACTTAAAATTGGTTGATTTTTTTGATAGCATTTTTGGATTCCTTTGGCAAAAACCCCACCAAATTTGGAGAGCTAAAAATTGACATAACTCCGCCAATTTTTGGATTTGGAAGCTCAAATTTTGGGGGAATGTCTAGTGTTAAGATAGTCTACACCTGGAAAAAATTCCCAGATTCCAAAAAAGTATATAGAAATTATTTCAATACAAATATTGTCTTTTTATACAGTTTATTGTGGGAGCTATATTACCAATACCTGAAAGTTGGCCTTGTATTTTTTGTTGTCTTTGGGTAGCATAACTCAAGTTAAGAGTAAAAGGATGAGATGTAACATAAGAGAGAGGAGATCTTTATAAGATAAATAAATAAAAGATTTTATCATTTGATGTACAGGGAATAATAGTTGCCATTGCATAATTTTATTTGATTGTCATGTCTTTTATTGAGGTTGCTGCTGCTGCTTTTTAATGACTGTTTAGGATTTCTTGGAAGTTCTGCTGCTGCTGCTGCTGCTTATCCATTACTAAAGTCTCATCTGCTGCATTTAAAGTGACCATTCAGGATATCTTCAAGGTTGCTGCTGTTGCTGGGTCATTGTATTGACATCTCTTTATTGTGTCAGCTATGGGTAGCTGAATCCTGTCTTGCTGGGTGAAATTTTGAGCTGGTTTATATACAATTGGCTCAGAAATCACTTGTTTGAAAGTCATGTCATTATTGCTCATAAACTGGAAAATATTTCATTACCCTTTATATTTTTTGTGTCCCCCAGAAGTAGATGCAATTTATTTATTTGCAATGGCTGTTGAGGTGAACAGTTATAAAAAGTAGTTCTGACAGGTTTAAAGTTTCACTAGTTGTTCATATTTCAATGATGGTTGTCATTCCATGTTTGCACATATTACATAAAATTGTCTCATTAAGGTATTAGTTATTTCCATCAGTGTGTTGTGCCACTTTTGAAACTATTATTTATATATACCAATATGCCTAAGTTTGTCAAGATTTATATCTTGACAATCTTAGTGATTCTTTAGGATATTTAATGGTGATATCTAATTTGAAATGTTGCAGTATCATTCTTAGTTCCTCTGATATTTGCTTCTAAAAGTTACTGCCTCTCTTTCAACAGTCATATCGGGTGTTGAATCTCTTCACTTTCTGAATTCCATTTTTGTCCTTGTTAATCAGGAACATGGAGACATATTTTTTTGTGTACACAGTTTTTATTACCCTAATTCCACCTTAAACACATGTGCATGGGAGAACTAACACAAAATGTAATATGCATCTCACTACTATGGGTGCTAACTCAATTCTGATGTAACTAAATCTACTTTCCCATAAAGTGGTCTCATCCCGTGATGTCCTTCAACCAATCAGAGCCCTGTTCCAGGTTAACTTGGGTTCAAAGCTGTCAAACTCTTGGGTGATTTTCCATGAGTTTAATTGTTGAATTTAAATCCTAACTACAAATCATTACATTTGATCGTCTATGCCTATCAATATGTAACAGAAATATTCAGCTTGAAAAAATCAAACTGTGACGATTGTTTCATTTTTCATGAAGCATTTTTTTATCTTTATAAACAAGAGATTTCCTTTCTTAATGGTTTTCATGATTAAATTGTTTCATTATTGAAATAAAATCATTTTCTGTCAGAAATTGAATCTAAAAACGAATCATATTATGAATCAATCAGTTGTCATCATCAAGTTGTACTAACATGGATACGCATGACTCTCTCTTACAAACTCTCCCTATCAGTCATCGCTCCAGGCAGGTCCTCCACACAGCATCCAGAATCTGCATAAAGCTGATTGATGTAGATTTTTGCTGATTGGCCAACACTGATGTGTCCATGTGTAGGTGTACACAGGAGAATGTCACTTATGAGTTTGTTCTTGCTTCTCCAACAATGTCCAGCATCTTTCTTGGATGGTTTGTGTGATAGGAGGCAAGTGGTCTTACAGCTACTTTTTAGTGGGGTGCTGCTCCCAAGATTTGTTCAAGACAGCATGCTACATCCTTGTGTAATTCCTATCTAGCTTTTTCTTTAAGCATATCATTAGAGTTCATGTGGTGCAGCCATACAGTAGCACTGACACAGCTACAGCTTTAAAGAATTGTTGCTTTATCTTATCATAGTAATCAGATTTCTATATGATTGATAAGCTGTCAATAGTAGTTTATGCCATTTCTAATTTTTCTCCCCAAAAATGTATTTTTGGAATTGGTTGCTGCCCTCCTAAACATGACTCTTAGTTTGGTTTCTTTGTTTAATGGCATATTCATAGGTTATCTAATACCAATGCCATCCTTGTAGAAGAACAGTAGTGGTACTATTTAACTTATAGCTGAGAACATGACTATTGATAATACTCCAAACATTTTCAATAAGGAACATGTCAGCCACATGAAAAGTTTGTCATTTTTATACCCTAATTTACCTAAGTATTCAACAAGTAGCACTAATAGCATCAGTTGGAGGAGTGATGTTGTGCATAAAATAAAAAACAACTTTTTAATTTGAATACCACTGTTGTTGTCTTGACTAGAGATTAGCTTTTATGAATTGAATATAGACAGAAGAGATCATTTTAATGCCATCATCCACTTTTCAGAGTCCAAGCAAAACATCACATTATAGAGGAATAGTGTTGGAAAAATGTAGTTCCCCTCAAGAATGAAAGTGAGAACAATACGTACAACACAATTTAGTGCCGGAGAAAAAACTAAAGAGAAAAGAGAAAAAGAAATAAATTACAAAAAGAGTGAATGAAGGTGTGTATGGAGAAAGGTTCTTTATGGCATCTATGAATGCATTTACCCAACCCCTCCACATGAGCAGGATTTGACACAAGGTCAATTTTTAAGTGGACTTAAACAGGTTTGAATTCAGTTTTCCTTTACCTAGACCAGTTGCCTAACCAAAGTTAAAGATTTTCATCTGCCCTACTATTTACCCATAGCTGGAAGGAGAATAATTGGATGCATACCTTTCCTAAGGGTATTAGCACTATACAAAATGCAAACAGCCTCATCCAGAATTTCAACTCGTCACCAAAGCCACTTTCTATGATGATAACCATTACACCACAAGTGCCTTCTACGTATACATATATGTGAAGTTTCTAAGAGGTATGAAAGTTTGTGAGAAACATATTTGAGAAGAGTTCCTTTAATTGTTGGTTGTGTGGAATTATTAGACATTGTAGAAACAATGATACTCACCATCGTGAAGAATAAGTTCCAATGATTTGCTTGGATTGGTGAAATGCTTTCTCAAGATTTTCATTCCAAGAAAAGTGTGTATTTTGTTTTTTACAAGGTCTCGGAATGGTAGCATTATTGGGCTTAAGGAATATGCCCAATAATGCTACCATTCCGGAATGAAAATCTTGAGAAAGCATTTCACCAATCCAAGCAAATCATTGGAACTTATTCTTCACGATGGTGAGTATCATTGTTTCTACAGACATGACTGTATGTATGAAAGTAAGCTCATGACATTGTGTACAGTGGGCTATTTTGTAGTGTAGCATCATGAAGTTTTCTGGCAACAAACATCTCCTAGAGGTCCTTCTTGCATCTAAGCTATTCTGTGAAAAGGATAAAACCGACATGCCTTTTTCTTATATACTAGACTCTGTTGCTATGACAACACCAGAGTATTACCATTTAACCCACATGAGTAAAAGTCCTTTAGCAGACAATGGAGATAATACCACAACTCCCTTGCCAATGCCTCAATCATATTGGGCCAAATATCTGAGTCATTCAGTGTCACTCTACACTTTGTCAGGTCAAACAAACTATGCAATTAGGTTTTTAATAACTTCCTTAATGTCTCTTGCAAGAAATTCAGTAACTTCTAATGTTATTTTATAATTATGAAGCATTTTAGCAATTTTTGTCATCATTCTTCAAACATGCTTTATGGCCTATTCTACATAAGAGGACACTTAAGTCAAAAAAGTTGTTATAAGTCGATTGCTGGCTTCAATGATGTGGGTCCCTGCCTATTTACTATATACTGCTACTGGAACTACACTATCACCCAATAGTGTAGTTCATCTTCTACCTATAATGAAAAGAAAAGAAAATCTATTATCTTAGAGGAGAAACTCAATAGCTGTCGGTCTGAAACTGCTTTTGAGGCCAAAGCTGGCTAAATATATACAGAATTTTCCCCAACCCAGGTTATCGGACCACTTTGGAAGTGGTACTAACTTTTCTTTTCAGACATTGTTACTGCAATCTCTCCTAAAATTATAGCCATTACTTTTTTACCATTAACTTTTTCAAGAGACATTTTCTCTTAAAACTAGCCAACCTAAAGATATTATCTCTAACTGGCTTAACTTCATGGTGGTTGTACATCATTTATGACTCTCCTGAACCTTATCTGACTGATCCTTTGTCCCCCTAATGACCTCCCACCTATATACATTCTATTTTCCTTCTTTTGTTTGTCTCTGGCCATATTTTCACTTAACCATTGTATCACTGTAGGAAATTTTCTTTCAGTCATAAAATACAATATGTTCCACTGTGGAGTTATCATAATCCCCCTATAACTTATAGGGGGAATATGTTCACATAGGACAATAGTAAAACAAAAAATAACTCTCAAGTTCAGCTATTGAGTTTCTCCTCTAAGATAATAGATTTTCTTTTCTTTTCATTATAGATAGAAGATCAATTTGGGTGTTTACCAGACATTGGAATCCACTTTAAAAATATAATAAAAACACAAACAAAAAGACACTATGATACAAAGTTAAACATTGGAAGATGTTACTACACATTGTTAATGGGACTAGATGTTGGGTGGATGCTATTTTATTTCAGCATCTCTTGGCCTTTACAAACTGAAGAGATTCTGTATTTTTTAATTTTTTACACAACATTACTTTGTTGTTAGGGTTACCTCCTAACAAACATTGAATAAAACTACTATTTATTCACACCTATTTGGTGTAAATGGGATCATCCAATTGTCCATAAATCCTGGAAGAAAAAAAAGACAAACCAAATCGATGACAACCTAAATTGATAACCAGATCATAAAGACAGAGTAGAGACCAAAACGTCTGCCATCTTGGTCCTCTTCACCTGACCAACAAGGAAAATGGATATGGAAGGAGAAGATTAATTTTCCTCATAATTATTGGACAAAAAACATGAGTGAATTCTTGTGATTGTTTGACTACATCTCTCCAACCTTTTCACCTCTTCATTTCCGTACATATAGATTTTAACCTGATGTTTCTCATCTGACATTTTTGACAGTACCTGTAAATCTATGATTATATTTCTAAAAGATCATTGCATCGTTGTTCGTAAATGCTTAAATAAAATAATCTTTAAAATAAATTCATCATAAAATTTGAAGAAAAAAACTCCAAAGATTTAGAAACAATTACAGGAATGAGAAGATTTATTTGAGATTTCCCAAGATTTAAAAGGAAATAAAGAAACTTGGAAAAAAGTTTATGATAAATTCACTGAAGTATCCACACGATAAAAGGTCAAGACTTGGATGACAGCTGGTGAAAATATATTTATATTATTGATGGTTACTTGTTACCTGTAGTTTCCATCAGAGTGAAACTGCTGGATATATATATATATATATGTTTTATAATTTGCTTGAAGCATTGTGTTTATATTGGTTTGGTGTTTGGTTTTGAAGGCAATCACAATGCAAGTGTAAATAAAAAATAAGGTAACTATGGTGTTGTTTGTTAACCTTTAATTTATTATTATTTTGAGATAAAATCTTTTCAACAGATTTCTGAAACTGAAGCTGTTGTTAGTGATCGTCCATTCTGCTTTGTGTCTTATATCTTCCAAATTCTCTGGGTGTATGTTTATGTGCACATTTTATTCAGCTGATTTAGTTCTGTCATAAACATTGACTCCTGGTCAAAACCAGATTATTTTGTATACATTTTCTATTTTCAATGCAAATTGTTTTGTCTTTTCTATCCTAACACTTTGATGTCTTTTATACCATACCAATGTTTTCCTTTTTTAACCATCCCATTACTTTTATATTTGCACCAAATTTTAGACAAGACTGATTGGGAATAATTTGTATTTTTGCCACACTTCATTGTGGATTACCTTCTTGAATAAGTTTTATCATTCTTTCTATTGTTTCAATAAACAGTTTTATTGTTGGGGGTCATTCTTCCTTTCAGCTACATATGCCAGGCCATTTGTTCAGGTCTGCAACAACTTTTAACTCTAGATCAATTTGCATATCTAAGCTTCTGTTGTACTTTATTTTAGGAATGCAAATTACAAGCTGATTCCATAATTTTTCCTCAACATTGAGTTAGTTTTTCAATAGACATAAGATTGTTATTTACAAAGTCTGGCACACAGGATGCCTACAATACCTGCTATTACTAAGTGGTCACCTATTTAAATATGAAACAGGCTAAATGCATCAAAGTGTCCTTGTTTGCAATAATCAATGACTTTCATTAAATGGTTCTTAGATTTTAATCTAACCAAAACAATTTCATCAACATAGTCTATATAGTTCGGTTTGACTTTACAAAAATCTATCCAATCTTTCATATGCACTATGTGAAAAATTGTCCCAATGTAACTTATACTAATTTTACAAAAATAATCTTAATTCTAACAAAATGGTTAAAAAATTACTTAACTAATCATTCTAACTTTAAATAGTAAAAATAATATTTGTGTGTGCATATAGTTTAATGTAACTTTAATGCATGAATGTGTTCCCAACTTAAGAGAATATTCACAATATAAAATAATTTTTTCAATGTAGTAATAGTTACTGACACTGAAAATATAACATTTTGGAAAATTCTTACATTCATAGTAGGTTTCCAATACAAAACTAATTCTGTATATGCCCTGATATAAATTAAAACCAAAATCTTTCCTCCTTACAGAGTACATTCCTATAAAATTGTAATTATTTTCTAATGTAGTCCCTATGGAAGAATTTTCCATTTAGAGAAGATATTCAAAGTATAAAATTCTAATTATATTTTCAATGGAGTCATTATAACTCCTGTTATAAATTTGGAAATTATTTTTATATCTCAAATATAAAATTGTAATCATTTTGTATGTCCAGATATAGATTCTTCTTTTAAATTTATTTCTACTTTTAGAGAGTATTTGGAATATGAAATCAGAATTATTTTTACAATGAAGCCGATATAAATTTTAAAACAAAATATATTTTCATTTATTTTTTCAAATCTGTTTGAAATAACTTTTAAATATCTATTCCTAATTTTATTCTATATTCACAGTATTTTGCCAATGTAATTGATATTTTATAAAAGATGTTCCCACTTTCATAGCATAGTTATGTGAAATTGTAATTGAAAATGTACCCTAAATTTAAAACAAAAGCCATTCAAAACTTTTTTTAATATATTAAAAAAAAATAAAAAAAAGGATTTGTATTTTGCCACTGTAGTCATAACTTTAAGTCCTTGTTTGATATACAGTTTATGACAAATAGAATTTTATTACCTCCTATTATTAATGAATCAAATTTTGAAAACTGTACATGCATATATATATATATAATTGCTATTACTATCATTAAGTTGAATAAAAATGATGTAAAATAATCTCTTTGGTGTCAACAATATTTTTTTTTACTATCCAGCCAAGTAGTTAACATTTAATGCTAAATGTATAGCATCATGCTGAAATGTTTAAAAGAAACTTCATGGTGTCTCTAAACGATAATTTTTTGCCCAAAATTCTACAGGACTAAATGTGAAGCAGTTTTTTATAGGTTGACTCTGAGAAAAATAATACTTACCAGCTTATCAATACTAAGGAACTATTTTATTGTCTTTTGTTTTTACCTTTTTCCAATTTTGACCTTTCACTCAGTAATAGACAAGTATATAAATTTCAGGTTCCATAGTAGTTATCAAAAATGTCTTATGGTGAAAGTAAACTTTTATTTCCACTCATCTAAATATATTTGTGAACCAACAAAGGGTGTTTAGCCCACTGACTGAATTTCCATTTAAAAGTTTTAATACCTGCTTTTCACTGTCGGATATCTTAATGAATTGATGACCAGAAAGAATATGCTATTGTATAATCTTTAATATAAGGTAATTAATTATAACATGTACATATCATCTATTGGTTAGGATTATAATTGAATTTGCTTTCGGAGCACACGTACAATAGATTTCAATAACTTTTATGAAGAATACCGATAAATGTAGCGTAAGGAATACAAGGGAGAGAACTCTTCAAAAATTTACGAGCAAATAAGCATAAACCTTTGAAAAAGTGTATACAAATATCCATGTTAGATTGACAGAAGTTTTAATATTACTGGTAATGGTTAATAGTAGATTTTTTAAAAAGCAAATCCCAGTTTACTTTTTTATTGAATAAACAAATAAACAAAAAACAAACACTGTTGTCTTCCGACTAATATTTTATCAGATTGTGGGCAATGTTTTCTCTCCTGTATCCCAATATGGAAATATACATATAATCTTTCTGTAACATTTAATCAAAACTACTTCATACTCATTTGTTTTAATCAGCTATAACCAGTGCCTAATATTGTTATGCTCAAAAAGAGTTTGTAAGTTACAGCCGATAATTTCTTACCTTTGTATGTCTTCCAATAATTGTTGAATAGAAATTCAAATAGATGAAACCAATCACCCCATTTGATAGAATTTTCTTTTACAAACAGCCAATCTGAAGAGATTTTATAGAATTTTTTTTTTTCTGCTTTGTATTTCTTTAGATTTTTTTTGTTTTGTTTTTTAAGTCTCAAGAATATAAACATCTTTTCATATATGACCCAGCTCTTTAAAATTTCATTATATATATATATCATCAGATGCTCAAGTGGATGAACACAACCAACATTAATGACATTTAAAACGATTTTGATCGAGAAAGAGAGAGAGAGGAGAGAGAAAAAAACCAAAAAACAAAAAAAAAACACAATTTTTTTTTTCTTTGCTTTTTCTTTTTAAATTGGCCTTTATTTTGAGTAAAACATTTAAAAACATAAAATACATAGCATAACAAAAGAATGTTAGAATTCATCTATGCAAACCTGGTTTGGGAGGGATGAAAATGTTAAGGACTGGAAGGTTTAAAAAAATATCAGAATCTTTAGTTGTAAATTTCATCAACAATGGAAAATAATAGATCCCTGTTTCTTCAAATTAACTTACCACTTGAAAACTTGTGTCATTAATGATGTCCATGGAATAGGATTTTAAAATCCTTTTCTCTGAAAAGGTCAGTTAACTCTTAAATCTATGATATCCTTGTTGCATATTAGCATTGATTTTGTAATAATTTGTGAATATGTTACAACACATTTGCTACAAAAGGGTTGAATCATTAACTTATGTTGATACAAACACTCATTAGGTTCAAATTTATACTTTTTACTGACATGTATAAATGCAGGAAATTGTGCCAAGTAGTGAATATGAAAACGGAACAGAATTGAGGAAATTAATTTTATACCAAACAAAACTACCTGATACCAAATTGATTTCTGAGAATAAGTGCAAGAAAAGAGAATAAATATCTTGAATAAATCACGAATTCAAAAAAAGTGTTGCTCCTGGGTTTGTATACTTGACCTAATTTGTGCTATTAGCACCTATCAATAAACAAAATGTTGTTTCATGAATAAACTTGTCACTACTGTCCTGTTAGTGTAGCATACTATTGTGCCATAGGGCAAATACAAAAATACTAATTGCAACAATTTCAAAATAACAACACTGTTGCAGATGTATTGACCCCCCCCCAAAAAAAAACAACCCCCTCCAACAAAAGGCTCTTGAACAGCCTATTCTTTCACTATAAGATGCACAAAATTATTTGATTATTCCATTCAGTTAAAAATTGACTGAAAATCCATGTTAGATAGGAAATTAAAACATTGTTGCTGGCCTTTAGCCCCCCCCCCCCAAAAAAAAAAACGATTTTAGCCATTAATTAAATATTTATTTCTCCCTTGACTTCATTTTCTTTTTTCATTACCTACAATCTTATGAAGTATGCTAATATTATCAAAAGTTAATCAAGGAGTTTTCACCAGAAGTCTGGCTAAAAACATGATTGATGAAAGTCATGAGTTGAAAAACTAAATAATCTGAAGGCACTTAACAACTGTTTAATAATAGTTTAGTCTGCCTTGTTCATCAATCCAGTAGATCTTATTTGCATGCAGCACTGAATATAGTGACCCAACAAATCAAAACATAAATTTGATTGTCTCTTCATTATGATCATTTGCTTTTATATATATGAAGTAAAGTAAAGTAGTCAGGGCGGCCTAATGTCAGTATCAGCCAGACAGCGAGGGAGTCTGTCCCCTTTTCAATAGCGCTAGACCAAGGAGATTATTTTAGCGTATGAGGTGGAGCGCCACACCTACCATCAGCTCCTCACTTTACCGCACAGATCCCTGTGCTACTCATACGCCGAGTTGGCGAGGACCGGTATCGAACCAGGAACCTTGTGATTCCTAGTCAAACGCTCTACCGACTGAGCTAAACCAGCCATATATATATATATATATATATATATATATATATATATATATATATATATATATATAAAAAGGCAACAGGTATGAATTTAAATTAAATTATGTAAAAATGGTTGTTCTATTTTGATGAGACATAAACAATCTTAATCTCCACCCCTCCATTAATGACAAGTCTTCATGTTTAGTTTTCATTTGTGAATTGGTTTCCTTCTATTTCATCCATACATCTTGATAATCTGAACTGTTAATCAATTTAGTGTACAATTCCAGTTTCCTTTTGGTAATCTATGATTAGCTTTTGTAGATTCAACTGCGCTGTGTGTTCCAGTAATTCCAGATAATAGTACAAGGACATTTTCATCTTGGAGTTGCTCAATAGATTTCAAACAATGTAGTGTCCATGCATAAAAAAACATTCATACAATTTACCAGAGAAAAACTTCTTAAAAAAAAAAAAAAAAATTCTTAGAACATCAACACCTGTATGAATAAAAAAAACAAAACAATTACAACTAAACAAGACATGCATCATACAGAATGGAAAAATAATTTATAAACACACAAAATCCAATGTTATCATTGATACAAACATTAACATGCCCCAATACAAGATTAACACATGCATATTTTATGAATTGTTTTATGTCGCAGAATTCATCTGCATTAGTTTAATTTTACCTATTCCCACTTTTAACAACATAGGTAAACTATGTCAGGTTACTGATAAATATATGACATTTGACCATTTTGCAAAATTGGTTTCCTAAACAGTTACACTATAGAGTAGTGGTTCTCAGACTGTTGTATAACAGCATACTATAATATATATTAGACTTGAATGGCACATTAACTCTTTATGCCATTAAAATATATGTATACATTAGTATATATCAGGCCAGGATTAGGAGATTTCAAAGTGTAAAATATATTGGCATATTTGGAAGATAATTGTGCTACAAAAGAGAACCATTGCAAACATTTGATTTACATTTTATCCGTACACTTGAATCTCTCTAACCTTAGCAGACCCTTCTCCATTCTTCATAATAGGAAAGACAATTCATGAAGTCAAGAATTTTTTTCATCATAAGATTAACACCAATGTTTCATTGAAGATTAAAATTAAATATACAAAGCTAACACCATAACCATGGTCAATATCCATCGCCTCAGATACTCCTCACTTTGCAAACTCCCAGTATTTCTTCGTTCAGTGCAGTAAAGAGTAAAAATTCTTTGCAATAGTTACCATTATTTATTTATCTATTTATTTGTGTGTGTGTGGGGGGGGAAATATGCTAAAACAAAAACATGCTTTTAAAACATCATAATAGCTGAATTTTTATTAACCATATATAATTTCTAATCTACTTTGTACATAAAACCTTTGTCAAAGTTTTCAGTTTTAAACAGTAGCTGCCATACTAAAACAAATTTTTTTAAATACTGAAATAAAATGATAAACATTAATATTATTTTTAAAGCAGCTCATGTAGCAGGGTAAAAAGGACATTAAAAAAAAACTAAAGAAAATATAGTCTATAAAATAATGAATATTAAGATTGACCCTAAAAGTAAATAAATAAATAAAAGATAATCATAGACAATGGCTTTATTTGGACCCACAAATAGACAGGGCACAAATCTACAAATATGCTCCCAATGTTCCTATAGTTTGTTTGGCACCTAGTAATAGTCTAAATATTTTCGTTATAATATTATTACTTAAATTAGTAAACAAAAGACTAATAAGAAAATTGTTTGCACAACTCTCCTTAAAAAGAATAAGGGGGGGGGGAATGTACTTAATCTTTTCAGGTCTATAAAAAGGATTTTGCTTAAATCATACCAACAAAAAAATTATTTACATTTGTAAGATGGAAAAGCTAAGAGCTAAATAATATGCTAACATGTTTTATATAGACCAACTAAAACATTAAAAATTAGGGTTTTTTTTTTCTCTGAAGGATCTTAAGGTGTTGAAAATGAAAATTTTATTGAACTGTTCAATATGTAGTACAACATCTATCCCATAATACATAAATTTCATAAACTAATCTGCTCCATAATCTAATTTATCAAAACAGGATTGTTATATTTCAATTCTAGATAATCACAAGACAGGGAATTTATATAATTATTAGGCTCTTCACTGCATAGGATATTCATTTCAGAGAAATAAACGTTCAGGTTTATTTATTTTCAGCTATTATGGTGCATTATTAAACAAGTAAGGGACATAACTCATGCATTGAAAAAACAGTACAAATGTTTTTTTCGAGTAAAATCTAAAACTAAGTAGATTTATGAAATAGTATTACAAATTTATCAAGTTTGAAAAGTTTTGCTTCTAGGTAATAGTTTGATTAAAAAAAAAAAAAAAATCTAAATAGGCTTTTAAAATGGCAACAACCATTCTTAAACGTTAAATTACATATTTTTAAAATACCTAATTTAGTGCAAATTTACTTACGTACACAATTCTTCATACATTTAAAAGTGAAATACTTTTATTTTTTAGAAAAGACTTTTTAGAGAATAAAGCAAAAGGAATTTTTTTTTTTAAATGAAAAATCAAACCCCTTTCCTCGTCACAAAGAATTATAACCGAAATCAAAGATTTCCTGAACTATTGGAATTATCTGATATTATAATCATCTTAGGAAATTTGAATTTAATGAAATAGGTTGAATTGTGATTCTATGTTAAAATCAAAAGCAAAGTTCAGATTCATTGTTCAGCCATAACACTGATTTAATGTAATAACAGTATTACTTGATCCAAATGAATCAAACACAATGTCTGTAACTTTATTATGGTAGAGGGGAGCAATAGTTTTAAATTCTATTATTTTCCAGTTCAGACACACATAATGGATGTTTAATTCTGTATAGAAATTATAAATAAACATTGATTCTCTTTGTAATCTATACAACCAACAGAATAAAAATGGTGGAAGCATTGATAGGATGCAGATATGACTAATATTTTTGTTAGTAACTTTTAAAAATAATAGGTGAACATCTTTTAACTCCTGTGAAAAAAAAAAGAAAGAAAAGTGGACCAATACCAATTCATTATTGTAATGAAGATAATGTAAAGAAACTGCAATTGAGTTATAAGATTGGTGAAAGAGACCACATAGGTTATTTATCAAAGCATTAAAAGGATAAGATTCATTTGAACTTGAACCACATTTTGATAGAGTGATATTCAAAAAGTTAGAAAATATAGAGGAATTTTCAACACGTTTTCAAAGATAATTCATTTTTAGTTAAATAAAGCAATACTTTAAGAAATTAATTTTATTCTTGTTTCTTTCTTCACCATCAAATGAGTCTAGAGATTGGGTGTTTTATAACCAACTATACAAACCATCAATGATGGTAGTGCCAAATACATATGAAATGGTAAGTACTTTTTATTTATGATAACTATCATAACTAATGAATTAATTGATTTAGATAGACATTTCACATTCTTTGATCTATTTTGGACATTAGAATCTAATGACTAATTGATATATTATAAACTGTACATTTGAGAAAGAGAGGAATGAATTATCAACTGCTTCTTTGAAAGTTCAAAAGGGGAGGCAGTTTTAGAGACAACTTTATACTAATGCTTATAGACATAGACACAAATACTGTAAGATGAAGAGTTTAAAGAGAATATGCAAACATCATATAACTAAAAAAAAAATATTTACAAGATTGTGTACTAGGCTGAAATAGATTCTTTTTGTAATAATTTTAGAAGTAAATTTTAGTATATTTGAGGCCACTAGTTTTTCCTTTTTCCTATGCCTTAACTATTTAAATTCAATTGAAATCTAGGCTTGTAACTTTTTATGAGAAAGTAAACTTATAAATACTTATGAATAGCACTGCAAAATTAAAATATAACTTAGAAGTTTTCATTCATTTCAGTCTAAAAATATTAGTTGTCAAGAAATCTATAGCATAAAGTGCATAATCTGACATCTAATTTGAAATTAACTTACAATAATCAGAAATACCATTAAGTAATCTAATTGAAAATACAAAAATTGACAAGAATATTAATATTTCCCGATTTTGGAATATTGATTGACCAAGCTTTGATAACCATATCAAAAAGCACCACATGGAGTTTTTTTTAAAAATTTTAATAATATCATTAAGTATTTTATTTTCAAAAATAGAAATTTAAGTTTTTCTTAAATATCAACATTTTCAATTAGTAATTATGAAAATTAAAGTAAAAATATTTTCTTAAAAAATAAAAAATCTAGTTTAAAAAAATAATTCCTGCAATCTTTCATGAATAATTTAGTATTACATATTTTACAGATCCTCACTTCTTTGGGAATCTATTCATAGGTTAACACCAAAACAAAATCCATACAGATCAAAATGACAATACTTTATTCTTATTTTTAGAATTGGACAGGAAATATACGTATATATGTCAATATTTTCAATCTCTCTGGTCATTTAAATAATCTTCAAAATTTGAAGTTTACATGTTGGTCAATATTTTAAAAATTTGTTTTTTTAGTTCTCAATCAAAACAAGAAAATGTTATAGCAAAAAGAGGCCAATAGTTTCAGCCAAGAGAATTGGTATCAAAGTTATTTTAAATAATAATATTCATGGGCCCAAATGACTTAAAAGAAACTTGACCAATTCAAGGATTTAAATTAGCAATAATTTTTGAACAACTGATATTAAAAATCATGGAGATTGAAATAATTAGATTACAAATTAATACCATCAAATGTGGGGTAATAAAGTTTTATTTCAATTAAAAATATGTTGTGCTAAATCTAGAAACTTATAGTACTGCCAGTAGTGCAGATCCTTAACAGGTACTACTGGAACATCCAGATTTACCTTTAGGATGGCAACAACCACTATCGAATTCAAATGATTGAGAAATAATTCTGAGTAATAGTGGAGGAGACTGGTAGATGGCATTACAAAAACTGGAGGGGCATTGTCTTCTGTTGATGATGAAGCAGGGCTCCTATAATTAACATTCATACAAGCTTGTCAAAAATTAAACTAACATTTAAACCCATATGGAAAATGTTTATATAATGTATATATGCAAATAAAATCACATAAAAATAAACAAACAAACTACACAATAAGACCTCCCCCCAAAAAAAAAATGTTTTCAGTTGATTGGAATTTAAAATCCTGAATATAAACAAATTAACACATATCAAAACCAAAACATAGAAATTTAGTTAGACAGATTTAATGGTTAAAAAAATAAACCAACAAAAAACAAATAAAACAAACAAACCTGAGTTTAAAAATAAAATTAACCACCTAAATGTTAAAAAGAAAAATCTAAATCAATAAACCAATTACTGTCATCTCTTACTTTAAAAAAGATGACAGAACAATCTGTATTTGATTACTCTATTAGGATGAAAATATTTTCATACCAACAATGTCAGTTTTTATAATTATAGAGAAAAATGATTTTCAAAAATACTTGAAATATTTTCCTAATGCATAGATTACTTAATAGTATTTTTTAATATTTTTTTTGTTTTGTTTGGTGTATCATTTGGTTTAGTAGTACAGCAAGCAGGTATTGCTAGCTGCCACCATTATATATGTGATTGTTATACCTTTCCAAAGAGCATACACAAAAATCATTAAATCTTACAAAACCTGAAAACAGTAACGTAGGGAATCTTCTTTTTTCTTTTGTCAAGAGAATTTAATATTAAGTTTCACATTACAACTTTGTAGCAAGCATTTTTCTTTCTTGTAACATACAGTAATAGTAAATTCATTTCAATAAACTCAGCGGAGAAATCAAATTTATATAATTATATTTTGGTAATGTTGATAATTCTTTTAAAAACTTATATAAGAGATTCACTGTCCTTTTGTCAGTTTGATGCCATCTCCTACAATCCCTAAAATTGCAGATCAATCACCTTCATTTTTCTTCTGTTACTGCAACATTTGTTGAAAATAACCATTATCTATTATCAGCAGAGTTGATTGCTTTTAAAATGTGTCTAATTAAATGGTTATCACTCTTTCTAAAATAATGGCTAAACAGATTTTAAATCCATTATCGTCAGTTACAATAAAAGAGATACATTGTTTAATTACTTTAAGAAAGTGGGGAAACTAAATAAACATCAGATAAAAAATGTTTATTCAGAAAAATAAGATTGTGAAAGGTTTCAAATATCACCAAAATGATTATGGAAGTTAGTGGATATGATATTTTGAACCACATGTAAACAAGATATGAAAATTCTAATGTATGAACATTGGCACATAAGATTTATATTATCTCTCTTACAATATGTAGTTTTGTTAGATCTGACAAATGGCTGACATTTCTTTTTTTTTAAATTTTTTAAATCAAACATTTCCATGCTACATTTTCACTAATTGGAAATTGGAAGGTTTTAGATGTAACTAATCCTGGTTTGATTTATGACAATCTTCTTCAACAAACAACTATATTTAGCCATATACAACATTTTCAGTTTGAAAATAAGAAAATTCCTGGAATTACACATTTTACTAATATCTTGAAGATGAAACACATCATTATCTGCTAACAATTCAATGCAATTTCTGTTACCAACACCCAGGCAATATCAAGTCACTATTTTCCTTGATGCTGAAAAATCAATTCTATAATCAACTTAGTCTAATAATTCATTATTATTAATATGATTATCATCCGCTTCATTATAATTATACAGCAATGTATTTGGATGTTGGTTGGTTGGATTTTATGGCATGTCAACCCTTGTTGGGTCATTTTATACTGAAAACGTTTTTGTTTTATTCATTCTTGACAGGTACTCAATTTATCTTTTTTAAACTCAATTTTTTTTTTCAAACACATATTTTAGAACTCATTTTGTTCTATTTAACTCATAGATGGGACCCTAACAGGTACTACCACTCCGGGTAAGAGTGGACCTGGGAGTAATGGTGATGAAGAGGTACTCCACATTCTCCAGAACTGGAACTTCATCATCAGATAGAGTTTAACATCATACCCAGGACAACAAGACCCTCAGCCACCTTCTTCTAGCACATATATGATAAAAAGGGTTGGGGCTTGCCATAAGGGCAATAGGGTTGGGACAATCATATAGGTGCTCGGGCTTGACATGACCAGAGGGTACCTCTCCGACCACCCGTCTAGCATAAGTAAGGGCCAAAGTGTTGCATGTCATGGACAGCTCAGCCACCAGGGTTCCACCCTTAAGCATCACCAGTGCCACCCACAGCCAGTAGGTGGCCCCATTGGGGGGGATTTTACCCCTCTGTAGAGGTGCAGTCGGTGTATTCTAAAGCCCTAGCCGACAGGGCTGGTATTTGGATGTGTATCGTCATCTTGGCTGTTATAGTCACAAATGAAGACACTAGTCCAAGTACATTAGTGTATAATAATAATTTCATATCTCAGAAATAAAAAGACAAAAATTGACTTAAATCATTCACAATACATTTCTCAAATTTTAATTTTTCTAAAAACAAATATTTATCTTTAGAATTTCCAATCAAACACTTCCTATCATTTTATTTTTGTCAAACCAAAATTCATTTAAACATTATAATTGAAAAGCAAATTAAAAATTTTTTTTCTATTTTTCTATTTCAATTCTTCTGCAATTCATAATCAGACAATTTTCATAAAACAGATCAACTGAAGTTTTGACATCACTAAGAAAATGATTTATTCTTTACAATATCAGGAAAAATGTTTTATCTTCTGACTAAAGTTGACAAAACTGAACCATCCAAGATGAAATTTGATTAAACATAAGATAGAAGAAAAAATAATATAAATAAATGAAAAATGAAAACTATTATTGTTTATTAAAAAGGTAAACATCTTCAAATACTGCCAACATGGATCAAGGATAGCTTCAGATTGCTTAGGTTTTCAGAGAAATGACAACCAAAATAACAATTTACAAAAATTAAGTATGAATTTTTAGAAAGTTGATTTTACAAGTACATAAATGCAGTTCAGTTGACTTTTACTTAAAATAAAATTTTTTTTTTAATTCCAGAAAGATATTGACAATAACCATAATGAAGAATAAAAATGTCTTGTGATCTTTCACTCCATTCTTCTTTTCTGATTATATATATATATATATATATATATATATATGGATAAATAAATGGTGTAATACTCCCTCCATAATTAATTATGAAAATGAACATTAGAGAAGAGAGTTGTCTTTCAGTTTCTATTTTTTTTAAAGCATTAAAGACATGCTTAAAAATATTTAACCCTTCTTGGTTCAACTTGACAAAAATGAATGGTTAATTCCCCAATGTCATATTAAATGTTAATAATTGAAAACTTTAACCAAAACCTTATAGGAAAATAAGCAGTCTTATAAATCAAGATGTTGAATGTTGTTAACACACAGTAGCTTGTCTTGCCAAACTATTCAATAACATTAATAGTAACGTATTTTTATAGATAATTTCCAGGAGGGGGATAATTTGAATAAATGATATATGAATCCAATTTTAAATATTTAACAAATATGGCAGACAATGAAACCGTCATAAATATCTTGCACCTACAAAATATAAATTTTTATGGCAGGACTCAGTATACAATATGTATAACAATACAGTGTTTACTCACATACAAGAACACTGATTATTAAAAAAAAAAAAAAAAAAAAAAAATTTAATATCAAAAGGAATTTCTCCCGTGTTAAACTAATATTAAACTATTGTTTGTTTTGATTTTAATTTTCAAGAAGAGTGTATTTATGATAAAGGTTTATTGAATGAAAAAAAAAAAAAAAAAAGAAGTTTTTCAAGGTTTGATTCTGTTAATTGAAACTTCTGTCAAATTAAATGGATCTTGTTCATTGAATATTTCAAGCTGTCATAAAATCAGAATAAAAGTATATTCAAAATTGTTGATGGCCATTAAAAAATGTATAAATTAATATACTGAATGAAGTGTACATTTTTAACTTTCAATTTAAATGCATTTATTAACAGAGAGAAGGAATGGTAAAGTTTAGTTGATTGCCATAATGGTTATTGATGAGAGAAGCTGAATGAGAAAAATAGAGATACAAATAAAAGGTACAGAGGAAACACATAGAGATAAAGACAGAGAGAGCAGAGAAAGAGAAATAGATAATGAGAAAGACAAAATAGAGGAAGATAGAAACACAAAGAAAATACAGAGAAATAAATAGAAAATCAGAAAAAAGATTTAGAAGAATAAAGAGATATAAAATCAATTCTAATAAGAACTGGGCACTTGCCTTGCTTTGTTAACTCCTTGAACGATGCTAAAAAAATGAAAATTTGAAGATGAAAGCAGACAAGCACAGAAAAATGCACACACGCACACACACACATGATGTACAAAAAATAAACAAGAAAAGTGAAACAGAAAATAGACAAAGAACATTATAGAAGAAGTCAGTGGATTAATGAAAAACCTTATTTGTTGATTTGAAAGATGAAAATGAATAAGCCATCTGCAACAAACACTTTTACAGAATTTTACAGATGAGAAACATTGGAGTGACAAAATGAAAGTGAAACATGGTGTGAAATGATGTGGAATACACAAAGCAATCTTAAGACCACAGCAACATAAGCTTATTTTTTGTCTAATCAATCATTCTTTTTATTTAATTTTTTTTACTTTTTAAACTTAATTTTTTCCCTCTACAGTAAATAAATATGTTGAATGTACTTTTGTATATATAAATTAATACACAGTAAGCTACACTGGTTAAGTTTGCAGTTAAATGGTTTTATTCACACTTAAAAGAATTACTATGAAGACAGTATACGTACATATAGCAAATAAAAGCTAAAAAAAACAGAAGATAACTAAATAGTCTTTTGGGGTTACAATAATAGTTTTGGAAAGTAGATGCAAGCTGTAAATTATTTTGATTAAGTCAGATTTGAAAAGGAAAGACAACACAAAATTAAATGAAAAATCTTTTGAATTAAAATTATTATAAATAAAAACAGAAAAATAACAAAGTTCAATTTCTTAGTCATTGTTATATTAAGACTTAGGAAATAATAAAAATGAATAGTAAATGCTAATTAAAATAAGTGTACTTAAATAAAAATAAAGAAAATCTAATATTATACAATTCAGATAAGATACATTGAATACAGAAATGAATAGAATTAAGGAAGAAAAAACAGGGAATTATAAAAACAAGACAATATTCACTTGACATTTCCCTTTCTTGTTTTTTGTTTTTTTTAAATATTCAATTTATAGTTTAACTTTTAAAATCTTTTTTTTATTTCTTTGTTGAAGGGGAGTGGGATCATTCTTGTTTTTTCTTCCTCATCTTAATATTTTGTCTCTTCTTTTTAAAAATTCTTTCTCTATTTTTATAAATCCCTTTTAAGCTGGAATTGGAGTCAGTCACGTGTACAGTCATTAGATGTTCCAGTAGACGAACAGTTCTTGTAAGCACAATGGACTTAAACAACAATTTCCCAGCTGCCTTAAGTCCCTTAAAAAAGGAAAATAATAATAATGATGATAATGATTATAATAATTATAATAATTATAATAAAAAGAAATAGAAAATTAAAAGTTTTTTTCTTTTAAATGCTCCAGTTTTTTTTCTCTCTATTCTTGGACAGAGAGAGAAATATGTATGTAATGTAGTGTAGTAGTACATTGTTTAATAATTTGTAATAACTATTACCAACGTTAATGCTTCTGGTAAGTAGAATAGCAGTAGAATCTTGTTGGCTATCTTATAGTGATGTTTGGTAGTTAGATTTCAGTTTTCATCATTGATTTTTTGCAGTATTGTAATCACTATAGTACTTGTGGTAAAAGTGGTATTGTAGTACTATCAGTAGAAGTGTAGTAGTAGTAGTAGTAGTGAAGAAATAATAGTAGTTGCCATGGGAGCTTTAAAACTTCTTGCATCTTGTAGAAGAGTGTGATGAGAGATAAGCCTGATGGAGAGATACTCACTCAACGCCTATAGCCACCGCTTCCGCCGCCGCCACCTCCACCACCACCGCCACTGTAGTTGCCATAGGGACCAGCTCCCCGCTGTGAATAACCGCCCCGCTTCATAGGGCCACCACCATAGTCGTTGCTATAGTTGGAACCAAAATTGCTGCCACCAGCTCCACCACCACCACCCCAACCACCACCAGCTCCACCACAGTAGCCATTGCCACCATAATCACCACCACCAGCCCCTCCCTGGTTCCAACTCGCTGGAGGACCATATCCACCACCCCCACCAGGACCATACCCACCACCTCCACCACCATAGTTGTCATAACCATTGCCACAGTAGCTACCGGGTGGTCCCCAGTCTCTACCACGACCCATAAGCATGCCCCCTCGGCCACCACGACCACTAGCACCACCTCCACGCATCATGCTGTCTCCACCCATTCCATAGCCCATTGGACCACTACCTCCAGCCCCAACACCTGGTGGACCCATACCAGGGCCTCCTCCACTGCGCACTTTGTTCATCTCTTCTCTGGAAAGGGCCTTTTTCACCTCAATCTTCTTGCCCTTTGACTCAAAAAACTTGGTGAGTACAAGTTTGTCCACAGTATCATAATCTTCAAATGTGACAAAGCAGAAACCTTTCTTCTTTTGAGTGTTTTTGTCGATGACCATGTCCACTGATTTGACCTCACCATATGGGGAGAAAAGCTCACGTAGATCATCTTCTGTCACCTCTTCTTTGATTCCACCAACAAACAGCTTCTTCACTGTCGGTTGGGATTCTACTTCATTTCGAGGCATGGCTCGTTTTGTCTCTACTTCCTTGTTATCAATTCGGTGCGGCCGATGAGCCTGGGCTTCATCAACCTGAAAATGTAAAAGGAATAATCTATACAATATAGGAATTACAAAAATATATATAATCTATCAACAAATTACCTACTCTAGTGATTGAATGGTCAATTTCTCATGTGAAACTAACAGTGGAAAACAATTTCAAATTATTTTTAATAACACTCAAAAAGTATAAGGTTTAATGAATTTGTCATTGACATATTAAATAAGCAAAATACATTCATTTTTGTTTTTTAATATGTAACATTAAAGAGAAGAAAAAAACAGATTAAAAAGAAATGTTTTATTATCAGAGATTTAAAAGAATGGTAAAATTTTGCTAGCATTTTATTTTCAACTCTCCTAGTAACTATATCATAGCAAAACAGTTTTATAAAATAATTATCAGATTAACCTTTGTAATCATACAATGTTGACTTGGGCAGTACCTCAGATTAGATTTAAGTTTTAACCAAGATATTTATTACTAGATGATTGTATATGAATTGCTTAGTGGTAAAGGTGGTGGTGGTGGTGTGTTGTTTTGTTTTATCCATGTGTGAAAATTAAGAGAAGTAAGCATTTCAGAAATACTAATACATACATATTTCTTTGTTCATTTAGGTAATTTTAATTAGTGTTGACAGAAGGAAAATTTAATAAGCAATATGTTAAAGGGGAAGAATGTGTAGCTCTGCATGTTAGTTATGTATTACAATTAATGAAAGTTAAATTGCTTTTCATATGCAAAAATCAAATCAAAGTTGAATCACTGTTTTTTTTGTGCATCATAACTACCTCCCAAGTGTGCCATGTAATTTTTTTTTTAATATACATCTAATTCAAACCTAATTATGACCTTATATATACCAATGCATTTTTAATGGAGTTGTGTTGGTGTATCACATAAGTCAAATATTTATTTGTGAGCCATCATACAATAAAGTTTAAGAACCACTGGTTTATACATATAAAAACAATCATAATTGATTTAAGTTCAATTCTCTGGTGTACTGCCAACAGCTTAATCATGTATCAAAATCGAATATGGAGGTATAGTTTGTTTACTGTACCATAAACAAGAAAACACTAATATGCTACATTTTCAAACATAGATAATCTAAGCTGTTTAAATATATCATACCTAACTGTTCACATTCAAAATGGCACTTATGATAGTATTTTAACAATTTTTTAATGAATCAGACAACACCTCATTCAGAATGTACAAAACTTAAAGGACTGATAAATAGTTCAGTTGGTAAACAAGTTTGATTCTTAGTACTTCTATATGATATAAAATTGCTTATTCTTTTCTAGCTTAAGAATCTAAGAAATTTACTTTATCTAGAGATTTGGTTTATTTAGAATCTTATAAATTAATCAATAAAAAATGACAAAGTACTAAAAAAAATCTATTCATAATCTATTTATTGGACCTTACCAATTTGGGTTAAATTAACATTCTTTTTTCTATCCTAAAAACTTTTACAGAATTTATCAAGAAGATTGAGGAGAACTCATTTTTCATTTATTTATTATCTTAAATTCTGATCATATACATTTTGTGTTAATTTTACTTTTGACAAAATACTGCTGCATATTTCTCCATGGTATGTAGCACCTTTTAAATAAATTGAATTCATTTTATAATTAAAATTAAAATATTTTCTGTTACATAGTCCTATAACATAGTCAAGTAATGTCATAAGATTCCTCTTGGGATCATTCTCTTTAGATAAGAATATCTATAAGATATTTTACTATTTACATTATAGACATTAGTTTTACATCACAGAAATTCCAATTCAATGGTTTTCTCAAACAAGGAATTCATTAAAAGGTTATCTGATGCATTTGGCATCTTAACTCTTTCACAATGGTCCCTAACAGAAAACTAGTCCATGAACTGTTTTATGAAACCATTAGGTGAGAGAAAGGGAAGACTGCAAGAAGCTGACCATTAAAGGTAGGCAAACGTTGGTTAGCAAAGAATATGATCTCCAAGTGCTAATGTCAACATTATTTACAAAATATTTCAAATGCTCCAATCTCAATCTCTGGAAATCATATTTCCCTGGAAATCGACGCGCATGCGTATTTAGCCTTTCTGTGAATTTATGTTTCTAATAATGGCGGTTTTCTGTGGCACTAATTTTTCTGATTTGGGGAATACAATTTTTTATTTATTTCGCTATTAAAATTCTTACCTGCTAGTAAAATACTTAACACTAGATGATATATTCATTCATTTTGAAAAAGTTTTGTTTTATTTTTGTGACCATATTTTTGTTGAAGTGTCAATAGAATTTTTACTTAAAAGCCAATAATACCATTTAAAGATAAATTTAAATTAGTGAAAATATAAACAATCCTAAATGATGAATGATAAAATAAATGTGCAAGATTAAATATTAACCATTTCTAACGTAAAAAAGAAAAAAGAAAAAAGAAAAACACACATTACACTTAAAAACAAAACAAATAAAAAATGGCATGATGTGTATATCAAGGAATTTTTCAATCTGCTTTTTGGAGCGAAATATTTGGGGTTAAATTAATCGTTAATGTATATTAAGGACGAAAATTCCTGGTAAAACTATCAATGTGTGTGCGTGTGTGCTATGTGAGTATGTGTTGTTTACATTTGTTTCTTAAAAAAAAAGAAAGGTGTGATGATTTTTAACGTAATGATTATTTATTATCAATAATTTGTATGATCTTTTATGTGTAAGTATGTGTATATTAGAATTGGTTATGTTTGTGTGGGTGGGTAAAGTATTGAAAACCAGTTTTCCTTTAAAACATTTTCTAAAATTATTAGTATATGTTAGTAAAATGAAGACCAAAAGTGCGTATGAACAACATCACTTGAGAAATAAATGATTTGCTTAAAATGCCGAAATAATCACGAACTTGTATATATTTTTTGATCGATTTCGAAATGTTTACTTTTGTTACACTCAGAAGGTAGAAATAACTTACAAAAAAAAAAAGTAAGATGCGTGTTTTAAGATTATCTTCAAGACGAAAAAAAAAACCTATCCTGGCTAATAATCTTAAATCCAACAGTTTAATTTAAAGAAAGAAAAAAAAAGGAATAAAAAAATTAACCTTTGATAAATAAAAACAATCATTTTATTTTTCTGTAGTGTACTACACAGAAAAAAAAAATGACTAACACGAAAGATTTTTTTTTATATCATAATACAAATAAATTGAATAGATTTTTTTTTTTTAATGGAAAAAAATTGATTTAAAATGTAAGCAGTCTTCTTTGCAAGCCGAGTCACAAAAATGGTGGATTGGATGATGTTAACATCTTTCTACAGCTTTATATAGCCTAAAAACAAAACCGCCCGTTCGCATATGTAGTGCTGCTTGCCAAACAGATTGACACTACGAAGAAAGGAAAACTCTTGTACGAGAAAAATCTGGAGGAAAAAAAATGAACAAATGAACCCCGACTTTGTGGCCGTGATGAGTTTTTCACAGAACACATGGACATGACCGGTATTTGAAAATTTTAAATAAAGCACAAATTAATAAGACACCGGGTTATTATTTTTAATAACAAAGAAATGAACATGGGGAAATTGTTGCGAGTTTAGAAATTTAATTTCTAATTTACGTATATTGATAGTTTATTCTTAACTTTTCATTTACGCAAAAAGACAGCGTAGAGATTTGAATGCAAGGGGAAATTACTACTATTAACTTACCTGGTCGACTGTCTTGTATGTGATAAAACCAAAACCTCTCGATTTCTTCGAGTTGGGGTCTCTCATGACAATACAATCAATCACTTCACCCCACTGGCTGAAGTATTTTTTGAGGCTCTCTTCATCCGTGACATAATGCAAACCGCCGATAAACAGTTTACAGAACTTCTCCGTATCATTTTCCCTAAACCTTCCTCCCCGTGACATGATGGCGACGCCGCAAATCCCAACAACCCTTGCTCTTCCCCCTCTTTACTATAACGTTGGCTGACGCCTTCCCCCTCTCTATTCCAATTTTGTTGCTTTCCTCCTCTTCCTCCCCTTTTGATATTCTTGTACGTCTGTCTAATACTTTCAGTTTTTAAATTTGTTATTTTACTCACTCCGCTCTTTCTTTATAGACTAGTGCCACCTCCGAAATGAATTTCTTTTACTCGCACTCCTCATCTTTCCTCCCACAAACGTATCTTTTCTCTAGTTTTACTCACTCTGTCATTTTTATAGGTTGATTATCATCGCTCTCTAATACAATATTTACTGCTCCCCTTCTTCTCCTGTCAAGGGATTCTGAGTGTGCGTCATTCGCATTTTTGAAAACCATAACTGAATTGGTTCCTTTTTTTCCACCACAAATGTTGAACATTCCTTATTTAGATCTACAATTTGCTTTCACGTTCCACTGTTTAGATTATTTCTATATACTTATTTGGTGCATCTTTCATCTATTTCGCTCCTTTAAAACTCTTCTCCAATACACACACACACACGCACTCTCTCTCTCTCTCTCTCTCTCTCTCTGTCTTTCATTTGAGTTTATTTCTTCTTTATGTTTTGTTGGAAAGTTTTATAACTTAGGTTTGCAAATGAAAAGTATTTAATCTTCTATCGTAATTTCTATTCCTATATCTTCGGTACAGAAAAATAATTTTATTTCTATCTTAATTGCTTCACTAAATTTTCTTATATTGCTCACCTTTTGCAGAAATTCAATCTCTTTCCTTAAAAAAAAAAAAAAGGCAGCTTTGACAATTTTTTTCTGTTGGAAATTTCTTTTACACCAAACATTTTCAGTATTCCAATTCAAGCCAAATACTTATTTTTCGTAGCCCATTTCAGCTGTGCTACTTTTTCATTTTTACAACATAACTTTTGTATTACACATTTTCCTTTTGCGCGTGTTTTCAGACTTACACTGATAATAAATCCAAACTATTTATGATTATGCAACATGTCAGCTACCATCTTGTAGGAACTGCGCATGTCAGGGTCAGAGGTAAAGCAGGTAAGAAAGTTGGTCTCAATGGACAAGAAGGAAGGTTTGAAGGATTGAAATAAAATCTAAATTGTTATGGCCAGAAGATTAGGTCAGAGCATTTTGAAATAACACAGCTAGTGGGATACTCATGTTCAGTTGTGGTAATTATATATATTGGCAATTGTCCGAGAAGAGGGAAAAATCAACCCTAAAATATTGGGCGGCCAAGACTTATCGATGTGAGAAGTGAAAGTATGAGCCAACAGACGAGCTATTGTGTCACACATTGTAGATGGCTTTAATCAAGATGACAGAAAGAATACACCACAACACACAATACCCTGTTGCCTATAGGGTTGCGTTAGTCACAACTCAGGGCAACCAATCGCCACATATTTCGGCCCGAAAGCGTCTTTAATGGACACGCCAACATCAAAATTTGATCTTGTATTAAAAGAAGATCGTTTGGTTCGATGAATTCCGCTTTTACTGAATAAAGTGGACGATAGACAAGGCATGCGTATGTCGTTATTCTGAGGAAGCAATGGTACCTGAACGCATTGTCTGACAAAAGTGTCATGGATTGGTTAACTGGTAAATATGGGATACTATCAATTATAAGGAAGATATCTTTATTGTGCACTACCAATCTTGGCATCACAGAAGACTGCTAATTAGGCTCATGCTCAGTCGGTAGAGTGTTCGGCTGGGAACCGGGAGGTTCCTGGTTCGATACTGGCCCTCGCCAACTCAGCGTATGAGTAGCTACAATGTGTGCGGTAAAATGAAGAGCTGATAGTAGGTGTGACGGTCCGCAGCAGACGCTAAAAACAATCTCCTTGGTCTAGCGCTAGTGAAAAGGGGATAGACTCCCTCGCTGTCTGGCTGATACCGATTTTAGGTCACCCCGACGACTTTTTGAAGTCTTCTTATATGATGCCAGTGTGAGTGATAACTTTCAATAGAACAATGCGCTCAAATAGCTCGAGTTGTAGAGGATCTCCTCAGAGTTCAATCTCAGCACTTCTCTGAGATGTGATAACTATTGAACCAACAAGTTCGCTCTGTAAAAACTCTACAGCGGTTAAAGGATCTGCTGTTAACATTCTGTCATCAGATCCCAGAGGAAACTTTCAGAGGTCTTGTAGAGTCCATTGCTGATACTTGTTGGATAACGTCACTTTAAGCAAGTGGTCACGATATTTTTTTTGTTCATCAGTGAATGTCTGAATGACTTTTCATTTTTAGTTATATTTCGCTTTAAACAAATTACATTAATAATGAAATTCGTTCATATCAGTGAAACATTTCTATTTCCCGAAGACTGCTTTAAATCCCAATGTTTGTTTTTACTAGCAAGAGAGTGAGTTTTATCTTTCTGTGTGCTGCAATCAACTAAACTTATTTACTAAAATTAATGATAGTAAATATATCTATCAGACGATTTTCTGTGGGTATGACAAATGAATTAAATAGCCTATTATTTGAAATTAAAAATTAAATTTTCCCTAGCTATGATCTGGCATTTGTCGAAAAATTGACACCCATTGATAAAAAACAATTAAATCACAGAGACAAGTTTTCATAATATTTATTACAAAGAAGAATTAGAATATTATTTTCTTACACAAACGCGATAATTTGGTTAACGCTGTAACCTTCCAATTTCAAGCCCGATGAAAAATCCAGTAATGTTCATTTAAAAAGTGATGTCCCCTCCTCCGTTAATTTTCCTTATGTCAAAAAAAAATAAAAGGCCACATTTACATACTACAGTGTTGTTTATTTATTTAATTGATTTTATTACTTTAAAATAAAACGATACGCTAAAATAGGGTACGAACACGAAGGTAAGGTAAGTACGTATATTTCTACATTGTACATACTGCGACCGTTAACTAGAAAAATATATTTTCCCTAGCCGGACGCGGCTCATCTTGTAAAAAGACTTTCTTTAAACAGCTGGATCATTTTTCAGCCGACAACCCAGACATTAAATTTCACATCTCCTGCTGATTGATAAGTAGTACTCTGACCTTTTGAATAAACAAGTATTATAAATTATTAACTAAGCAACAAATTAGTATTAAACCAAAAACACAGAACTTCTTTTTACTCGTCTATTATTTTCTTCCTATTGTTTATCACTAACTCGTCTTTCTGTGTTTTTTTTTTTTTGGTGTTGTCAAATTGCCTAATCTTTCAAGCGTTTTCGACATCATATGTAGTGTCTGTCACTCAAGTTTTTGTTCTCTTTGGCCTTACCTCTCATTTCTACCCTAATTTTTCTTACATAACCTCACCAAGTACTGTCGATTACTCTAGTGTCTTGTTTCTTTTCTTTCTCTCTCTCTCTCTCTCTCTCTCTCTCTTCTCTCTCTCTCTCTCTCTCTCTCTCTTTTTTTTTTTTGTGTGTCTATGTTAGTCTAGCAGTTCACTTTCTACCGGTTGAGTTATTATTATTTCTATATTTTCCCATTTTCTTTTCGTTTCAACTTTCTTACAATTTGCAATCCTCCTTCACATGAACTATCTTTCTTTTTACTCTTTGGTAATTTTTTTTCTTTCACTTCCTCTCATTACATTTTTCTGCTATTCAGACTGTCAGTGTCACTATTTGTTCTTTCTCTTTCTATCTGCTATCTTTTTGTCGTTGTGTTAGCATTGTTCTTTTTCCTTGTCTCCATCATTCCTTCTCTCTTACTTTATTGTTCCTTTCCTTTTATTCTTTCGAGTACCATATTACCATTACATTACCGATTCACTTTTAACTTGGACATAGACTTGCTGCTTCCTTCTTTCTTGTTTGTTAGTTGTATTTTTTTTGTTTTGTTTTCTGTACCTCCTATTTATCCCCATCTTTCTCTTCTTATTTTTTATTCTCCTGTTTTCTCTATTATTCTGACCTTTTTCTCCATATCAACTTTTGTTTGTTTAGATTTTTAATCAGTTTTATCTTCTTCATTTTATTTTGCTTCTTTTTTCCAAACGTAAACCTCTTTTTTGGTTTTATGATTCTAATGTTTGTATAGTTTATTTATTTTTGTCAGATTTTATTTATTAGTAATAGATAAATCAAATCTGTGCAAGATAGTTCTCTGAAATTAAATAGTAATAAATTATTACCCTTTAATTTCAAAGAACTATCTTGGGACGCTTTTATTACATGAGTTGGAAGAACTACAACAGTGACTACTCTAAAGACATTTGTTCATTTGTAGGAACAATAAACTTTTAATTTAACTGCAAATAGATTGATAAAAATTGGGGTACAAATGCAGAATAGCACACAAGAGATAATATCATTAGAATCGCATTTTACTTATAAATAGCATTAGATTACGGAAACTCCCAAAGTAGCCTAGCCCCAACACTAACCCTAACCCTTATCTTAACCTAAACCATAGCGTCTCAAAGGTTTCGGGTATTTATGTAAAATGCAATGCTTTTTATACATAATCTAATGATATCATCTCTTGCGCATTATTCTGCATTAGTACCAGAATTGGAAGAATAAATCATATCTTTTATCTGTTAAACTGATCTATTCTTTCAAAAATAATTTCCTTAACTTAAAGCTTACATTTTCAAGGGCACAGTGTTTCATTTTTAACCATTATTTCTAAATTATAAAACATTATTAAAACATTGAACTAATTCCCTGTTATTAGTTTTATTCTATGCTGTTTCACTTTTTTGTCCCTTTATCTTTCAAAGTTTCTATTTTATTTAACAAAATTGGAAAGTGAGGACCATAGCTTCTGTTATAAATGATTTGAATATTTATGTATGAACTGTTTACTATATATAAGTTTCATCAAAACTTTTCTCGTTCCCCAATGATACTTGCATTCCAAAAATAAGGTCTAAAAAGTTAGGCTTTGAGTTACCCTTATCAGGCTTTTAACCTGGAGTATATCATGTAATAAACATAGATAAGTGATGAAAAAATGCTCTGCTAGTAGAAACTATATATAAGAATGGTAAGGAAGAATCTAAAGACTCTTCAAAGGTTAATTCATTTGAATGATATGCACAAGATTTTGTTGCAATGGTTAATACACTGATCTTAACAATAAATTTGATTCTCACTAGAGACTCCTAAAATGTAGATGAGTTTACATAACCAAAATTTCATGCATGTCTACTGGATAATTACACTGGAGAACAATTGTGCACATCATTTCTGTTGAGTTAGATTTTTCATTTGATTTAGACTAATATTGGCATGTTGATTTCAAAATTGCAGTCAGTTTTCTTCTGTCAAGTTTTTTCTCTACAGCTTACTCCCAAAATAATCACAATTGTATTGTTTGTCTGTAAGTAATAGGACTGATTATCTGATTGCATTGATTGTTTTATTGAAAATGAAGGAGAATTATTCAGATCTGGTGACTAGGTTGATTCCCAGTCAAAGAACAAACATCAATGCATTTGTGAAGTTAGTCTATTTTGCATATTTTAAATTAAAACTTGTCAATTAAGATAAGTCCTTACAAGATATGCAAGCAGTGTGTTGAGAGTTTACTGGTGTGGATCAAGGGAACATGTGATAAGTTGGCATTTGGTATACCTAAGATTTGGTGAGATCCAAAATATCATTGCACAAACTATTACTTTTGTTTAATGAAAACTTTACCTTATAACAAGAAAAACAAATATAAAATTGAATATCTTAGTCTACCATTGGTTATATGTCCAGTGTCTCATTCAGCTGAAATCCCAGTGTGAGGCAGTAGAGCTTGGGAGAAGCATTGGGTGGAGAGGAATTGGTCTCCAAGATCTGACCTCAACATTCTACATGAGCCATTTGTTGACATAAAGAAACTTATGTTCGCACCTTGCACATGAAACTAGGTCTCTTGAAGAAATTCATTAAAGCATTGCCAATTGAAGGCAAGTGTTTTGAGCACCCCATTTTGGCATTTCCTGACATGTCAATTGAAAAATCAAGGCCAGTGTGTTTGATGGTCTACAGATTCTGGAAGTTATCAAAGATGAACATTTCATCGTGATGTCAGAATTTGAAAAAAATGCTTGGTTCTTGACACGTTCTTTACCTTATCAAGAAATTTCTTGGAAATGCATGAGCAATGAATTGCACTGAAATCTGATAGCCACAAAATATATGTACATTTTTAAAACATTCTATGAAATAAGCAAAAATTTGTTAGATACTGTATTTTTACGTTTTTTGAGAATAATCGAGGGTATCCCGTAACTTCAAAAGTTGATGTGATATAGAAAAACTGGTGTCATTTTAGGATTCAGTGGTCAAAAAATAGTCAAAAATAAGTGCCAGACCCAATTCAACAAAAATTGTGTTCCCCAGTATTATTTGCTTAACAACAATGATAATGTTATATTTAAAATATTAGATGATCTATTTTTGAACAAAAATCTTTGTTATCAAAAAAAAAAACTAATTATGATAGAATCCAAAATCAGTAGAAGTCAGTATAAAAACAAATTCTGCTCACATAGATTGAATTTTTGCTCTGCTGAAAAACATAGTTAATGTTGCCTCATTAAAGGAAAATCATGTAGAGTTTCAATAAAACACTAGACCAATGGTTATTATTTAACCATACCATGTTGAAATATCTACATTGAGCCATTGACCCAATTTCAGTAGAGTAAAAAATGTTAGAAAAACTAACAAGTAACCAATAAGCACTCAAGCTGTTTTGAAAGGAACACCTTTTGCTTTTCACTGTCAACTCCCGGTTGTTTACAAACAACAGACGATTTTTTTTTATATTAGAATTTCACTGTACGATTTTTTAAAAGTTTGTTCATGTATATTTACAACCCAAACGCACGTTTTTATACTAAAATAGTTTTCAATTTTAATTTGAAAAAATTAGTTATTTCATGTTGTTGTTAATTCTATAGGAACTTTTTTTTATGTTTTAAAAACTTTAAACAAAAGACATTTTTTTATATTAAAGACACATTTTTATATTAAAATAGTTTTTATTTAATCAGAAAAGAAATGCAGATATGTTCATTTAAATGAAAATAGTTTTCATTTACAAAATATTTTTCATGTTTATTTAAATAAAAGGATGTTGGGACCAAGTAACCAATAAATAACTATTTTTAAAAATTAAAATCGAAATTTTAGTATAAAAATATGTCTTAGGGTTTTTATATTTACATATACATGAAAAAACTTTTAAAAAATCTTACAGTGAAATTCTAATGCAAAAAAAAAATCGTCTGTTGTTTGTAAACAACCGGGAGTTGACAGTGAAAAGCAAAAGGTGTTCCTTAAATGAGAAAGGCTAACAAAATGAAATAAGAACACATATAAAAAGATTACACTCATTTTAATTATATTTCAATTAATTTCTATATAAAATCATTCATAGGATTGATTTTAATATGTTGGAGAATAAAACTATACTATTAGAGATCAATAACACCAAGTAATGATTTATTAAACCCGATTTTGTTAAAATCAGAATGCAAATTAACCAAACTATATACTATGTACACCTTTATTTCTTAGTGATATATAAGACACATTACAGGATTTTAAACACACAAATAACATGGGCCATTTTGAGGTAAATCTAACTCAGATTTTCATAGAGGTATCATTAATGAATAAGATTTATTCTATGTATTAATGATTTTGACCATAAATTAAATACTCATTGATAAACTTATGCAATTCCTGAGAGTATTGTTATGTGAGCAGTGACATAGTTTCAGTTACAGACAGACACTGAATCTCCATTATAATAAGATGTGAGTTCTTAAACTGACATGACTCATATAAGCAACTATTAAGTGAGTACTAAAAATCTTTTTATGTATGCTAAACAATAGAATTTTCATCTGTAATGGTGGTAATTTGAAGGACATCAATTCATCATATTGCCAGTATAAAATCACTAAACTCTTAGGAGAAGTATTTTTAAAAAGTATTTTTAAGAAGTATTCATTAATCTTAAATTTAATCAAATAAATTTTATTGTGATTAAATTATAAATATTCACTTAGTTTCTGGTTCCTTTTACTATTAACATGGTCTTTCTAATTGGAAACCATAGAAATGTCTCAATTTAAGATAATAATAATAATAATGAAACAAAAGCCACTAATAAAAGAGAACAAGAGAGAAATAGAAAATAATAAAAATTTTATAAGATTGATTCATTCAAAAATAAGATTTTAATAATTATTTATTTTCAGTTCTCTGTTTCAAGTTAAGTATATTTTGCTTTATCTTAATAAAATAAATATTCTGATAAAAACATGATGAATGCCAACTTTCCTTTTAATCTATGACTCACATTTGCTATTTTGTGAATATCTTCAATGCTATGATATTTGTATAATTTCTGGATAGGAAATTACTTTATTCTCAACGGTAGAGCATTTCAATGCCAAAGAAAATCTCAATTTATGCAATTTTTCTGATACAGTAATGTATATATAGAAATAAAAGAATATACAAGCTTAAATCTTAGTCACTTAGTTAAAGAATATGTCAAAATTTTGGAGTCATTTTCAAAATCCGACACAAGGTAACAATAAAAAAAAAATAAGAAAAAGAAACAAAAACAACTAATAAACAGGAGCCAAGAAATAAAAGAGACACTGAAAGTTAAAAATTCACTATGCTTTTTTATTCAAAAGCCTACAAATTAATGTTGGTTTTATAACTACATTAAAGTCCCCATACAGGAAATTTTCATTAACAATTTTCTTCTTGAAAAAAAAATGTTTCATCACTGTAGCACAAGACAATTGTTGTAATGTCAGGGTTGCCATTAGATGTGGTACACATAATCCTCGATTAGATTTTCTTTATACTTTTTAGTGATTTTAAGGCATGAGGACTGAGGAGCATTCCTACACCTCCTATGGCAGTATTGACAGTTTTTCCATACAGATGCTGACACAAAAGTCCATCCATGAGCTCTCAAAGTAGCTTGATTAACTTTGGTTTGAATTTAGAGTTTTCCTTCTTCTAGACTGGTTGCCATACCAAGGTTAAAGAACCCAGTCTTCCCTAATATTTATCCATAACTGGAGGGGGATTAGTTGGATTCATACCTTTCCCAAGATTATTAGTGTGATGTGAAATGCAAACTGCTTCATCCAGGATTTGAACTCAAGTTGTATCCATTTTCTATGATAATAACTGTTATATTATAGTCTGTGTTGGGATTTTAAATAGAGAATTATAAATCTTAAATGGGAAAAGATTGTTTTGTAAAACAAGATGTATCTCATACCAAGTGGGTGGTATATAGACCTTGCATTAATTATTGACTTCCTTTAAGTTGTCAAAATTGAAAAGAATGAAGTCAGTTACAAAAAATAACTTTTTTTAAATATTTATAATTTAGATATTGACAGAGGCTTTTGCCCGTGGTAATGATAACCATAAAATATAATTCTTAGGGACATATATTAGATAGCTCACTAAGTCCTCAGCATAATGAAGGAAACAAGGATATTTTATATGACCTTGTTGGTAGGACTTAGAATAATCTCACTGTATCCTTTACAAAGGGAGTGAGACCTACCCAAAGGATTGTAGGATACTAAACTGCATCTGGTAGAGAGGTTTTATTTTTGGAGCTCCTGGGAGTGTGGAATTACCTCTTTATGCCATTACTCCCAGGTCCACTATGTCCCAGTAGTAGTGCCATTAGGATTCTGTCTATGGATCTAATAGATCTGTTTGAAAATTATTAATATTAGATGAGACTACTTGAAACCATATAACTGTAAATTATTTGTATTTGATAGGAATACTTGATACTATAACTGTGCGCAAACAAATCATTATTATTAAATATAAATCCTTACTTGAAACTATAGAATTGTGTATAAAAAAATTAGTATTAAGAACAGTTATTTGAATCTATAATCATTTACAAATTATTATCATTAGATACTAGAAACCATATAATAAAATACTGACCTTAGCATTAAATAACCCAATAATGCCATAAAACCAATCAATCAATATATTTTACAGGATACATATTTATTTTTCACTATAATCTCTTTCTTTGTTAATGCACTTAATTTGATGGTAAATATTAATGAAAGATTAAACAATGAGTTTACAGTAATTTATCAGGCTATTGATCCACTCATGTATATTCTAGCATGGCTGCTCAATATTCATTTAATCAAATTACTTTGAAATAAGAGATATGTGACTAGTTATCTCATGTTGTTTTCTTACTCTTAACTTTAAAAATAAATGATTTTTGATTGTAATGTGTAAGTCTTGTCCAGTCAATATAATCATCTTCTCATATACTATATCCTATGAATTAAAAAAATATGAAAATATATTACTTTAACAGTTGATAGAAATACTGAAGAGATAGTTTAAAAGCTTTAAATTAATTTGACTCTTTTCTCTGCTTCCATTTTTTTCTGTTTTTCTTTCTTTTTTCTCATTAACAGCATGTTTCAAGTGTTTTAGATTAAAAAAAAGTAATACTCTGTCACATAATAACTATTTACATTTAGTGTATGCAACAAATATTATGAAATAGATGTGGTATTTGTTTAGCTACATTAATTGAAAATCTATGCTGATGTTCATCATATGTAGGAGTATCTTTATATATTAATGTTTTGAAAGCTGATTGAATTCAGACATGAATAAAAAGAGCAAAAGTTGGGTTCTAAAACTTTCAATGAACATGAATTTGTCCAACTGGTAAAGATATTTGTCCTTTGATTATTTGACTAAACATTTTAGTATCAACATAGTTTGAGTTGATCACACAAAAGCTAAAAGAAAGATTAAAATAATCATATCTATACTAATGTAGCTTGTTTAAAATGTCATTTTTGAAACAAATGGAATATGGAATATTTAATATAATTAACATTGTTATTATATATGCTTTTATTCAATCAATGTATAAAGTATATTAATTATATTAAAGACACCCTTGAAACTTTTTTTTTCAAATGAAGGAATGGTTCATTGCTTTTCCCTTTAGTATCATTAAGGATTTTTAGAAGTTAAAAAAAAATCTTTTCATTTTTATGTTTATCATAACATTTCAGCATTGTTATTCAAAATTTATTTAAAAAGCAAAGATAAATCTATTCACTAGAAGAAAAAATCACTCTTGCTTTATCTACACTGTTTTGTCCCACATATTTCACATTTATCTATTTTTCTTTTGGTTTATACATCTTGCTTTTCCTTCTTTCTAAATACCAAAGAGCTCCAATTCTATTTTTATAAAAGAATGTTTCCCTCTCATCTAATCCATTCCCATCTAAAATAGATTCTCCTTTTCCTTCTCCTCATGAGTAATTTCTCTCCACCTACACTTCTAATTGCACATTTTATTACTACTGACTTCTTTTCTGTATTTCATTTTATTTATTTCTATGCACTTGATAAAGCTTTAAGTTGTTTTCTTATATCTAGTTAAAATCATACTGTCTTAATATCATCCTCCACTTTATTATCATTATATTTTTAGCATCATTCCATTTATATTGCCATAGTTCTTTTTCTTGCCATTTCTTGTCCAGCAAACTGCCCTTTTCAAATCTTTATTCTTTGTTTTTCTTTACCTCTAAATCTGTCCATTTTCTTTTCTTCAGTCTTTATTTTCTCTGACCAAGTAGCTAACTTTCTTTCTTTCTTTATCTTCTTCCTTCTTCTCCTTTGTATCATCATCTCAAATTATCATTGTACTTCTTCTCCTCTTTGTTTTTTGATATTTTTTCTCTTTTCTTATTATATTTCTAATCATATTTCTTTATTTCTAACCATATACCTTTTCTTTTAATCATATTTCTTTATTTTATTAAAATCACATTAAAAAAATAATTTCTCCTTTTTCTTTTAATCTTTTAAACTTCTCAATTGCACTATTTTTCTTATTTTCTTACATTTCATTTGTGTTAAGTGTTTAAAATGTGTTTCTTTTACATTTTCAGATATTATCTAATATATATAGATATTGTAATGAGATGCAAATATGTTTTGGTTTGTCAGCAATATAAACTGAGTATGACTTTGAAAACCACAATTAGTTGTAAAACATAGAAAGTATTAATGTCTCAAAATCAACTAGTAGACTTTGTCTTCATTAATCAATATGTTTCTGTTGTCATCATCAATTCTGATGCAATTATCATAGAATCATTTTGTCCATCTATATTGATTATATTAAAAGTACTGTGATCAAAACAATGATGAGAGATATATAAATAATTTATGAAATAGTAACATTTCATTTCAGACTATATTTGCTTTGTTCTACTTTAATTTTCTTGTTAGAAACAAAATATTTCAACTTAACATACTTTCTGTCTATTTTGATGAGTTTATGTTAATAATAATGAAATTTATATATACATGTATGTGTGCGCGTGTGTGCATATGTGTGTGGAGGGGTGTATCAGGTATGTTGCTATGAAACATTCAAAGTTTGAAGATATGAGATTATGTGTAAGATATCTATTACAATCAATTCATTATTACCCTTTGTAGGAAATGTTTCAAATGAATCCTTCTAAAGAAGGAGACTGAACATAAGTAATCTGTATATATATATATTCTGAGAATCATAATTGTAATAAAGCATGAATTTAACTGGGTTCATAATGTAATTTTTTTTGTATCCTTAAATAGTGTAACAGTTAAAAAATCCACATTCCAATTTAGATTTTTATTTATTTATCATAAGTTTTATGAGGATGAAAGTTCTTTAAATTTAGCATGCATACTAGGGAAGGTCTTAATGTAAAAAATAACATCAATTTTTCATGGGGAAAGGAGAAATCTCATCAAGAGAAAGTCTCTAATAATAATCAGCAGAAAACCATGTCTCTACAAGATGTAACTAATCCTATAGAATTTTCATTTCCAAAGATTGTTTATATACAATGATTTTTCACAAAACATTATAGGACTTTACAGGATTTTATACATCCAGACGTTTTGCCTAACTTAAATTTGATGGAAATAATACTTACCAACTGACAATTAGTTCTAAAGAATTATTTTACTGTCATTATAACCAACTGAAATCCAAGTGATAACCTCTAGTCCAACATAATGTACTTCATATACATTTCTGAGCATATGTAGGAATTCTTAAATGTTCAAAGTTCCTCCCTATACAAAACTTATACTGAAATCCATTCTCAAAATAACATACAAGTTTCAACTAAAGATGGCATTCAGCTGTCAAATATCTCTTACATATTTAGAGAAGGAGAAAGAAAGTAAGTGATAGATTTTTGGTTTGGTTTGGTTTGTTTTGTTTTATGGCATATCAACCTCGGTGGGTCATTTAATTATGACAAAGTTGTGAAATAAATTCATTCTTAATGCATAATACAATTTTGTTTATAAACTCATGTTTTTCTATTCAACCCATAGATGAGACCCTAACAGGTACTAAAACTTCGGGTCAGAGTGGACCAGGGAGCAATGGTGATGAAGGGGTGCTCAACATTCCCCAAACCTCCAGAACTGAAACCTCACCATCAGATAGAGTTTAACGTCATACCCAGGACATGTAGACCCTCAGCCACAGCCTTCTAGCACCCATATGATAAGAAGGATTGGGGGTTGCCATAAGGGCAATAGGGTTGGGGCAATTATATATGTGCTAGGGCTTGATGTGGCCAACCAATTGATCGGAGGGGGCCTCTCCGACCGCCCGTCTAGTCTAAGTAAGGTTCTAAGTGGAGTGTTGCAGGTCATGGACTGCTCATCCACCTGGGTTCTATCCTTAAGCATCACGGATCACCACCCACAGCCAACAGGTGGCCCCATTGGGGGAGTCTTACCCCTCTGCTGAGGTGCAGTCGGTGCATTCTAACGCCCCAACTGACAGGACGGATAGATTTTTGGCATGCATGTATATATATTGTTACAGCTAGCAAAGATGTGTAAGGGTTACCTCTGATACTCCGCTGGATCAAAGGTTTTGAATGTAAATGTAGAAATTCTTCTCCCAGCTTCGATTCTGCATGACAAAAATTTCATGGGTCTATTGGCATGAATGAGACAATGCAATGGTGAATTTTATATAACTTTAATAACAATGAATAAGATAAAGAAAATAATTAATCAAGGATTGGATGGAGATAGTCCAAAAGAAAGTTATATTGTGTATCGATTCTAATGAACAAACGTGCTGAACATCCTTGGCAGATCTTATTGTTTTCGTGTAATGCTGTGTGCACGGAATACTTTATAAATGTATATGTGGATGTATGCAAATATCGAGACAAGGGAAGGGATAAAATAAAACTTATCTGTTTTAAGTTATGTAGCTTATTCCTTTTAGATCCATATTTGATTAACTGACTGTTGTTTCCTCAAGTTTGATATTCACACATTATTCACATGTCATCCTTATTCTGGTTTTTCTTTCAATTTCTACATTCATCCCATGTCAAACCACTGCTGACATAACACACTGACTTTCACACCCATTATTTTACACTCCTCCCAATGTCATTTTTCAAAATGCATACTCAAAGTAAATTTGCTTATGAATTTTCTCTATCTATGTAACTATATATATTTTTTTCCTGTAACCTTGATTCAAATCTGAGTATAAGTTTCATAAAGTGATTTTGATGATGTTGATGATGGATTCATTTCCTTGTGTCTTTCTAACTATCTGCGGAGGATGTGTAGTGGGATTCAAGTTCTTACCTCTCAAAACAGGTGGGAGATTCGTTATTTCATTGCTTTAAAGCTCGTTCTGGTATTAAGTCATGGTATCAAATTAGCTGTAACTTATATAGGCATACTTATTTTATGATCTTATCTTTGCTACTACTGTACATCTAAGTATCTAGGCTGTTGTTGGGCTGGCATTCTCTATGGGTTCTTCTATGGGTCTGGAATCACTTGGGATGTTCTTGTGTCCTTTCTGTCCTTACTTCCATAGTTTGATTTTAATAATGAACACAAAACTTAATGTTGTTATTTTTTTTCAGAGCTCTCAGATCCTGACTATTCATTGAATCATAGAAGGGGTTTGAGCAAATAATCTTAAGGCAATGCTGCTATTTGTAGATTGACTCCATACAGAGAGGGAAAATGGAGTAAATACTACTAGCATACGGTCTCCCCAAAGAAACAGTTACCACTATAATGATGTTCTACAGACACTAAAGCAATGGTACTCTCACCTGATGGTGACACAGGCTTCTTTGACATTGTCACTGGAATTCTACAAGGAGATACATTAGCACCATATATATTTATGATATGCCTAGACTATGTACTTCAAACATCATTAAATCCCATAAAAGAAAAAGGCCTCCCACTAAAAAAAGGCAAGAAGCAGGAGATATCTGGCACAGACTATTATGGATGCAGACTACATAGATGATCTGGCACTTCTTGGAAATACACCTGCACAAGCTGAATCCCTGCTACATAGCCTGGAGAAGGCAGCACGGAACATTGACCTCTATCTGAACTCCGATAAAACTGAGATAAAATGTGTTTTAAAAAGAAAGGAGGCATCTCCACACTCCTCTAAAGCCAGTCGAACAATTCATGTACCTAGGTAGTAATATCTCATCCACAGAAAACAATGTTAATGCATAGGAAAGGCATAGTTTGCTCTAAATAGATTATCAGTCATATGGAAATCAGATCTCACTAACAAGTTAAAGCGACAATTCTTCCAAGCCGTAATTGTATCAGACCTTGGACCTTAACGAAGCACCTAGAGAATAAACTAGGTGGGAGCTACATAAGAATGCTGTGTGAGATCTTAAACAAGTCGTGGAAACAACATCCTACAAGGAAGCAGCTATACGACCACCTGTCTCCTATCACACAAATCATCAGAGTGAGATGAACAAGATATGCTGGAAACTGCTGGAGAAACAAGGATAAACTCATAAGTGATGTCTTGGACATACCAGTGTGGACTGTTCAGCAAAGACCTACATTGACCAGCTCTGCATGGACACTGGGTGCTGTGCAGAGGACCTCCCAAGGACAATGAATGATAGGGATGATTGGCGAAATTGGCATGGATATCCATTCTACTTGTGTGACATAATGATGATGATGATGATTGTAGACTATCACTTTGCGATATTAAAAAGAAATTGAATTACCATCATTCATCAATTGATATTTTCTTCAAAAATTATAAGAAAACTGGAAATTATCATAAAAAAATGTTGTGGTCATAAGAGAAAAATCATTGCATTGCAAAGTGACAGCACATTGCAACATCACAACAACTCAAAGGTTGAAATTAATTAAAACATTTATGTTAGCTGTTTGTTTTTTTTTTTTTTTTTTGTCTAATACAGTATAGATTTAAATTTTGTAGAATAATGAATTAATTCCTACAGTGAAACATGTCAATCTGATTTTTCATACTTTCTTGAAACTTATTTTGAAAACAATAACAACTTAATTTTACCCTTTATTATAAAATGGTATTGAATTCAGAGAAACTTTATGCCTTGTTGGGGGGCTTAGAATATGCTGACTATATGCTCCACACAAAAAAAAGGAGTGTCCTGGTTTGTAGACTAAAAATGCATCTGTTGGTAAGGGTCCAGTTCTGGAAATCTTAGGAGCGTTGAGTACCTCTACATTGCCATTACTCCCAGGTCCACTCTGACCTGGAGTGTTATATATTTACCAACCCCTCAAGTAGGTTGTGACACAAGGTGAATTTCTTAAGCAGAGTTTAACAGGTTTGAATTCAGAGTTTTCTTTTTCCTAAATTGGTTGCCTAACCAAGGTTAAAAAGCTCAGTCTGTCCTACTATTTAGCCATATGTGTAGGGAGAATAGTTAGATGCATACCTTTCCCAAGGGTATTATGAAACACAAACAGCCTCATCCAGGATTTGAAATTATGTTGCTGTGTCAATTTCCTACAATAATAACCATCACACTTCTTGCCTTCATATGACCTGGAGTGATAGTACTTGTTAGTTTCCCATCTATGAGTCAAATAAATCTCTTAAAAAAAATATTTGTGTTCAATAGGGCAGTATGCAAAAAAAACTATTACACAAAAAATGTAAATATAAGTGTACAATGAATGCAATTCCCTATCCTATAGGCATAAAATAAACCTTGACAAGTTGACATGCTATTAAAATCAATCAATCAATCAATCAATGAAAGAAACTTTTCTGTATTAGAATTGATCATTATGACAAATGATGGTTAAAAATATTCAAGAAGAATATTTTGGCTAATATCTTTAAGCTTTAACTTGATGTTGATAGTTTACTGTGAAAACTGGCAAAAAATCAATAAAAACTGTTTCTACTCTCCGGTTTTTAACTGAATTTATTTAGGATATATATATATGTATACATATATATATATGATGGTAGTGCTAGTGGTGTGTTATTACACACCACTTGCCATCATGCATGATATATGAGTGAATCAATCTGGTGATTTGTTTATTATAGGCTTGTGTAGGATCAATGACACTTTTTGGATAAACAGATAACAAAAGAATACAAGACCTGCATGTACCTATTTACCTACTTATAGAGGCGTACATGTGCACATGTACATACACACATTCAAACTCACACACATATGCACATGCCTATACATATCTCAATGGTTCAATGCAAAATACATTCCTATATATAACTGAATCAAAATTTGCGGTCATTTTTCAGGGCACTTTGTTTTGAGGATAAGCAACTAATATGCTTTGAAACAAATGTTAACAAATGCCTATTAATTATATAACAAATAAATATATATATATATATATATATATATATATATTATATATATAAGCAGCATTTCTTCTTTCAAACATATTTGGTTGAACTGTGCAAATTTTGTTCATAATCCTTTCTAATTGCTGAATAGTTTATATAATATCAGGCTGGAATTGGTACTTTCTGCCTCTTCACGGGCCATCTTCAGGGTGAAATGTAAAAACAATACAACATTGGATCCGCATACGCACATACATGTATTTCTTGCACCCATCTGTATTGTGCAAATGGGGACATGTTTACCGGATACTTACACATACATACATGCACACATACGCACATTTAACACCCTCATAAATATGTATGTGTGTATATGTATATATATATATATAAAATACACATGTATTTCTTGCACCCATCTGTATTGTGCAAATGGGGACATGTTTACCGGATACCTACACATACATACATACAACATACATGCACGCATACACACATTTAACACCCTCATAAATATGTATGTGTGTGTGTGTATATATATATATATATATATATATATATATTATACACCTACCCATCTCTTATTTATGTATCCACATATGTTCATACAGATGCACATGTGTCTACATGCACACATTTCATATACAGGCATACATATGCAATAACCACATTCCATACCTACCCATGTGTACACGCACATGTACACTATATATAAACATACTATTTCCACCTCTGTTCATATCCCCCTATGTAAAATAGAAATAGGAGGTAAAGTCATTATGTACTAAACACACACACACACACACACACACACACATTTAAGGAATGTAAACACAATAAAATAAAACCAGATAAATAATTAAGACCCTTGTTAAAAAAAAATCACCATGACCCCACAAATGGCTGAAAGACCACCTGTTAACTTTTTTTGAACTTTTTATTTTCATTTTTTTATCCTTATTCTTATTTTTATTTTATTTTTATTTTGAATTTTGATTTTCTATTCTCTGTATCTTTGTTATGTCTATTTCCCAACCTAGATGTTTGATCCCTTTTACACCTCCCATCACCTCATCCAAACTTACTAGCCCTGCCCCGCACCTACTACACTACCAAACTAAGACCCCTCCCCCCCAGATTTAGATATTTAAATCCTTGTATTCTGGGAAATTCCTTCAGTAACCATGCCTGAAGATGTGATTACACAGTTGAAATAGAATATTACAATGAAGCAAATTTAAAGTTTTTTCCTTATTTTATTCTATATATTGCTCTGTCCATCCACTTGCTGGCACTAGGCACATCAAGCTCTCATTGTGGTTTACCTTTATCACGACAGATAATCTATGCATGGAATGATCCCCATTACCACAAGTATATTGTTGTTTTATTAAACATATAATTTTGTTAGAATTTTAAAAATATCTAAATTTTTATCCAACTCTTACTTCTTATTTAATTTGTCTTCATTTCACTACCCAGTTAAGTACACCCTCACCTTATCATTCACCAAACATCATAGGTCTGGCATAAATGCTTGATCTGTTTTTTAGTTATTCATTCATTCATTCATTCATTTGTTTATTTATTTATTTTATGAAAACAGCTTCTGGAGATTTAAAAATACTTAGAGGAATGTATTACTTTACTTGCTGCAACCAAAAAAAGAAATGTCAGAAAAACCAAAATGGATTATATATATATATATATGTATGTATGTGTGTGTGTGTGTGTGTGTGTGTGTGTGTGTGTGCTTAAAATAAGAACAATAAATTGATTTAAACAATCTAAAAGTGTATAAAGAAATGAAAATGTTTTTTTTAAATTCATCCATGTACTTATATATGCATACATATATATACTTTTCTTTTAGCTATTTGTAGATATAAATATTGGATTTGACAGAGTTCATGGTTGATGCTTTTTGCAGATATTGCCACAGTAGAAGGCAGCACCATAGTCAGCCATTAAAAAAAAACAAAAGCAAAAAAGCGATGCTCTACAATTTGGAACTGATGTAAATTCAGTGGGTGAATTCTTTTGTTCTCTTCAGATGGCTGGAGATGTAATAAAAATCTAGAGAAGCGAGGATGACACGCTTAACAGTGGTACCATAGTTGTTTTTATTTAGTTTCAATGCCTTAATATTAAGTAATAGATATTTTTAATGTTGGAACATTTAGAAGTAATTGTCTTACAAGAGCATAATAGGGTTTTGTTTTATAATTATATTTTTAACTGGCATTTATATATTTTTACTCACAATCAAGCAATTGAATTTATTTCGGTTTCTTGTTTTTATTTCAAATTATTCAATAATCCAGAGACTTTTTGGGTTACTCTATTAACATTTGCAAATAAAGAAGGATGACATCTATATAATTCACATTTAAGGATTTAAACACCCTTGAAAGTAATACAGACAAAAAATAAGTATAAATGCATGTAGCATTTTTTATAGTAGAAGCTATTTTAAGTGTTCCAAAAATAAACATACACAATGTTTTTTCTATAGTAGATATCTTTAGATAGATTTGACAAAATTACAAATATATATTTACAAATTAGTGTTTGTTAGCAACAATTTCAACTAAGAATATATTTTCATGGTTACAGGAATCAGTTTCATTTTATAAACACCATATAAAAATTAAACTGTGATTATTTCTTTTTCTTTCTTTCTTTCTTTTTTTTTTACATGTCTATTTCTTCCCAGAGTAAATGGGGACATTATTAATCTTCCATTATTTTCTTCTAAAGTGCTGAGACTTAAGCTAATATGTTATTGCACTGGGGTTGAAGAAGCAGAAGCAATAACTAAGTCATAATTAACTGAACTATCAGTTTGAAATTCCCAAAGAGCCTCATTATAATTTTATTCCCAAGTCATATGTCCTGTGCTTCTTTATGTCCTGTGCTTCTTTCAATTTTGGTGTTGAATTAATAATCACTAAAAACCATGCTACAGGCAGGATTTTAAGTTATATAAACTGAGCATTTAAAATTTATCCATTCCATTTTTTATTGCAAGCCCAATACTATGACTTATAAGTTAATAAACATTGTTAAGAGGTTAATGTTTATAGCTCCCTGGTGGTCATTGCCTATATTAAAAATGTAAATGCAACAGCCCAAACATTTTTAAATCTTGATTTTTTGGCTACTGGGAAAAAAAGTCCTAACTTTGGTTTCTGTCGTAATTTTCAACACTTAATATGGTAAAAAATGCTCTGTGTCTTATTAGTGATTGCAGAAAATTTGGTGACAATAATTCTAGCCATCATTGAGTTCTGTGGTGACAAGATGGACAAAAAAGACACCCGGTGAACTATAGTAAGATATTTTAATAGTTACTTTATAGTGAAATTGTTTTCTTGAGGATACTAACATGTGACTGTGAGTATTAAGTGTTGACAAGGATCATTTAGATGAAATCAACTTTTTCTATATATATGTTTTGGTCTTAGATGATGGTAAATAATATTGTAAATGACATTATTGATATTGTAGGATTACATTCCTTGACAATCAAAGAGTTCTACTAATGATCACTAAGTGATATAAAAAACAGCATGTAAGTTTTTGCACAAAACTTCTAATTTTCTTATATGTATATACGCTAAAGTACAACTTTGTATCTCATTGTCATTCTTATATTCATTCTATTAAATTTGCTCAGGCAAAAAATGATGTTGTTAATTTGTTGTGAATTATTCTAGCATATATCCCACACAAGGAAATATCAGACCATACTACATTTCCTCCTGCTAAGATATATTGAAAACTTGATTTCTAGCAAAAATGAGGCCTGACATTTTGTTTCTGTGTTTAAGCATCAAAATAACAACCATTGCTTAACTGTAAAATAGTTTTCACATCATTTTATAAATTAATTTTAGTTTGAAGTCTTTTTTTATACTTTTATTTAAAAACAAAAGTTATTTACTCAATTTACTTGAAATTCATGATGCAATAATTTTTTTGTGATTTCATCTTAACAACAATGTTATTGTTTCATAATGATTGATTGTTGTATATATTTTACTATAACAGCAGCAAAAATGACACATTGTAGTAAAATTTTCTTTTCTTTTCATTCTAGTAAAATAGTGTTAAAATACCCCTTAGAAAGAATAAAGCAATTTCCAATCCAATTTGCAATTCAATAGTGTAGTGACTAGTATTGGAAATTTTATTTATTCCAAAAACCTATATGATATTTTGCATACCCCTTTTTATCTGTCTTTTAATATCTCTTGCTTTGTATCTTGCTATGAAAATAAACTAAAGAAAAGGCCCCTGTTGGCTGGCTCTGGAAACTGGACATTGGTCATGTGACACATCTATCGGCTTCTTTTTTCAACCTGGGTCAAGAGGAGAAGACGTATCTTCTTACTTTGGTGGAGAACCAGAAGATTGTCTACACTTTCGGTGACGAAGCCCATGATGAAGCTAGATTCAAAGACATTGGCTGGTTCCAGCAAGAAATTTTATTGTGGTAGCATGGCTTACACCAGCCAATTCCTTGGAGAAAAGTATGTGGTCCCAGTGAAAACCTTTAGTGAGAAAGACAGCTGGACACACGCAAAACTACTTCTGACGAGAGAAGAAACTGCATCGACTCACCATACACATGCCAAGAAAAAAGAGCCTTACATTCTGGCGAGAGAAGCAAGAATATTGTAAAGACTTTTCCTTTTTCTGTTTAGAAAAATCTTCTATGGCTAGTAGCCTTCGCATTGCTTTCAAACTTTCAGACTTTTTTGTCTTTCCTGAGTAAGAGAAAATATTTTTAAAGGGTCATTTTGTCTACACCCTTACTTTACCAGTAAGTGAAATCTTCCTCCTTTTTATATATATATATATATATATATATATATATATATATATATATATTTCTGTAATTTGTTACTAGGCACTAAATTTGTTTAATTTAGCTGACGCCCATATGGGAAATACATGAAATTTCTTTTGTATTGTATACCTTTTTTTATGTCTCCTTTCGGAGATACATGTAAATAAATTCTTTCTTACTATCAAACAAGACCGTTTCTAGTTTATTTTCCCTGCCCATTTTCTTTTCTTGGCGTTGGTTAAATTTTAAAGATCGGAATTCTTCTGAAAAGGGAAAAATTTCCGATAGTATTTGTGCACATCCCAATTATTATCATTTTTCAAAGTAGGGACCTATTAAATGCTAATTATAGAGTACTTCTCTTTATTTATTCACAGTTACATTATAAATTCTATAAATAGATAAATAGAATGTTTACCAAAGGCAGATTTTAAGCAAGTTAGTATAGATGAAAGATAATTGGAAAGAACATCTATTTAATATACTTGCTAAACACAAAGCATTTTTCACTAATTATGAACAATGCTAGAAAACCTGGAGAATGATAATTCACTATTAAAAAAGTCATATGACAATTTTTGATCATTTTGCTATGAATCCGAATGACAAAAAATGTTTAATTAAAAAAGTGAATGCTTCATTTTGAGGAAAACAAAATCATTTGTGTAAAAAGAATTAATGATTATAGACTTTGAATTGAGAGAAAGACTGCCTTGTCGGCTGGGGTGTTAGAATGCATCGACTGCACCTCTGCAGAGGGGTAAGACTCCTCCAATGAGGCCACCTGTTGGCTTGGTGGCGACCCGTGATGCTTAAGGATAGAACTCAGGTGGCTGAGCAGTCCATGACTTGCAATATTCCACTTTAGGCTTTTCTTGGGCTAGATGGGCGGTCGGAGAGGCCCTCTCCGATCAATCGTTGGCCACATCAAGCCCTAGCACCTATATGATTGCCCAACCCTATTGCCCTTATGGCAACCCCCCAATCCTTCTTATCATATGAGCACTAGAAGGCAGTGGCTGAGGGTCTACATGTCCTGGGAATGACGTTAAACTCTATCTGATGGTGAGGTTCCAGTTTTGGAGGTTTGGGAAATGTGGATGTATTATGCATTAAGAATGAATTTATTTCACAACTTTGTCAGCATTAAATGACCCACCAAGGTTGATATGCCATAAAACAAAACAAACCAAACCAATCTATACTTGATCAAATAGTTTTATGTAAAGTTAACAAATGTTATACATACTTATTGGACTCAGCAGAAGGTTTTAATATTAAAAAAAAAAGAAAGAAAAAAGAAATGTTCTTCGTTGAGAAATGAGAAGGAATTCTCATCAAGTGTTTTTATAACAATATTCAGTGGGAAGCTATGTTGCTTCAAGACATAACTAATTGTATATAGATTAAATTTAAGAGGTTTAAAAAGGTAGCTGGTTATTCTTGGTGTGTGTTCCTAGGGTTTGCTTTTAACCCAATCATATTTGGTGGTCACACTGAAAAGGAACGAAAAGGGAAGAGACAAAGACAAAAGGTGGTTTTATGATTTATGCTTTATTCACGAGTGATAGCTACTACATGGCAAGAAAATATCTCCCAGGTCAGTTGTAGTGACTAGACACAGTTAAGGCCTAAACTCGAATGTCTGAGAGATTCTCCTGGGGGTCTGAACTGGGTCCTTTTTCCCACGCATGCACAGAGGGTTCTTCCAGTGAAGGCTCATGGAAGTTTGTTATTTTTTAAATTTAATTTTTATTTTGATCCTCACAAATTCCAAACATCAAAAGAAAAAAAATGAACAAATTATCTTATTAAAATAACTATCAACATTAAATAAACAAATAAACATTACTAATTTGGTTTATATGTATTTACTGCCCTCTACAAGCAGGATGGGACAAGGTCAATTTTTTAAGCAAAGTTGAACAGGTTTGAATCCAGAGTTTTCTTTCTCTTAGACCAATTGCCATACCAAGGTTAAAGAGCCCAAACTGCCCTACTATTTTACCCATAGCTGGAGGGAGAATAGTTAGATTCATACCTTTCCCAAGGGTAATTAGCATGATGTTAAATGCAACCAGCCTCATCCAGGATTTGATCTTGTATTACCATGTCCATTTTCTACGATGATAACCATTACATGATAGGCACCCCTTTTAGCTAATTTGGTTTATTGGTAATTCTCCAAACTTATTATTTTTAGGATTAAAGATGCAGACAAAAACAAAAATGTTAAATAAGTCAAAATGTATAATTAAAATTATGTGAAATTTTCCAATATTAATAATATAATAACATACTATTAATTTTCCCAATAATATTAATAATACAATAATATAATATTAACTTCATAAAAATTCTATTTAAGTTTATTTTTAAACATAATTTAGGACTACATACTTTTATAAATGTTCTATCCACTTTTACATTCTGTTTATTGAAGTGGTTACCTGTTATTGGTAATGATTTGGTGCTAGGGAGGATATTTAGTCACATCCCCATTCACCAAGGTCCAATATTAGCATTAGTATATCCATTGATTAACACTGAACAAATGGAAGGAAAGACAATATAAGCTCATATACACATGTAGAACATTTAATACATAAATGTAACAATTTATAAGATGTATTACTATTATACACAAACGTGTTCCAACAGATTAAGTCTGAACATTGTTCCATGACAAGCAGTGTATAAAAAGAGGTACCACAAAAGGTAAAATGTCTTACTTGTCTTCTTTGTGGTTTTCATTTCAATAGTGCAGGAATGTGGTGGTGAGACCAAGTCTGTTCAATGAACAGAGATAAAAAAGCAAAGAACGGGGATAAAAGAGGATGAGAAAGGATTCTGAATTCTTACATATATCCAACTACTAGTTGTTTGGTTTTAAAGTTGATATAATTTGTCATTCCATATTGGAGAAATCTTACCCTGTAGTGTCTTTTAGAGAAATTCAGTATTTATTTATTTTATCTGTTAAGCCCAATCCTTCATCCCAATTTTTGGTCATGAATCATTCCACTATCAGAAATGTGATTGGATTCATTCTCTATCTATTTTCTAATCTTCAAATATCTACTCAGCTTTCTCTTTATCTCACATATAAATGAGTGTGTACATTGTGCTTCCATATACAATATCACCCATAAATAAGTATTCTATTTCCTTCTAAGCCAAATATACCATTAGTACACCTCTGTAAAAGAAGTTATTTCAAATCATTATTTACTGTGGACACTTTTATTTTTTACTACTACCTGTAGTCTTGATGACCTCACTAATTCAGTAATCATTAACCTCACTAAATCTGCAGTCACTGGAATGTCTTATCCTTTCTAACAGTATGTATGTAGTCTTTCAATTCTGCTTTATTGAATGCTATCTTTGGTTTAGAAGAAAATTAATTTGGTTATTTCCTCAAACGGGTACCGATGGATCCAGTAAGCCATTGCAGTCATCACATCCACGCCTTTGTGGACACTGGATCTCAGACTTGCTTGAGTGGACCTGAGATTCAAACACTACATGGATACCAGTCAAGTACCTCATGCCAAAACCCACCGGATATGTGGCATAACAGACAACCAGCTACACGTAAAGGGTGTCTTATGAGTTTGGTCACGGGAGAGTCGACAGGCTGTGTATGTGACAAACAACACATCTTTGACCTCACAATACACCAAGCCACTTTGAAGGATCTAAACTTGTTGCCTTTCAATTTCCCAACTTTGGATCACAGAATAACTCATCAAAAATGCACAGCATACTGGTACACAGCAAAAGGTGCTACTTAAAATGTGCCCAGTTGTTTATGGCCCACATTGTTCCAAGTTGGGAGCTTTGGACCCTCCCACAGATTCTGGGCCCCAGCAGCAACGACCCCCTGATGACATCATGGACACTGTTGAGACAACACTCATGTCACTGGGCATGAGTGCCAAGGGCCTTGTTTCCAAGGATGCATAGATGATCACAAATACTTGGGCACATACAAACCAAGATGACCAAGTTTCATCCCATGGTCCCATTGCATGCATGTATAAGTACAGTAGAGTGATCTGCCCCTGTATCTAGGATGAACAGGGTGATCTGCCCTTGACTAGAGGACAGTATAAATAGAGATATGGGAGTGGCCATTTGCAATTCGTCTGAACCATCTCTTTTGTACTTTATGCAAACAAAAAATAGAAAATTAAAGAGAGCAAAAGTATAAATGAGAGAAGGTTAAAGATATGACTAACATTGGCTACTTATTCATTTTTATTAACTTACTGCTGTGCTGTGATTAATATTTTGTTCTTTCTCGCCATTGGTAAGGAATTGCTCATTACTGAAAGCTTCTACCAGATTTTGGTCTTTGTAAATTCCTAATAATTTTTGTTTTTCTTAAAATTAAATACATTCTACAAATTACTACCTCTGTTCTATAATAGTTATAGTACAAAATCTATATGCAAATGTAGTATGTATTATGGGATAGAGGTAGTAACATTTTTGAAGGAGATATTTTCATATGCACTGTCTGTAGTTTTCTGAAATAATGAAGAAATTACTATTTTCTATAAAAAAGGAAATTCCAGTAAGTTACAGATCTCTACTATAATAACTCTGTATCCTTACTCCTCACACTTGCATATCAGGTAAAGAAAAAAACAAAGTGTAGTTGTTCACCATGTTTTTATATAGAGATAAGATTTTATGCTTCTGTGTAGAAAAGGTGAACCAAAGTTTAAAATTAGAATTATCATCTAGTAGCACTTGCTTAAAAGCCACCTTTGACAGCCATTAACTTACACATCAAGATGCATCTAAATCATTGAATTTATATCATAATCAATTGCAAATAAATAAGCAATAATTTTTAATTAAATGGTCTGGTCAAACGTAACAGGCCACACCTTTTGCCAACGCCAGATGAAACATATGATACATAGGGACAAAGACACCCAATTTCAGAGCATACATCAAACAATCACCTTCAGATCTCTCACCCCAAGACAACTTCACAGATCACAAAAAACTATCAGAGTATTAAAAACGTTGATAAATCCCCTGTATAACACATGGCATTACAGTATCAAATGGAACGTTTGGTCTTTTTTGATTTAATTTGGAAATATAACATTTTGATGCACCAATTTTTAAAATAGTCTTATATTTTCCCTCATACAAATGTGAATCCTTATGGAGTTTCTTTGTATCTTTTTCCTCAAATCCTTTTGCTACCAATGCCACATTTTACCAATTTTTATTCAGTTATGTATTTTTTCCATATTCAGTCATTGAGCAGATATTGTCATTGGTCCATTAATACATAGTTTAATATCTTTTCCAGAAGTAACTTATCTATTCACACCTCAGTACCATTTTCTTACACTGTTGCCAATTATCAAATAAACAGTTGAGTCATTGAACATTGGGAAATTAAACACAAGCAAAAAAGATTGTTTTCCCTATGGCGTCATAGAAAACACCAATGTCAAGTTTTGATCTGTCCATCCAGACTGACATGTTTTAACCAGAAGTTTTGCATAATCAGAATACAAATGATTTTTAAATCAAAAACAAATTTGCATTAAATTGAATTTCAACTTTTTTTAAAAATTGAAGTTATATATATTTTTAAAATTTGCAGTTTAACTTTTTTTTAATTTTGAGGGTAAACCATTTTTTTAAAATTTCATAAGTGCTGCTGTACTTAATCTTGTGGTATGATCTATGAGGTACAATTATGTTACACCTTTATAGTTCTTTAGATCTATTATTACACTACAGTAAGACTGAGTTAACATTGGAAGGAGAGAAAAAGAAAAGAAAAATACCCAAAAGTGATTCACCAAAGTGAGAATTACCAGTGTCACAAAGTGTTTTCAGATTGAATTTCAACTTTTTTTAAATCTAACATTTTTTCTCATGCTATCGTCATAGCAGCAAGTGCCAAATTAAAGGCAGCCCCCCTCAAAAAAAAAAAAAAAGAAAAACAAAACGATCGTACTTTTTGAAAACAAAGAATATTCAGGAAAAATATCAATAAAATATGGAAAAATGTAGTTAAAAAAATTCAATTTCAACAATTATTAAACTCAATAAAATTGAGAAAACAACATAAGTTAAGATCTGCCAAAATGTTGGCTCATTTTTATTATAAGAATGAATCAAAACTTCAATAGGCCACATGAAGCAACTGGCAGAAATCCAAGATGGAAAATACTAGGAATTTGGTCCAGTAAAATACAGCAGCTGCAAACGATTCGGCAGCATGCATTCCCACCAGAAAGAAAAGTGTCCCTCGTAGGGTACTATATGCTCAGCATGTGGACGAAAAAACCACTGGACTAAATTCTGTAACAACAGACAAGAAAATAAATACACCCATAGACACACATCAAACAAAAGGGACCAAATTTAAACCTGGGTACAGGGAAACCCATGGAAATCAGCAGTACAGACACCAGGATAAAAAAAAGCAGTCGTATTTACTCATTAAATGCCTGTCAGGTTGACCGTGACAATATATATGATCAGTTTGCATACATATCATTTGGTACAATTAAGCGAAAAGAGAAAATTGAGGTCTTTGCAGACCTTACTATCAAGCTTCCCGACTTACTAGGCACCGACCAACAAAGCCAGGCTTGACACACACAAGAACTGAAGGAAATACCCTCCCCTTATGTGTTTTCTGCAATATTTTTCCTCATAAAGTCAACTCTGAACAGCCATTCCCTGGTGCAATGCATAAGGAGTCAACTGTACTGACTGCGTACAATCCAGCATCCCTCAACATGGGTCCACCATCATACAGTGTACCTACAAAGGAGACTGAAAATCACTCCAGTTCTTTGTGGTAATCTCAGAGGGACCTACCGTACTACATCATCACCCAGACACCTGGAACTGATTAAGATGCACGGTGTCATAAAAAAACCCAAGCTCAGGTCAATTCTGTGAAAGACCTGAGAAATATGTACCCAGATCAAGTTCGACCACATAGGCAGTTTTACAGGTGAATATTGTCCTAAAACCGGACAACCATCCTGTCATTCATGCACCCATGAAATGTCCCATCCATAAGAAAGATGAGATCAAGACCGAGCTAGATGACATGATGAAACAGAGTATGATTTGCAGGGTAAGTGAGCCTACAGAATGGGTTAACAGTCTAGTGTATTTTCACAAGAGTAATGGCAAATTCTGTCTGAGTTTAGACTCCAAGGATCTAAACAGATTAATCATGCGATGCCACCACAAGATTCCCACAATGGAGGAACTCGCACACAAGTTCTTGGATGCCAAGTATTTTCCAAACTAGATGCTAAGTATGGATACTGGTCGATCAAACTCAATCATGAATCACAGATACTGACCACCTTCAATTCTCCTTTTGGAAGGTATTACTTCCAAAGAATGTCTTTTGGCCTGGTCATGTCCCAGGATGTATTCCAACAGAAAATGGATAGGATTCTAGAGAAATGCCCTGGTACGTTAGAATGGTGTCATAGTTTATGGCAAAACCAAAGAACATGGGTTAAATCGAACTTAACGGACCTAAATTCCACCATCGTATGTCACCCCCGCCGACCCCCCCCCCAAAAAAAAAAAAAATCAAGGAATTAACCGAATTTAATCAAATTTTCAGTGTTGATATATCAATGAATAAAATATATAATACCCCAGTTATTTTATTTTTAAAAACTTTTACATTTTTTCAGGTCAGTTAAATTTGAACAACCTATCTTTGAGGCGTAACACAGATTCTCAAAAATACGTGGTTCAAAGTTAACAGACCTGAAAAAATGTAAAAGTTATGCCATTATCCCCAAATCTATGCAAGTAAAGGTACTTCACAAGATCCACTATGACCATCAGGGAATCGAAAAGTGCAAGCTGCAAACCACCATTTAGTATATATACTTCAAATACATATTTTTTTCTTTATGCCATGTTGAAATCTTGAATTTTCCTTCTCATGATAATTTGCCGCCTGGATTTCTAAGTCTTCCTTCTGCCGATTCTAAAAACGGCCTATTCCAATGATTTTGTAAGTTTTTCGGCTTAATGTTGTAATGACCATATAGATAAAGCAGTTAGAAATGCAGTCGCTTTCTGTACGCAAAGCAAAGTATCTTCAAGTGGGGATACCTGTGCCTATTTTAAATTTCAGGTGGCTACCGCAAATCTTCGAAATAGCGAACCATGGATCGAAAGTTTTTTAAAAATTTTTCCTCTGTGAGTTAGTCTAAAATATATTCCTCCGTGTTATCTAATTTCCCCAATGTTACTTATTACGCATACATTTTTAAAAATTAATTCAAATTTTCATTATAGTCATTTTCTGATAAATATGCTATTGTACACCTGGATCAAAATGTCCTCCCTAATTCGTCCAGGGAAGCTTGTCAAAGTTTGTGATATTTATTCTTCTATCTGCATTTCTTTCCATGTCTGTATCGGGGCCAAAAGCCTTGACCCCTTTTTCAGAACGTTACGCGTATTTTCGCACGTACGCAAACCCTTTCCAGATAAATCCAGTTTCGTTACATAAGCTCTTCCCTTTTGGCCGAATGCTACGCGCATTGTGTCACGTAGGCCACCTCCCTTCTCCACTATTTCATCATCGCTGATGAACTTTTGCCTGGCGTCATTCGATGCTTCCGGTAAAATTCATGTATATAAGAAAGTCGTTTTGCGATGACAACAACACTCGGAGGCCAGCCGGCAACCTCGACGATCCTGATTCCTGTTCTGGACGAATGGCCTTTCCCGAACGCTTGCCTCTCCGCCGTTAGAACAACCCGCCTTTTTGCCGCAAGACGACTCGCCTCATTCTTTGCTGTGATGACACGAACCTTGTTCCAGTTCCAGCAAACAGCCTCTTTCAAGGTTAACAAACCCAGCTCTTTTCAGAGCTAACCAGTCGGCCGTTTCACTTCAGTCTTTCCTTAACCACTAATGCGATCCTAGGGCGAAATCCCTAGAAGATCTGGGTCTTCCGACCGGATAGGCGTCCCTCGCCGACAGTACGCTAGGTACTAGCTTGGTAGATCCGACTCGATCTTCCGCCGAGCAAACACCTAGCTACTCGAGGCATTTGCGCACTCGTGCCAACCGGTCTGAAACCCCGCATAACCGCGGTCAATCAGACCCAAGCAACACACGTGCTAAGCGAACGGTCCGTCGCTGTTACGTTTCACGCTCGTACAGTCCTCGACGGGACTACGACCGGGGCTCGCAGCCGATCCAACCGCAAACCAAGACCGTTACCGACGGACCACGACGTCAACCTCGCCCGTAGACGCACTGATTCCAGCTGCCTATCCGACAACCGACGACCTATCCACCCAGATCAACGAAAGACTGACCGAACGTTGAGCGACCAACCACGAACGTCGAATCCTCAACTAGCCGATTTACGTTTCTCGAAATAAATTGACCACCGTGTTACTTTTGCCATCCAAAATCCTCTGCCTTTGTCTCTGTCATTGTCTCCAGTCGTTTCACTTATTCAAACATCTGTGGGGTCGACATCCTTATCGGCCCCGCAACAATTCCCCTATCTGTTTGCCTTTTTTTAAAGCTTTAAATTTTAATAGTTTTGTTCTCTTAGTATTTATTATGCAGGGGTAGACATAATTTTAAACTTTTTATTTATTAAAGAGCCAATTAAAAAAAAAGTCTGAACCAACCGCAAAATTAAAAAACAAGTTACCCTGGAAAAAATAATTTTATAATATTCTTCTATTTTGTACTACATTTTGACCTGTTATCAAAATTGTTTAGCAAATCTTTAATTTATTATTTATTATTGTTTTTATAATTCTATTTTTTATAGGTTTATTAATTTTGTAATAAATAATATTTTTTAAAGTGTTTTTAAGTAAAAAATACATTTTCGCTTCATATAAAGATATAAATTAAAAATTAATATTGATATTTAAAAAATCAAAGGAATAGACTTCGAATTAAATGTTTTCAATTCATAAATGAAATACAAAAGCATAAAAATTAATTTATTTTATTTAAAAAAAATTGTTGTAGCTAATTATGTTACCTGTCGTATTTCAGTTGAAAGGTTTAAGCGGTTTACCAATATTGATAATAATTGCCCATTGAATTAAGGTTCTAAAAAAGTCCAATAAATTTTCACATTTTGAATAAATCTTATCATATATAAAGAAATTTAAAAATGATGCAAATAAAAAAAATGTCGTTTGAGTAAAGATGTTTGTAAATTTAAAAAAGAACTCGATGTACAAAGTGAGTTAAACACACCTTTTGAAATTACCTGGTACAAATGAAGATTTTCTTATTAAAAATATCTTAAAATTATTTCAAAATTTTTCTACGGGGCAAATTTATTTTCTTGTGGGCCAATTTTGACTACACCAAAAGAGTAAAACATGAAAAGACTTTATGAAACGAACCATCAATCTTACGATACATATGAAGGTGCACTGAGTGTTTTAAGACTCAAGGAGCTTGAAGGCTAACTTGGCACATCAACAGATCTGTTTTACTAAAATTCAAGAAGAAAATATTGCTTCTGTCACTGCAAACTATGAACTCAGCTGAATGATCACCATTAGTCGTAAACATTACAGTAAAGGGGAATTCGTAAAGCAACACATTGTAAAACGGCTAAAATTGTATGTCATAAGAAAGAACATTTATTTAAGGATGCCCCAATGCCCCATACTTGTGACCTTGTGTCAAATCCTACCCGTTGGGTAAATTTTTTTTTTCATTGACCAGGAACATATTGATGAAATGTCATGTGATTTGAAACAAAAGTTGAAAGATGTATCATGAAGTTTTGAACATTTTTCTTTTACTATTGATAAAACTGTTGACATTACAGGAATACCACAACTTGCAGGCTTCACCAGGGCTTGTGACAGTGAATTTTATATTTATGAAGAAACCAAATAAAAATAAATAAAACAAAATTAAATGAAATATAAAAAAGACACAAAAAGTAACAATCTCCCAGATGACCTCGGACCGGAAGAGCCCTCTGGGCATGTGCAGAACCCCACCCCCCGAATTCTTGGCGCCAAAAAAGGACCCTCATCCTTTTTTACTCCAAGACTGAAGGAGAAACACCTATTGACTTGCTCGGGAAAATATCCCCCCTTTAAGAAATAGTGTGAATCAACGAATAAAAGTCATCCTTATCTTTGTTTCTTTCACTTCTTTTCCTAAATTCCCTTTCAGCTTACCAGCCCACAAGAAAGAAGAACCACTATATTGGGGTTTAGAAACGACTACGAGCGAGCTTAAACCACATAGAACTGACAACCAACGATTCCCCATAACATATCCCCATGCATGACACTACAACAAGCCAAGATGTGAGCCTCCCACTCCCTCCAAGCCGTTGGATCGTCTCTCGTCTCCCCTGTGTTGAACGGATGGCCGTCTTTGGTCAACCGGCTAATTGACTGGTCGTCTTCCCCGTGTGGTCGCAGATCCTGGTTGGTGTTTCAACCTAAGATTAACCCTTCACTCGCCACGTTGTGTTTTTGATCTCGAGCAAAGGAATTAATCAGGTTTGCTCTCGGACTGAGATTTCACTGTCAAAAGGGATGAGGTGGTCACAGACAAAGTCAGTTACCATTCAAAAGAACAAAGACAGGCTGGTAAATTGTATAAACAATTTTATATATAACAACAGGTAATGATACAGCGTTATAGTTCCTGTCCCCTCTTGCTTCCAGGGTGATACAAACTAGCATTTAGTGACTGGGTACTACGTCGTTGGGTAATGAAGAATCAATTCTAATCAGGGTATGTGTCGGGGTTCAACTTAGTGACGACTACTTAGTCCGCTTTATACTAAACAGCTTCCAGTGACGCACTCTAGAGATAACTGACTGGCTAAATTCAACGGGCTCTTAAGATTTGGTTGACGCTCTGACCGCAAAACTGACCGCAACTGTCCGCCACTCTCAAGCTACTGATTTGAGCATCAAAAATACCCTGCTTAAATAATATTTTGCAATAATTCAGTGTGGGGCAAAAATGTCTGCGGCTTATGTAAATCACTTACTCTTTCCTCTCTTTGGGTACGAAAGCCATTAATCTTAATTTATGCTTAAGCCTGAAATTTTAATTTCCCAGACGTGTTAAGACAATGGTCAGAGATCTTTATCAGGATTGCTCCATCCGGTCTTGAGGTTTCTGGGTTTCTCCTTGTTCCAACCTCCGCACACGAGGGTACTATGAGGAAATCTTTCCTTCTACCTTCTTATTAGTTCTTCTTTTATTACTTCTTAACATTAAAATTTTTCTTACGTAATTACCTTTCGACACGGGAATCTAAAATCATCAATTCTCTTCTTATCTATTCCCAGTTCGTATTTATTCTTGGACCTCGCCTCAGAAGATTCTTTTGATAACCACACTTGAGTTTCCTACTTAATTCGTCAATGTCATCTTTCTGAATTCCCATATTCAAAAATTCAATAAACAAGTTGTTACAATTCTCTAACAAAATAAAATCCTCAAATGTATTTTGGGTCGTTAATCCCTTAAAATCAATGGGCTACCCAGTCACTATACTACAAAGACATCTTGGAGAAAGTTAAATAGGGTTTGCATGATTATGACTTTGATTTGAATAAGCTTACATGCGTATCTACTGACGGTTCTATGAATATAGTTGGCAAACATAACGGTAATACTTTTTTGGTACGATCAACTGCCACTCGCTCGAGTTCGGCCTATGACATCAACTTTAGACACGCCCACAATTTTTTATGAAAACAATCGTCTCTTCGTTTACACGAGTACGACTAAGACCAAACACTTATTTTACTTTTAAAACGTAATATCTTTTAGCTTAGAAAATTTAAAGTTTTGAATAAAGAAAACAACTTTGAATCATGTAAATTTAGGGTTCTACAAATATTTTTTCTTTACTGCCAAACTGCCACTCGCTTGAATTTATTTATTTTTTGTTTTGTTTTTTTAATAAAGTTTTAACTCAAAGATCTTCTTAAAATTTATCGAGTGAGGGGAAACATGAAATGATTGTTTGATTTCTAAAAAAAAAAAAAATGTAAAGATTCGTGAGTATTAAAATAATTGTTAATAAAAATTTATATAAAAAGAATCGTTTTATTTATAAATAAAAATGTAAATAAAATAAAATTCGTAACTAAAGAAAAATATTTGTAGAACCCTAAATTTACATGATTCAAAGTTGTTTTCTTTATTTAAAACTTTAAATTTTCTAAGCTAAAAAATATTACGTTTTAAAAGTAAAATAAGTGTTTGGTCTTGGTCGTACTCGTGTAAGCGAAGAGACATTTGTTTTCATAAAAAATTGTGGGCATGTCTAAAGCTGATGTCATAGGCCGAACTCGAGCGAGAGGCAGTTGATCGTACCAAAAAAGTATTACCCCAAACATAATGGTGTTGCTGCCAAGTTAAAAAATAAAATGAAAAACTGTAACGAAATTGAAAGGCAGAACTGTGGACGAGCAGATTCCCAACACCCACGAACAAAGCCCGTCCGGATATGTTTGGCCTGTGCGAGGGGGAGGAGTGTGGCGAGTGGCCACGGATATTTGAACTCGCTACCTCCTCGTCGCTGAAATGCTGTTGGCAGTAACCCGGATGTAAACAGTATTGACGCGTATTAAAAATGCTGGTGAATATTGAAGTTCTAAACGGGCAATGCCAGACTAGAGTAAGAAGCCCGGATGTACATATTAACTGTGTATTTACGAGCCTGTCCTCCCAGACTGAGGGAGAATGATAATAGGAGTTTTGGTGTTAAGAAGAGAGTCGTACTTTTGTGAGAGATTGTTGCAGACTGAGGATTTTGTCAGTTGGGAGAACATTATGTCTTCTTTCCTTCCTCTTTCTTTCTTTCCTTCCTTCTTCATACAAAACGCCGTGTCACAAAAGCACGCAAAAATCGCTACGTTTCTCCTTGCAAGCCATGCACCGGAACCGTTTCGAGTCAACTAAGTTCGCCTCGTCATTACATTCCCCCCTGATCTCAGGATCACAAAAAGTACAACCGTGAGCAGGACGTTTTCGACGTGTACTCCTCCGGAGGGGGACAGGGCCTGGTTGATCGTCCTCCCGATCGCAACGGGCTCCAACAGTGAGTTGGTTTGGCAAATCCGGGTCGTCTGAGCGCGTTTCGACGTCGGGTGGCTGTTGTGCATATCCCGAGCGAGTGACACTGTTTTGCCTTCCTTGTTGATCACAATGCTTCCCAGTGCCAACCTCTTGTCTCTCGTTGGCATGGGACTGACGTCCCAGTCTCGGCTCGTCTGCAGAGGATTCATCCGAGGAATCACTGGCAGCACACGATTCTGATGAGGGGGATCTCACCTGGACAAGCCTCATACTTTCTTCAGAGGAACTCTCATCTTCCAAAGAGCAAGGTTTCGAACAGAGGCGCAAATGTCTGATATGGCGTGGAGTTCCATCAACCGTTACGGATTGCCGACTGTTGACTCCGGTCACACGACCTATTTTTGATCGTGTAGTGCACCTGCCGTTCGGAACCTTGACCCAAACATAGTCCCCTACCTGGTACATTCCGTGTTCCTGTTGCAATTCGGGCGGGAGAGCGGCATCAATCCCCCTGACCCTGACATGGTACTGGTGTATACGATTGGCCGGCGCTGAAGACGACGAAACATCGTCTTTGGGTGTCACGTTATACCAGTATACAGCTTCTTGGATGGTACACTGCTTCCTGGCCGCGATTGTTTTGATCGTCCTATGACACCGTTCAACAATCCCGTTTCCGGACGGCACGTACGCGCATCGGAGACGCAATCGCACTCCCCATTCCCCAAGAAAGGTTCGAAATCTCCTGCTGGTAAAGGCAGTGTCATTATCGGTAAGTATTTCGACTGGTGGACCCCGCTCGCAAAAGATTGCCTCCAAGTGACGAGCCACTGTATCAGAATCCTGGCACCGAGTTGAACGCCAAATAGCAAATCGAGAGGGTCCGCTGTCGATGAGGCTCAGGTAGTGTCTACCCCCATAGTGGGTAATATCCATTCCCAGCCGGCTCCAATTAGTATCCACGTCTACTTTTCCCTTCCTCCAATGTACCGGTGCTGGGTCGATGGTTTGACAGTCCACACAGGATCGCACTACAGATCTTACGTCTGCCTTTGTTGTTGACGGGCCAACTCGCCGCACAAAATAGGTTGTCCGTCTTACTCCGGGGTGCCCGCTCTGCCGGTGAATACTCAATATCTGATGTTTACTCAGAGCAGTGGCACAGACATCCGGCGCCAATTCCTCCCCCTTTTTCATAGCCTTGAACCAGTGTTGCGGTACTCTCGTCAGTTCGCCGGCTCTGTTATGCTCTGACCTTACCAGCGTCACGTCTACGGTCAATTCGTACTCTTTGATCAATTGTGAGAGGGTGTATAACCTCCTCTTGACCAACATTTCCGCAGCCGCTTTGGTGCGTACCTTTGACTTTCCACTCAAACTGTTATTGAGCCAATGGTACGTGCACAGGGAATCCGTTTTGATGTGAAGTACTTTTGCCTGCCATTGAAGCGCAATGTTGACACCCTTCACCACCGCATCGAGTTCGGCCAAATTAATGTGATGGGAGTCATTGTCAGGGCGCAACCAGCACGCATCTTCAATTACGGCTCCATTGTCGTCTAATAACACCCCCGTAGCAAGTGAGCTGGCGTAAACCCACAAATTCATCTCCAGGCCGGCGGTACACCACACTCCCTTAACCGGATCACTCCGCTTAACCCGGGTGACTGTATCTTGTAGCATCTTCTTCAGTAGAGGATCAGCAAGCTCAGTGTCCCAACCAGCCGATACCGCACTCGCCCGACGTTTGATAAATCCAGCAGCCACTCTAAGCCAGCCACAAACAGGAAAATGCCCAACAAGTCTCCCACACAGGGAAAATGTGTTTCGGCGAGTAATGACCTTGGGAACATCGGGAACTTCACTCCCCCGCTTCCATCGAAGAACACCTTTTTCCCCCCAGACCTGCAGACCAAGGACTTTGGCACCATCCTGTAGTCGCTCTGGATCCTTGCAAATCGGGCCGTACTCAGACAGGTGCGCCCTCACCCGAGCTGTTGAGACTAGATCTTCATTAATGAAAATATCATCGATGTACGCCGACGTGGCGCTCCTGATGGTTGGATCTCGAGACATAACGGCTTCAACAACAGACTTCATGATGAGAGGCGCCACATTGAGACCAAAACCCAGCCGGGTGAGGCAATACCTTTGGCCCCCAAATATCACAGTCTGATAAGGCCACAAAGACTCGTCAATGCCGATCTGAAGATATGCTCGCTTCAGATCAAGCAATGACACATTCGCGCCCTTCTTGCGCCATTCCCTCAACGTGGCCGCGCACACGTCAGCATTAGCCGTAAATGCGTCCACATGTACATTTAGCTCTCTGTAATCCATGACTGGGCGCACCTTACGCTTATTGTGCTGAATTACGGCCATTAGTGGAACCAGTCCCTTAGGTGGGCCAAGCCTCTCTTCGGGGTAGGACAACAACCAGCCATTTTCAACCCACTTGTGAAGCTCGGTTTCGTAGCACTCTCTGGCATGTTTTGGAACTTGGTACTCCGGTATCTTATTGTCCAGAAGCTCTGGAGCTCGTCCTCCGGACCATTTCCATTTAGCGATCCATCGGTTCGTCCTTTCGTCGAAATCCACGCGAAAATCCGGCTCATCAATTTGGATCGCAGCGCATATATTCGCTTCGTACCCACCAAAGCTCACAGTTCCTGATGGTGTAATGGTCATACCACCTAAAGCTCTGATGGCATCGTTCCCCAGTATGAGGTCAAACCCAACAGCTGCCGATTCACAACAAGTGCATTAAGATGCACCGGCTCAGCATTGCCCACAGTGAGCCGAAGTCGGCTTCGCCCGCAGCACTTAAACATTTTTCCATCTGCTGTCAACACACTAGCTTGTCCGAGCCTCCAGGCGTCACACACAAATCTGCTGGCCAGCGTCCGTGTACACCCAGTGTCCACCAGGGCTGTGCATTTTCTCCCGTTGACATGAACATCAAGTGTTGGCAGCCGGTCTTTTTACACCGAAAACATCGGATCGTACGGAGACGCCGAGATGGTTGTTCAAAGGCTGCATCCGAGCGTCCTTGCAAGCAGTCCCTTGACAGATGATTGGGACCGGAGCACTTGTAGCACACAACTTCGTTCCTTCGGGCCTCGGCTGGCACAGGGGCAGGTTTAGTAGCAGCAACGATCTCCTCGGGCTGTTCAGTGTCGGCCATAATGGCCCGTACCCGATCCACTATCTCTCCCATCGTCATGTCATCCATGCGCGATGACGCGCGCAACAATCGACGCACGTCCTGCATCAGTCCAGAAACGAATGCACAAATCATTCGTCGCTCCCCAACGAGTTGGTCCAGCCGTTGTAATTCAGCCAAATACTCGTTCACGGTTTCACCAGGCTGGAGTCGCCAGGCCACGAATCGATCATATGCACCGAATGAGTCAGGAGCGTAGGCTTTTATCAGAGCCTGTTTTATTCGCTGAAAATCAGTCTTCTCCCCTTTGCTCAATTGTCTATAAACAGCGAGAGCTCCACCTCGCAGGCGCAACGGTAGGATCAGCTCGATATCTGTCCTTTTGCAGAGTTCGCAGATCATCTCCACACGCTGAATCCATTCGATGACGGGTTCGTCGGAGGGAGACCCACCAAACTCCGGGATTAGTCTGTAGTCAAACACCTTGTCCATAGTTCGCCGAAATAGCTTATGTCTTCTTTCCTTCCTCTTTCTTTCTTTCCTTCCTTCTTCATACAAAACGCCGTGTCACAAAAGCACGCAAAAATCGCTACGTTTCTCCTTGCAAGCCATGCACCGGAACCGTTTCGAGTCAGGTAAGTTCGCCTCGTCATTACAAACATATACGTCGGACGTGACTGTGCCACCTACCGAGTTTACTTTCATCATTTTATTTCGTTTGTTATTCGCTCATTTTCACAAAGGCAGTAGATTTTATCATAGATCGTGCTCTCAATCATCGTCAGTTTAGCCAGATATGGATAATCAATTAACGGGTGTTCCTTTCTATACAGAAGTCCGCTGGCAGTCATGTCACAAAGAAAGATTCTATTTACTGAGACATATGGGAGATCAAAATAAAATTTAAATAAAAAAATAAACTCCCATGAGCTCTTTGCATGTTGGAAAACATGCAAAGAGCTGAAAAATACCACCAATACTGAGTTTGTTCTTAGCTTTTCCAAATATGACAGTTACATGGAATTGTTACGGATTATTACGCTTTTGATAACCATACGAAAAAGAAATGGGGTGTAGCTTGTCACTAATAAAGCATAACATTGCCAATAAAGTAAACAAACCTACTTTAACACAGCTCAAATTACAGTTCTGAGTATTGAAATTTTTCCCTCTCTTTTTTACATAAAAATCTTGGATCTATATTCTATCTATAAAAAATGAAAACAAACTTGAAAAGGAGATTTTCTTTTAGAATTTTGCAAATCAAGCAGTTACTGTAAGATTGACTGTCAATGGCTTATTGTAAAGTTGGACCGTTTACAATCCCTTTGGGGATATTTAAGCGATTTGGCGGATTTTCTCGCCAGTCAGTCGAATATTCGTTCGAGAAAAACACTTGAATCACTGACTCCACCGGACGACATTGGTATGGTGTAAAATTTACAAATTATCTGAGAGTTAATGATTTCTTCATGAGATGAGAAGGCAGTGAATTGGCTTCATTCTGAAGAAAAAAGAAAAGTTCCAGTGTTTCCCTAAAGTGAGAAATTTTGGGGAGATTTTTTTTTTCAGAAAGAAAATGACTGCAAGTAAGTATGGTAGAAATTTTAGCTGAGTGTGAGCTGAAATACCAAAGAACTCATCCCTTTGATCCAACTGATAAGAAGGCATCAAACTTGTGAATAAAAAGTTTTTCAGAGACTATCTGCTTCTAAAGACCAGAAGTTATAAAAAATTTTTTTTTTTTAAATTAAAAAAAGAAGGAAAAAAAGAACAATTTTGTCTTTCTTGAATAAATTTTGTTGTTGTATAAAACAGCCATTTTTATTGTAGCGATCCGGCTAAAGTAAGTCAATTGGTTTTCCAATTCTTTCCTTTATTTTGTGAAAGCTAAATGTTTGTTTTTTTAATTGTGCACGCTAAAATTAATGCATGAATATTATTTTTGTTAAATTCATATCTTTTCAAATAAATTGTTTTGTTTGGGATAAATTTGTTTGTTTAGCTCTGAAATATAGTCGATTATATATTTTAAACGTTGAAAAACCTTTCCTTTCCTTTTCTTATTCTTTTTATTACCTCTTTCTTCTCTTCTCTTTGAAGTTTCCGAGACTATTGTAGTCCTGGTTGCAACATTTAACGCATTCTTTAACCACCCTCGTTTTTTGTTTGATCTCATGGAATTCAAACATTTCATTTTTTTTCTTTATGATTTTTGATTTTCCCGCCATAAAAGTGCATATTACTTGTACATGCAATTATGTAATAATGGTCAGTTAGCTAATCTTGCAAGTGATTGTTAGCGAGTTCGAGTCTCATTGGGCACCACACACTTCTGGCCTTGTGTCAAACTGAGTAAATTTTAGTAAATGGCCACAAACTCCGTAAATGATGATTCTCGTTTGATTTGAACTTGTCCCATCCAATCCGTTGGCTGCATAAAACAAATTTCAACATCTTAATCAGATGAGCCCTGATTTGATATCACCCACTTGTAATCTAAGTTGATTGATCTAAGACTAAGAGGAAACATTACGCAAATACCTTTTTATATGATAATTTGTGTCCGGAAAAAAGAGTTTTAGTCAACGAAAAAAGAAACACACACACACACAAAAAAAAAAAAAAAAAAAAAATGATGGAGTGAGGAAAAAAGCTAATGAATTAAAGAACTATTTCTTTTCTTTCATGTTGGGACCTGTCCTGGCAGAAATACATGCTTGACAATGCTTGGTTAGCTACACAATGCTTGGTTAGTTACCGGAGGTTGGATTATTTGTTTATTGGTCGCCAACTGACTGTTCATCTGTTCTCACGGGCAACACGTATTTTCTTTTACAACCTATCATGTTTCAATCACTCGCCTATCATTAACAACTACAACAACAACTTTTATCACTTAACAAAATAGATACACCAGAATTATGAACTTGCGGGCAAGTTTGAGTGTAATTCACGTATTTTCATGTTTTTTGTCTTTGCTTTCCCTTTCCGAATCAAAATATGTTATCGGGAATTTAATAACAAAAGAGGTGAGTAACATTTTAAAATTAAATCTTCAAGTTTAAAAAAAAACTTTTTAAAGAAATAGAATTCGCGCTTCATTTTAAAATCAAAGAACACAATTATTTTAGGTTTTTGTATTCAATTGAAAACAACCTTTAACTTTATTTAAATTTTTATCAAATCAAAAACAAACTCACTGTATGAACGTCTAAAGATCATCACTTTAAAAAGACTTTTTAAAGTTCATTTTGACGATAAAAAACCCCAGCCAAACAAAAATACATGTTCTAACAAAAACTTTCAAAGGCAAATGTTTTTATTTGAATTATTACAAATTATTAATGAAAAGTAAAGTTTTATTCTCTCCCGCCTTCGTTGGTTTCTCTTTCATTCATTCATTCATTCAGTCCAGCTTAGTGGGCTTGTTTACTATAGTATTAAGGTTTTGTAATAAATAAATGAACAAACAAAACACAACTGTTATTCAAAATTTTATGATTGGAACGAGTTATTTATTATCTACTGAGCTTTGCTTACTTGTAGTACAAGGCCAAAGAATTTTTTTTTGTATAAAGATGAGTCTGCGTAACTAAAAAAAAACCCAAAAAACATGAATTCTGAAATAAAATGTTCTAAAAAATGTCACAATATTATTATTTGAAAACTTTTTCTTTCTTTTTTAATTGATATGTACTACTAGATATACCCAAAATTCATCTGCTACATTTTTTAACAACGAATTAAAATTAATTAAATCTATTATTTAAGGTCAAACTTTTGTCTAAAATGATAAGTAGTAACATAATGACCATTAGGTACCACCAATTTGACCCTATGCAATTTACCCCCCCTACATTTAACACAATGAAACTTGCAGAAAAATTAATATTTTCTTGAAAATTTTTTTCCATTCGAAAGAAAAAAACATTAAATAAACTCCTGATGATTTTTTAAATTTTTTATCAGCATACGAAAATAATGAAAATTATGATTGAAAAACAATGTTTTCATTTTTGCACTGTTAAATCAACTGAAATTTAACGTAGCTAAAAACAAGTTACGATAAGAGGATTTTTAAAAAATTCTATGAAAAATCAATTAATGGTCCGATTTTCACGAAAATTTCCATAAATGTTTACCATTGGATGTAAATACATCTGAAATAGTTTTTTTCTAAAATATATTAGGGGAAATATTTTTTTACGATGTCTATCACCCCCCCCTATTTTATTTTATGAGATAAAAAAAAAATGATGTGGAAAAAAAATTTGGTACTTTTTTTCTATAAAGATAAGAGTCTGAATAACTATATCAATGAAATTGTATAACGTACCGAATTATATTTTTTTTTAGGAAAAAAATAATGAAATCGGAAATAAAAAAGTGCAAAAAAATGTCATAATATTAATATTTGAAAACTTTTTTTTGCTTATGTAATTGGTATGTACTATATTCTATTAAATTGTCAAAAAAAAAAAAATTTTTTAAGAAATTAATTTTTACGAGATTTTCAATCTTTTGTGTGATTAAATATTTTTATTTTCTGCGTGAAATAAATTAAATTTTTTTTTTTTCCTGTGGAAAAAAATCAAAATTTTCACGGATATTTAAAAACATGAATTTTAGAATTCAGGTGAACTAAAAGTTGGTCCGATCCGTGCTCGATTAATATTTTTAAAAGAATTTGTAATTTTTATTGTTGAATAGTAATGTGTGATTCTTAGAATGTACGGAAGAGCAAAACTGACATATGACGAGACGCTTCTCGGTAACTAAAGTTTGTTTTTCTGAGCGTAAAAAAATATTTTATTTAACTTTTACGACCAATTAGAATAAAAATAATATATTGAATGATTGTTTTATCAGTTTTTCTCTTAGAAAAAATATTCAAATTTTCATTTTATTTTCGATTTTAAGAATTAATACTAAAACCGAAGACATTTTTTAACGTCAATTTCACTGCGAAATTTTAAGATTAAAGTTTTTCAAGTTTTTATTCATAGTAAATTGTAATATTAAAGTTTTTAAAGATTTTATTCATTTTAAATTGTAATATTAAAGTTTTTAAATATTTTATTCATTTTAATAGAAAAAATTTGGCTAAAAAAGTTTGTCCGTTACACCCATCCGTACTTAGATGCATAACCGTAAGAGGGTAATAATACGTATTTCTTTCTCTCTAAATATATCTATTTCCGTTTTATTCAAGATGATCTAAACGGTCTGGTGGTACCTAATGACCATCATTAAAATAAGAAAAATATTATTACATATGCAATTTATTTTTAATACATTTAAAACGATTTTTTTGTCAATTTCGATCGCGTTCGGCCATTAACACTATAAACGGTAGGTACCACCAGACCGTTTATGCCATCTTGAATAAAACGGAAATAGATATTTCCGAACTTTATTTATCAAAAATTTCGTAAAAAAAGATCGTACAGGGTTGTTACAAAGAAAAATAGTTAATTCAAAGATCAAATTATCCGATTGGGAAAAATTACATCGTTATCTTAAAAAATAAACAAACCTGCCCGTATTACATGCGAAAGGGTAATTTTCAGACCGTAATATAGACAGAAAAGTTACAAATTATGTCCCTTTTACGATCAACCAGTAAAAGTATGGATAACACTAATTTAACTTTTTGTCTTGTGCATATTCAATAACCGATTTTATTTGTTTTCAACGATTTTTAAGATATTCTTTTTTTTCTATCTTGAAATATTATCTAGAATTTTTTTTTGTGCATTCGAAAGAAGAAGCATTTTAAAAAGTCCTGATGATTTAAAAAAAATTCAGCTTAGGAAAATAATGAAAATTATGAACGAAAAACAATGTTTTTACTATTAACATGAATAAAAACTTGAAAAAATTTAATAGTAAAATGCCACCGTGAAATTGACGTTAAAAAAATGTCTTCGGTTTTGGTATTACTTTTTAAAATCGAAAATGAAATGAAAATTTGAATATTTTTTCTAAGAGAAAAACTGATAAAATAATCCTTATTTAACTTTTTTGAACAAAGAAAAACAAACTTCGGTTGTTATTCAGAAGCGTCTCGTCTCGTCTCTTTGTAAAACAAATATGACGGTTATGCCCTTCCATATATTCTAAGAACCAAAAATTACTATTCAACAATAAAAATTACAAATTCTTTTTAAAATATTAATCGAGCACAGATCGGACCAACTTTTAGTTCACCTGAATTCTAAAATTCATGTTTTTAAATATCCGTGAAAATTTTGATTTTTTTCCACAGGAAAAAAAAAAAATTAATTTATTTCACGCAGAAAATAAAAATATTTAATCACACAAAAGATTGAAAATCTCGTAATAATTAATTTCTTAAAAAAAATTTTTTTTTTGACAATTTAATAGAATATAGTACATACCAATTACATAAGCAAAAAAAAGTTTTCAAATATTAATATGACATTTTTTTGCACTTTTTATTTCTGATTTCATTATTTTTTCCTAAAAAAACTATAATTCGGTACGTTATACAATTTCATTGATATAGTTATTCAGACTCTTATCTTTATAGAAAAAAAAGTCCCAATTTTTTTTTCCACGTCATTTTTTTTTATCTCATAAAATAAAATAGGGTGATAGACCTCGTAAAAAAATATTTCCCCTAATATATTTTAGAAAAAAACTATTTCAGATGTATTTACATCCAATGGTAAACATTTATGGAAATTTTCGTGAAAATCGGACCATTAATTGATTTTTCATAGAATTTTTTAAAAATCCTCTTATCGTAACTTGTTTTTAGCTACGTTAAATTTCAGTTGATTTAACAGTGCAAAAATGAAAACATTGTTTTTCAATCATAATTTTCATTATTTTCGTATGCTGATAAAAAATTTAAAAAATCATCAGGAATTTATTTAATGTTTTTTCTTTCGAATGGAAAAAACTTTTCAAGAAAATATTAATTTTTCTGCAAGTTTCATTGTGTTAAATGTAGGGGGGGGGGGTAAATTGCACAGGGTCAAATTGGTGGTACCTAATAAACGGTATAAATGGCTTGTTTACAAATTTAATGTAACATTCACGATTGCAAAAAATTTTACCAAAAATCAATGTACTATATTCTATTAAATTGTCAAGAAAAAAAGAAATTAATTTTTAAGAGATTTAAAATATTTTGTGTACTTAAATGATTTTTTTTTAATGTTTAAAACTCTTTTTTTGTGGGTACAAATCGAATCTTTCACTAATATTTAAATATAATATAACACTGAATTTTAGAATTCGGGTGAACTAAAGATTTGTCCGATCCACGATATATTAATATTTTTAAGAGAATTTAAGAGTTTTTATTTATTGTTGAATCATCATCATCATCATCATCATCATGTCGCACATGCAGCACGGGTATCCATGACAATCTCTCGCCAACCTTCCCTATCATTCATTGCACCTGGGAGGTCCTCTGTGGAGCAACCAGCATCTTCGCATAGCTGGTCAATGTAGGTCCTAGCTGGGCGCCCCTAACTTGCATGTCCATGTGTTGGCTTCCATAGGAGAACGTTGCTTATGAGTTTATCCTTGCTTCTCCAGCAGTGTCCTGCATGCCTTGTCCGTCTCACTCGGATAGTTTGTGAGATGGGGGGCTAGTGACCTTATGGGATACTGTTTCCACGACTTGTTCAAGACTGCACGCAGCATTCTTGTGCAGCTCCCATCTAGCTTATTCTCAAGACGCTTTGTTAGGATCCAAGTGGTGCAGCCATATAGCAGCACTGATATAACCACAGCCTGGAAGAACTGTCGCTTCAGCTTGTCAGGGAGATCGGACCTCCATATGACTGATAATTTGTTTGTGGCTGACCATGCCTTTGTTATTCGTGTATTAACATCGCTCTCTGTGGAGGAGATATTACCACCTAGGTACGTAAATTGTTCTACTGGCTTAAGAGGCTTGCCGTTGAGTGTGGAGATGTTTCCTTTCTTTTTGAAACTCATGAACTCCGTTTTACCGGAGTTCACATAGAGGCCGACATTCTTTGCTGCCTCCTCCAAGCTATGTAGCAGTGACTCAGCCTGTGCTGGTGTATCTGCAAGAAGTGCAAGGTCATCAGCATAGTCTGCATCTGTGACTGTTTGTGCGGGATTCTTATAATATACAGAAGAGCAAAACTGACAATATTTGTAATACTTATTGTCTTTTCTTTGGTTCAGTTAAACTATAAGTTCAACTAAAAAAATATTCCAGAGTTATTCTGAAACTACGACAAGAAAAGAAAAAAAATCTTTAAAAGATCGTTGAAAACCAATAATCGGTTATTGAATATGCACAAGAAAACAATTATGTCGAATACAGCCACCCATACATTTAAATGTATAACTGTCAAAGAGAGATGATATGTAAATTTGCAGTCCCCATTTCTACATAAAAATCACCCTTTTGCAAGTTAAATGAACTGTTTTATTTATTTTTCAAGATAACGGTGTAATTTTTCCCAATCGGATAATTTTATATTTGAATTAACTGTTGTTTTTTGTAACAACTCTGTATGATCGTTACTTTTTTTTTTGCGAGATTTTTAAAAAAACAAAGTTCAAATATATTTACTTTCGTTTATTCAGTATAGCCTAAACTGATCACATGACCCAATTTTGGAGATACCTATAGTATTATGTTACTACTTTTCGACTTAAACAAAATGTTGATCTTAAATAATAGATTTGATTAATTTTAATTCCTTTTTAAAGTGAAATGTTCAGAAAAATTACTAATTTGTTGATATTTTATTTAAATGAAATATCTTTTATTTTGTTCCAAACATGCAGAAAAACGTTTTAGTTTTTCTGCATGTTTGGCACTCTAAAAAAATTTTTGTGGGTTTTGTTTACAAAAGAATTGACCAGGAAATGTTAACACTACAGTGGCTGAGATTAATAAACAAAAAAAGACCAAAAATCAGGGAATTATCTGATTTTGATAAAATTTTCACTGAATTCTTTCTTTTAAATTTCTGAATTGTTTCAATCAAACTGATTCACTGGAAATTAATAGAAATTCTTTAAGATAGATATTACTATTAGCTCCATCCATATGAGCCTTGAGAGCAACAATTTATATAACTAATTAACAGATAAAATTCATTTAAAATATAATAATTTTAAGTTTTAAATTTCATATTTTTTTTATTCTAAAAACAAATATTTATTTAATAACAAGATTACTTTAGTATGGTTATGTAATAATCAAGGTATCTCAGTTTAAAAGTGTTTTTTTATTCAGATTTTTGGTACTTATTTTCTACCAAAATTGCTCCTGTAAATTTTTTCCCCTATTCACACCTTCAATCTTTTATCTTTTTATTTATACTGTAATTAGTTTCAGTTATATATAACCCCACCAATATGTTGTGCCCCAAAAATAAGGTAGAGGGTCAAAGTTAAGTGACCTGAAAAAAAAAAAATCAACACTGAAAATTTCATTAAAAGTGGATAATTCTCTGGTCTTAGGTAATTTTTTTCAGTCAGGGATTTGATTTTGTAAAAATATGTCTATGACACCATTTTTGTTGGTACCTAATTCAGTACAAAGCCATACGTATGGCGCACCTGATTGAACTCACTATTCAATACTAATTGATCTGTGACTCTAGCTTGATTAAAGAGTACATTTATAATGATTTGTATTTGTAAAAGTTTTGGATTTGTGGCGTATTAGGACTTCAGATGACTTCCAACTATTATTTCTGATTAATGGGAGTGTGGATATACCATGGCAGGATAATACCACCTATTACAACCTTTGGATACTTAAGAGCTATTGCTAAATTGATATAAACAAAGGATTAATCTCCCTCTCTCTCTCTCTCTCTCTCTCTCTCTCTCTCTCTGTCTGTCTGTCTGTCTCTATCTATCTATCTATCTATCTCTATCTTTATCTTCTATTTCTCTCTCTTTCTTTCTGTCCTCTTTTCTTTTACTCTTCTTTCCATCTTTCCATTCTATTGAAATAGATGCTGATTGGCATTCTCTCTCTCTCTCTCTCTCTCTCTCTCATCAATAATGATAATTATGGCCCATTATTTATCTGAGGTGATGACAGGGCATGACACACGGAGGTACAAACGTATTAATACATAGATGATTGTGGAATCCACAATTAAAGATAATACAACACAAGTAAAAGATACAACAGACTGTTCAACACTTATGAATCGTGAAAAGTAGAATATATTCTCTTGTGAGAAGAATACAAGAAGTTATAAGGAGGAATACCCAAATTTCAAAGTAAGCGATCCTGTAGAAGGTTTTAAAGATACTGATTAAAAATAGCTTGAGGGCTCCTGCTGTCTCTGACCCTCCCTGTTGATTAGAGTTTGATCCAGCTCCTCAATCAAATTTCTAGACTGTGGCCACTGGAGACGAAAACAGCACAGGATTTATTACTTTTTATTTGAAGACACCTGCACTAGCAAGTATCAAAAACTTGTTACGTTAGTGTCGTTCTGAGAGCACCAGGACTATCATATATGGAAGAAGATGGGATGGGAGTAAGGATTTGTTTATCTTAATTTTTTAGGTCAGAGAAAGAAAGAAAAAAGAAAGAAAATGAGATATAAATAGAGCGATCGATAATAGATTAATTTTTATTTTACTTGCGTAGATATCTTTTATTTTACTTATTTTTAAAGATTTTTTACCATATATATATATATAAAAGTAATTAGTAATTTGCTTGAAGCATTGTTGAGTATGTTATAAAATAATAAAATTCGAAGGCAATACAATGCGTAAAAAATAAAGACAAAAAGATGTTTTATATCGATTTCAAAGCAAAGCTTTATATAAAGCTTTGCTTTGAAATCGATTAGACATATAAAACATCTTTTTGTCTTTATTTTTTATGCATTGTATTGCCTTCAAATTTTATTATTTTATAATATATATATATATATATATATATATATATATATATATATACTTTTTCTTTTTCATATTTCATATTTTGCTATATATCATAAGAGTCCCTATCCCAAATGTAGAGCTACTGAAGAGGGAAATTTAGAAACAGAATAAATCATATTTTCTCCATGTAATTTTTCTACCTGTCTTGGGTTCACCTATTGTTACTATTAGTATTATTATCATTATTGACCTTAAGTATTTTGTAACTTTCTTGTTTAAACTCACATTATCTTGTTCTGTCTTTTCTGTCTTGCACATAGGATTGTGCTCATTGGATGGCTCAATATATGGTTTCAATCTATCTATTGATACCTGTCTGTGTACTTAAGGACTAGTTTTGATTAAGAAATGCTATAGTGACTGTGTCAGATTTTTATAAGGTCCAGTATATGGCATTTCTAAAGGTTTAACCTAATCAACTCTGAGCCACACTTTGTTACAGGACATCAATGCATTTAGTATAAAGAGTTTAATACTGATATGGTAAAGTACTTAAAATCAAATTGTGACATAATATTACATAATTTGCTGTATGACTATCTGAATTGTCTGTTTTTGTATCAGCTTAATCAACCATCAGTTTAGAAATTAATACTGAGGAGCCAGTAATTGTAGTAAAGGGAGTGGGGAAACACGATTCATTTGGTGTACTACATTTGCCTAGGAGAAGAATTGGTAATGCTTTTAACCAGGATTCCTTACAAGCTATTATAGATGTCTTAATTGTTTGATGTGCTGTCTCAATGAAACTATTGCATTAAGGAAGATACACAGACAATTTCAGTTTATGGAAACTAACAATTTTTTGATAGTTCTTGTTACAATTCGTTTTCGAATTGACTACCTTTGTCCATAACAACATACAGTGGAATTCCATATCTAGTAATCCATGTATTCATGAAGGTTTCAGCCAATGAGTGTTCTGTAATTTTGGTTGGTAGTTGAACTGAAGTATATACTTGAATTATTGTGAACTGGAGGAAGCAATCTAATAATATCAATGTTTACAGTCTGGAAACAAGGTAAATACAATTGATAATTTTGAATAGGAGATTTTGTATGTTTATGAACTTTTAGATTGTTGACATACTACACACTCTGTACAGAGATTAATTGTGCTCTATTAATAAAGTTTACATTGGTAAACAAATTTTCAATATTGAGTGACATCAAAACTCCATGTGGTGATTTGATGTTATAAAAAGCTTTATTCTTCTTCTCATATACAATATTCCCCAAAGAGTTTCTAACATTGATTGTATCCAGATTTACACTCCTTTGTTTGTAAAAAAAAACTTTAAAAAATTTATCTTCTTTTTTTCATCAATCTTATCTTAACCATCTGGTTATTCTTATTAGTTGTTGCCCATCATAGATATTTCTAAACTTTTTGTGGATATGTAACAATCTTTTGTTGCATCCTGCTCAATTTCCCTTGCTAAATGCCTCAACCCCATGTTGTGTAGATTCTTTTGAGACAAGATTAATCGATCAGAGATTTTGAGTCAAAACTGTACAAGCCAACTCCACAAAGAAAAAAGAAGCAAAAACGAATTTTGGCTGTTTTTAAAATTTTCTACGCAAATTCTTCCGGGATAGGAGTGAGCACTGTTCCTTCACTATTGGGATTATCACATTCTGTCCAACGGTCAGCTAATTCTGTTGTGACTAAGATGGTGTGTGTGTAGGAGGAACCTGGCAGTCCAACCAGCCCTGCTATGGGGCTGCAACATGTCTATTGATTTCCTGAATATATGGGCCCTTGCTACTGGGACCCGACCACCACACACACACCTCTGTATGAACCTTCCAAAACTAAAAAAGATACCCTTGTCTACAGACCTCTGGCCATACTACTACTAGCACCAAATACCTCTGTTTATGATCAACATTAAAAACTAACTCTTTCATCTCCATCCTTCTCTTTCTATTTTATCATCTATTGAAATCAGCTGATCTTCCTAACTTGTTTAGCTATTCTTTTGATATTTCTATACACACATATCCATGTACATACATACATATATGCTGCCTATATAGATGCACTTACTCCCATATACACATACATATATGCTATGCCTATATGCATATATACTCATAAACAGTCTTGCATCTACAAACATATGTAGTATTGCACTCAGGAGCAGAAGAACTCATAGTGACATAGATGTTGGCTGTAGTTAATATTTCTTTGATCAAGAACTTGATGACTACTCTTTGTTTCTGCTTGATATTCATCATTATATAATACACAAAACATAAATATAAATATAGATACTAAATCAATCATGCAGCAACTTTGGTGGAACATCATATTTTGATTAATAGTTTCAGAGAAAATGACAAATAGGCATTATTTTCTGTACAACCCAAATTGTTTTTATGTTGCTTTCCTAGAAAGAAATATCTAAGTAATGCTATGTAATTGGTCTATTTTACACAACAGAGTATTTTTAAGTGATTATATCCTTTGAATTTTTGCACAATTGAAAGTGAATTCATACGATCTCTCAGAGAGATTTAAGATTTTACTAACTTAATAAAAAATCTAATAATTCTATCCAGTTTGTACTTTAAGGCACTCACCAAAGATTTTGTTTATTTTACTAAAATTTTGTTGGGTTTTCCAGTTTCTTTGAAAAAAAAGGAAGAAAGATTATTAAATCTTTCTTCCTTTTTTGTTATTAGATTTTAAAAGATTTTTCTTTTTATAATCCATTATTTTTTCTAACAATTTTGCAGTTTTCCATTTTTGTGCACAGATTATTAAATGTACAAAAATATACCTTTTATAAATTTAACCTTTTTAAGAAAAAAGAAAGGAGTGAATCCCCAATGATGTCATTTATGATAAGAATTATCAAATCATATCACTTAAGTTGAGCTTTAAGCAATTCTCACATAAAGAGTTTCAAACTTAAAATTTAAAAAGTAAATTTCATAGAAAATATTTGATATTTGTTGATTTGAGAAACATCATTAACATCCCAAATTTTGTACAGACAATTTTATACTTTCCTTAAAAAAAAAATCAACAGAAAAAAGGATAAACTTATTAATGATCACTTTTCTGTAAAAATCATTTTTTTCCTTTTTTTTCTTATGGAGGAACAAATGATGAAGAATGGATTGTGTTACCAACTTAAAGAATACGAAGAAGAAGTTCAATTATCCAAAGAATATTTGGAAATATTTTGATATTACATAAAATATTTGTTTATTCTAAATTGGACTCAAATATTCTTGTTTCTTCTACCATCGCCTTTTTGGCTGGGGCTGTAGAATAAGTTCACTGCACCTCTGCAGAGAGGTAAGACCCCCCACCCCAATGAGGCTACCTGTTGGCCATGGGTGGCAACCTGTGATGCTTAAGGATGGAACCCTGGTGGCTGAGCAGTCCATGAAATACAAACACTCCACTTTGGCCCTTACTTAATGATGCTTACAATACCTGATTTTCCTTAGTGGTCACTCATTTAAGTATTAGAGTAGGCTCATCCTTGCTTAACTATGGTGATCTAGCAGGAACCAGTGCTTTCTGAATGACATAATAATGATCAATTAAGCTAACTTGCTAATTCCCAATCCATAGCAGATGTTTATTAAGTTATTTCCTTTAGAAAATTTTATTGGGTGTGTTATGTACAAAAAAAGAAAATTATCCATAAAAGTTAACACATCCTATTGCACCATGGTTTGTAACAAACTAAAGATATGCTATCTTATTCCAGGAAATTTAAGACTATGTACTGCTTAATAACAAAATAAATATAATAATTAGTAATAATTGAAAATAAGATTAAATTCTCACTGTAATTAGCATTTCTTCAATTAATTAAGTTATTATGAAAATTAAAATTTTGAAAAAAAGTTTCACACGTATGAGTAAATTTCAAGTTCCAATATTCTGATAAATTACCAATTTCTCAATATATTGGGGAAATAATTCCAAATTCCGATATATAGGCAAAATATATTTTATGTATATATGGGCAAAATAACATATTTTGTGTATATTGGGGCTTTTTAAATTAAATAATTGCAACTTTCTAGTTTGGATTCTGGATGAAAAGATAAGACAACAAAAATATACATATATAACAATTTTAATAGAAAAAACAATAAATTGAAAGATTGGATTGGTTGTATATTCTGTTGAATTCATGGGGAATTTATCTTCAGAGTCTCGATTAAGTCAATTTTTGTCACTCTGAGGGAGAAATAATTTTTGATCCCAAATCCTAATCCAAATAACATTGTCATGGTTTTTAGGATTTTCCTTGTTTTGACTTTTCCTCAGGTAGCTCCAAACTGTTTTTTTTAGATGGCAGAAGTTGAGATGTCCACCATTCAGATAGTTATCTTTTTATGACCAGCTTGATGACATCTGAAGCAACACTGACTATAAAACTTTCAAACCTGCTAACCCCAAGGGAAAGGTTAACAAACTGTAATTTGGCAAAGTAGTAGTTCCTAATTCTTGACTACAAAGCAGGTGGTAGAAGCGGACCGACAGCTGAAAGCCCTAAAAGGTTTGCTTTTCTCCACCACTTTTAGTTTGCACCAAAAGAAATGCCATGTCACGGTTCATTCTTAGATTTTTCCTACTAAATTTACCATTTTACATTTATTGTTTCAAACAAGTTATCCTTTTTCTAAAAATTTCTTATATCATTAGATAATAAAGTTATTAGTATACCGCTCATTTTGCTATCAGAAACTCATTTTGTGGGTGGGTGGGGGGCCTTTTTTCTTCCTACTTCTGCCACTAGTTTTATTCACTGAGATGAGAAAGTTTAATGCAAACCTTTTCACACTTCAGTGTATTGTTGATATTTTCTTGTTATTTCTCTATCAATTGAATATTTTATTAAATAATTTGTTTTTGCAGATATTTTGAATTATATATTTGGCTTGGATAAGAAAACTTAAGAATGTGTTACCAAACTTTTAGTTCTAAAAGAATGTAGTTAACACAAAAAATTGGGAAACTTAGGTTTAGTGTATGGGTTGATTGTCTAAAAGAAGATATGATATGGGTTAATTGTCTATAAGATGTTGTATGGAAATATTTAATGACATCCACATATATCATAAACAAAATAGAATTGATAAACACTAGTATCGCATTTAAGTTCAAAACATTCATTTTACAGGAGAGAAATAATTGCTAAAATATTTCTTTTTTAGCTGTTAATTATCTTAAGAAATGCAAGAGTTTACAAAGTTACTTATCTTGGTGAATGTGTATCTTCTTGTGCCTTCTGTGTTGTCCAACTCTTCCGTCAGAGGTCAAAGTCAAACTGTTTGTTCGTGCGAAGGGTTTTTTTTTGCAACAGGGTCATTCCATGTCAAAACACCAGCAAAAAGTTGAAATCTGCACCTACCAACACCGAATTACTTGAAATTTGGCACAAATGTTCCCTTTCATGAGTTAGGAAAGTGTGCCAAATTATTTTGTGTTAAACTTTACCATTCCGATTTTAGAGGGGGGTTTATAATTTTCCTATTTTGCCTCAAAATTAAGGCTGTGCGGTGTTGCAGAATCTCAGTGTTTAAAAAAAAAATAAATACTTCCATGCATCATTCAATATTTCTGAAATTTGGTATGTAGGGCAAATAAGGATTGTAGAATCCAAATATTCTAACCCTATACCTGATAGAAAATTTTATTTTGCTCACCCAAATGCATAACTCCAAAATCAACAACTTTTCCCCCATGTAGCTTACGATCAGTCTATAGAAAATATGTCCTCTTCAATTTTCAATATATTTTTTCCTAGCATCTACTATGCCTGCCTAAGTTCACCAAAGAATTTTGTGAGAGGTTCAAGTCTACTTTAGAAGATATGAACCTGCCAAGTTCAGAGGTTTTTTTCTATGTACATGCAGGATCTCAGTGAAAGATTATAATTAAAGACAATCATCCTAATGCTCCATGAACTCTCAAATGTTGATATTGTGCTCAGAGACTTCTTAAACTATTCAATAAAATTGTTTTTATTAATTAAAAAAAAACAAATTAAATATGAGCACAAGTCAAAAAGTAATGCCATTTTATTTAGGACAGGTATAATTACCGACACATCATACATCAAAATGAAGCTGGTCCTCTGAGGATCCCATCCCTACTTTCCCACAGTCACTGTTTCTCTCAATATCAATATACCACCTTCAAATGAGAGTATGTATCCCTATTCTGTTGACTGTTCTTTGAGCCACTTCTTCACTACAGATTTCACTTCCTCGTCACTGGAATAATGTTTTTATTGAAAAGAAAGAATGAAAGAGGGTTTTAGAGGCAAACATTATTGTTCTATTTGTACTGAACTAACAGTTGAAAAATGTCATGGTTTATTCCATAATAAACAGGTTACAATGATTTCAGATGATCAGTTGTATGTAATGGATATAAAGCTTATTGCCTATAGAACAGAATTGTGATGAGGATAAAATACATCTGTTGCCATCACAAGCAGACCTTGTTGACTAAATATGAATGGCTTAAAAAGAGATGTAATCTATTTAAAAATCATAAAAAGCTAATTAAAGGTGGTCTGAAACCAATTTCATTGGAGATAGCAGATAAGGCAAAGGCTAATCCCAGACAAGAAACTCTGCCCTAATTGTCAAATACCAATTCACAAACTTCTTCCTGATGATGAAGAACCAAAACATCTACCTGATGAAGAAATAAAAGAGCTTGAAGCAGGTACATCTACAGAATCAGAAGAGGGTAGTAATAATGAAGAACCAAGATGTATATCAGATGAGCAATGAAAAAGGTTGATACAAGTACTTCTGCAGAAACGGAGAAGAGAAATATCAATGAATGTTTCTCTGCTATTGGAATTTCTCCAATGAAAACAAAAGGGCTTCATTACTCTGGAAAAGCTCATTTAGGTAAGAGAAAAAATTCTTCTGCATTGCAATGTATAAAGACCAAAGTAGGCAGGTCATTAAATGTTGACTCTGAGCTGTTGAATGATGAGGCTTTGAAATTCAAAAATGAGATTTTAGATAAAGCTAAGTACTTTGATAAAATGATAAAGCTTCTTGTAGCAAAAATGAAGAGAGTGGAATCAACCAACATAAAAATACAAATCTTGACACTTGCCCCTACTGACTGGTCACACAAAAAAGTCACATGTGTGTTTGGAGTTTCAGAACACATTGTACACAAGGCTCACAAATTGTGTTCAGTAAGAGGTATCTTAGCTGTGCCAGAACCATCAAGTGGCAAGTTTTTGCCTGCTAATATTGCACAGCTAGTGGAAGCATTTTACCAAGATGATGAATATACTCAACTGATGCCAGGCAGGAAAGACTGTTAGTCTTAAACATAATATTCATCAGCAGAAAAGACTCATCTTGTGCAACCTAAATGAGCTCTTCAGACCATTCAAGGAACAGAACCTGACAGTATCCTTGGAGTTTTCAAAATTTTGTAGTCTAAGGCTGAAATGCTGTGTCCTTGCTGGTAGTGCAGGTACACATGCCGTATGTGTATGCACCATCCACCAAAACATGAAATTATTACTGGAACCACTGAATGTATCATATCAAGATCTTTTGAAATATATTGTCTGTAATACCAGTAGCAGAGAGTGTATGATTCATAGGTGTCCAAATTGTCCTAAATCATCAGGGTAGCTTGAAAAATGTCTTTATGACACCATCGAAGGATATATTGATAATGCTGAATCAATAGAATTCTCCCAATGGATAACAACTGACTGATTGACTTTGACAACACAGAATGAATCTTGTCAAGCTTACATTTATTTAATTGTTTTGCAATTGAGTAAATTATTGCCTCATTCTTAATTGGCTAAATCACAATCCAGGTACTTAAAGCTAAGAAAGGAGGAGATTAGTGATTGTGAAGTTTTGTTCCTGGGGGATTTTGCCGAGAACTACAAATTTGTAGTTCAAGATGAATTTCATTGGAGTACCTCACAATGTACTTTACATCCAGTGGTACTCTACTTTAAACTTGAAAATGCAATGCAAAATCAATGTTTCTGCATTATGTTGAGTTACAACTCACATTATGTAGCATTTGTTTATATGGTACAGAAAAAAAATTATTGAGGTAATCACGCCTACCTTGCCAAATATAAAAAATATTAAGTATTTTATTGATGGTTGCACAGCACAATACAAGAATTATAAGAACTTTGCCAATTTGTGCAATCACCAGAAAGATTTTGGACTCAATGCAAAATGGAATTTCTTTGCAACAAGTCATGGTAAACAACCATGTGATGGTATAGGTGGGACAGTAAAAGGATAGTGTCAAAAGAAAGTCTCTGAAGACCAACTACCAAACAAATCCTTTCCAAAAATCTGTTTGAATATTGCAGATCTGCAATTGAAGGTATCAAATTCATTCTGGTTGAAAAGGAGGAAGTTGAGGAATCAAGGAGAAGCCTCAACATGAGATTCAAAAATGCATCCACAGTCCCAGGAACAAGAAATTTTCATCAATTTATTCCACTCATCAGAGATAAAATAGCCATGAAACAATGTAGTGAAGATGAAAACTATAACCTAATATATGACTTCTCTATTGGGACTGAAGAAAAACAGTGAAATTTGTCGTTTCAGGATATGTTTGTTGCAGGTGTGACAATAAAATTTGGATTGATACAGAGAATAAGGACTTGCTGATTAAGTTTATGCACCCAGCTCTTCCATCTCATTGATTTTACTGGGAAGAGGATTTTAAGGATATGTTTTGTGTCATTAACAAATATTCTGTGCACTGTTGATGTCTCTATAACACCAAATGGTAGAGTTTATCATCTGTCCAAGATGGTCTATACACACAACAAAATTTATTGCACAGTGTAGTTTAAACTGTAAACTGTATATTCATTTTTATTATCACTTTCTTCTGAATGAAAAAATCAAATGTTTTTGTTTCATGAAAATAATTGAAAAATAGTGAAAAAATATAAAAATTAAATTAAAAAAAAAACACAAACAGAAAGACTTTCTTTCAACTTCATGTTTAGTGCTATCTACAAATATTCTATGCCCTATTGATTATCATGCCTGAGACAATGTTTACCAGTTGTTAAAGACAATCTATCCGTACAAAAAGCAATATCTGCAAAATATATATGTATTTTTTTAATTAATAAAAACAATTTTATTGAATAGTTTAAGAAGTCCCTGAGCACAATATCAACATTTGAGAGTTCATGGAGCATTAGGATGATTGTCTTTAATTATAATCTTTCACTGAGATCCTGCATGTACATAGAAAAAAAACCTCTGAACTTGGCAGGTTCATATTTTCTAAAGTAGACTTGAACCTCTCACAAAATTCTTTGGTGAACTCAGGCAGACATAGTAGATGCTAGGAAAAAATATATTGAAAATTGAAGAGGACATATTTTCTATAGACTGATCGTAAGCTACATAGGTGAAAAGTTGTTGATTTTGGAGTCATGCATTTGGGTGAGCAAAATAAAATTTTCTATCAGGTATAGGGTTAGAATAGTTGGATATTTGGATTCTACAATCCTTATTTGCCCTACATACCAAATTTCAGAAATATTGAATGATGCATGGAAGTATTTTTTTACATTTTTTAAAAAACACTGTGATTCTGCAACACCGCACGGCCTTAATTTTGAGGCAAAATAGGAAAATTATAAACCCCCCTCTAAAATCGGAACAGTAAAGTTTAACACAAAATAATTTGGCACACTTTCCTAATTCATGAAGGGGAACATTTGTGCCAAATTTTAAGTAATTCGGTGTCGGTGGGTGTAACACCCTGGTGAATTGACATGGAATGACCCAACAGCCTGTATCTCAACTAGAATTGGCATTTAAAAATAGGGCTCAATTTCTATTGGTTAAGGCACATATCTGAAGTGACTTCTACAGGAAAGCCATAGCGAACTAAGGGGGGATAACTTGTATATATTTTTTATGGCTGTCAAGAATGATTACAATTAAATGAAATGTGTATGTTTTGGGTTTCAGAAATAATCATGGATACTAAAAGGTGATGGAAATTCAAAGTGGCATAAATCATTATTAATACAGGAAAAAGAATTTGTAAATTAAATTGGAATTCTAGATGAAGCTACTTATGTTTACTCTGAACTAATTACTTTGGTATGAAAAGGCATGAATCCAATACTACTTATGCTCTGTCATTAATAAAAATTGAGAAAATGTCTAATCACTGGTATACCATGATAACTGATAAAGAAGAGACTGGATGAGTAAGGAGTTGGGCAAATCAGTTTCCAATAACTATCTTATCTGCCAAGAGAATAACAGTATAGTTGTTACTCCTCATTCTCTCTTTATGTCATGTTCTATTGAGTTCTTTGAGGGTTCTTCCTCTTTGGGGATGTTTCCTACGCATTAATTCAAGAACATGGAGACATATTTTGAGTACACAGAGTTTTATTCAATTCCTCGATACTGTAACTTGTGTGTGAGGAGAATCAGTTGAGCAAAGACGAAAGACATCTAGTCCTTATGGCCACTGGCTCAACTTTGACTTAACTAAATCTACTTTCTCAAGGAGTTGTCTGGTCATGCAACTCCATAAACCAGTGAGAGCCCTGTTCCAGCTCAAGTTGGAGTTAAAATTTGTATGTGAAACTCTTGGTGATTTTCCATGAGTTTATGATTAAATTTAAATTCTAACTACACTTTATTACAAAAATGATAAGGAATGAATATCATTATATGACATTATCTCCTTTTTACCTTTTTTTCTTAGTACTTGCTTAAAAGGTACCTTTAGTGATTATAAATTTGTTCCTAAATCCTAAATCCTATTTATAGAATTTAAATATTAAGTAATTGCAAATAAATAAATAAATTAGAAAAAGTCCTCCAGGCCTTAAAAATATAGTAATTGGGTTGACTGTTATTAAGTAGGAGATTGGACTGGAAATTGCTTTATTCTCTAATTATGCTACTTTTGCTATTATACATATGAGCAAATATATGCACTCTCTGGGGGAATTTAAGTTTTAAGGTAATAAAACACTATATTAAATTAGAAAGGCTAATGAAACTAAATAAGAATGCAGATGAAAAGAAGGAGGGTATAATTGAAAAATAGAACAACTGAAACTTACTCTTCCATCACTCCTGTCTTTCATTGCTAAATTTTCCTAATTTAACAATTTAGTTAAATTAAGAATTAAAGAATAAAATTACAGTTATTTCTTCTTGTTAATGGATTTCTTTTAAGATTTATCCCTGAGATTTTTTCAATAGCAATATTCTACCTTCTAATGAGAGCATGTATCCCTGCCCCGTAAAATTCTGTTGACTGTTCTTTGAGCCACTTCTTCACTACAGATTTCCCTTCCTCGTCACTGGAATAATGTTTGCTTCTGAAACCCTCTTTCATGGGGCCAAAGAGATGATAGTCTGAAGTGACTATGTGGAGATGTAGGGATGTGATCCACAGAGAACCAGCTTCATCTTGATGTATTATACATGTTCCTGCGTTGGTAATTATACCTGTCCTAAACAAAATAGCATTACTTTTTAACTCATCCTCATAATATGAACAAAACAGTTCAAGCTGTGATAGTTAACCTCTGTGGTTGGTAGTATCATGATAGTTGGTGTGCATTGCTTCACTTCATGTGGGATTTGCAACACAGTTTAATTTGGGATATTATGTTCTACAAATTTGAACTGGTATAAAACACCATAGAAGTAACCAAAATCATTTGTTGTACAAAAGGTGAAGGTGCAGTTGATCACAGTACACTAACCTGATGGTTCAAGAAATTTCGCTTGGGTTATAAGAACCTCAAATATCAAGCAAAGTCAGGTAGGTTTAAAACTGTGGATTCCCAGGCCATGCTCTAAGTCACAGAGGCAAATCTGGTGAGTAGCACTGAAAGAGTATCAGGTGAGCTTGGCATCTCACAGTCCAGTATAGTTCATCACTTTTATGATCTTGGCAAAAGCATCTATAGCTGCCAAATTGTACCTCACTTTACCAAAATATTGCAAAACTTTTGACTCACCCAAATATTTGCTGAAATTGTTTGATCAGATTTTGACTTGATAAAAATATTCTAAAATATTTTTTTTTTTAGTAGCAAGAGTATGCATATCTGTATACTTGGTTGTGTCTGTATACTATGGTAACAAAATCAACAGAGCTGTTTTCCTTGTCAACATATTATGTTCATAGTGTGCATAAATAATAGGCTTATTGTATTACAAAAGTGGTTGTAGTGTTTTGTTTTTTTATGATCTACGATTTAACATTTATTATAATCTCTCAGTTCACTTTACTTTAAATAATGCTAAAAAAAATCACTTTATATCTCTGCCAAGGAAATAAAAATGTTTTCAGTGATTTATAACAAATCTACTTAAAGTATATTTATAGCTTCCAAAGAGATCTTATAGTCCAAGTTTAAACCTGTGAATTAATGTCTGAAATAAATATTGTCAAGCTGGGCTAAACAGAACAAAGCTGAACATATCATTAAGAATTCTGCAAGTGTTGCGGTTGGGAGAGATATCTACTTAAAACTAATTAATTGTTGGCTAGCACTTGTTGGAGATGTTGAAAATATGAGGTGGATAAGAAAAAATTTTCAATCATTTCTGGTTTCTGATGACTTTGTAGTGAGACCAGGTTCACCTTCTTTGTCAAAACATTCTTGTAATCTTCTTCAGGAGATCTACAGAATATCAGTTCTGCTTTTCTAATAAAATTGTGTTAACATTTTTTTTTTAAATCACCCTGTATCTGTATATATATATTACATTGTATTTCACATATAAGTAGGCTGTTTGAGGACACAAGGGTTTTATAGTCATGATTGTGAAGATATACTCTAGTCTGAAGTGTTACAGCTTAAAAACAGAAATATTCCTCAAAAATCTTACATTGATTGTATCCTGCTCAAAAAAGTAATAGGCACACTGAGTAGAGAATCATATAAAACATTTCTATTAATGGTTCCAAAGAATTTTTCAAGTATTTTTGAAATATGAAGTTAGGTAAAAATATTGAAATCTCTATTGAAACACCGGGTATTATCGTATAAATGTCTTGGCCTCCTGCCCTAAAAAAACACTAAGCGGTGGCTGCTGAAAACTCAACCTGTGCTACGATTGAACTCCCTAGTTGTTTGAAGGTGTTTTTTTCCAAGTAAATGTAAATATTTTACTCCACCCTATTTAAGATATTTAGTGGTTTGAAGGCGTTTTTATCGACAAATAACATTTTTTAGTGGTTTGAAGGTGTTTTTTATCGACAAGTAAATGTAAATATTTCAACCCCATTTTTTTTTTGGTATTTTCATTTTATTTTAATTCAAAACAACTGTCACAAATTTATCTTTTTTTTTTTGTATTTTCATTTTATTTAGTGTGGGTTGGTTTTTCAGCAGGCATCACTTAGCATTTTTTAGGGCAGGAGGCCAGGACGCATTGTGGCGATATGCACTGAAACACCAAATGAGAACATATTAATGGCAGACAAATATTCATGCATTAAGTATTATGTTTTCCTACTGTACAAGTTGAATGTTGCAGCTAATTATTATTGTTACAATTAAAATCAATAAACCATTTTCAAAAATGCAGAATGCATTTGTTAACATTGATAGGGTTTTATATTTAATCAGGATTATAATCATGTCCATTGCAATAAGTAATTTGATTTCTATATAAATATTTATTTAGTGCTTTCCTGTCCTAGCTCTGTTGTCAATTAATATCATATGAGGTCAATCATTTGAGGTTAATCATATGAGGTCAATCATTTGAGGTCAATCATTTAAGGTTAATCATTTGAGGTCAATCTTTTACCTGTACATTTAATCTTGAGCAGTTTGAAACATTTATTCAGGTTGTTGCAATTTTATTTTTATCAGTAAATATTTGAATGATACCCAGTTAGGAATAGGACTGCAAGAAACATATACTTACAAACATTCACTTTCAACCAAACATTATGCTAAAAGTCCAGAGTGTAGATTTTGGAGATCACATCACCAGTATTAAAGTTTTTATGTATACCTTTTGAAAAACTTATTCTAGAGCAAAACTTAATGATATGTATATGTACTTGCATATTGATAGTTTATTGTAATTAAATGTATGTGTATGTGTGAAGGCAATTGGTTTTGTGTATGGACTTGTTTTTCTACATATAAGAATTTCTATATAACTAATCAACAATGTTTTCAAAGTACTCATACACACATTTGTGTGTGTGTGTGTGTGTATATATATATATATATATATATATATATATATATATATATATAGAGAGAGAGAGAGAGAGAGAGAGAGAGACGTGTGTATGAGTACTTCTAAAATATTGATGAAAAGTCAGTCGGGTTTTGCTCCCGTAGAAGTAATTGCTAAGTCTAGCCACACTGAAGAGATGTGAAATGTTGAAACATGGTGTCTGTGGATGACTATTATATGCTTCCAAAATCTGGTAGAGCTCTCTAGAAGGGACTTTAACTGACTTTCACCATTAGCATAAGGCAAAGGTTCTCTGTTATTTAAGGATTTTACCTTTCTAGTGATTGTAAAATATATATATCGATGTATGTATTTATCAATTAAAACTCCACTTCTCACTGGCAGCTGATGATGGTTGAGGGGTTAAGGAATCAGACTGATGAAAAGTCAGTCGGGTTTCGCTCCCGGCTAGAAGTAGTTTCTAAGTCTAGCCACACTGAAGAGATATGAAATGTCGAAAGACAGTGTCTGTGGATGACTATATATATATATATATATATATATATATATATTTATATATAATTATTAGATAGAGAGAGAGAGAGAGAGAGAGAGAGAGAGAAATAAAGATAAAAGCAAAACTACAAAGCTGGTAATTGTTGCCATAATGAAACTCAACTCCAACCTCATCAATAAATATTTTTTACTAGTAGAAGTACCTGCGCCAAGTAAGAGGCCAATACAAAGATACATTAACAAACAAATATCAAAAATCATTTTTGCCAACTTGTTTTATTTTTCTAAATAATGTTTAATCTACAATCTTAGTTGGCAATTAAAAATTTATACCAAGTGACTTTAAATGGTAATTGTTATAAAAATAAATCTACATTAGAGAAAAGAAACCAATTCTATTTTTTATATAATTTTATGAAGTTGATATTGTTCTCTGAAAAAATATTGCAGAGAAATATTTTTAATTTAAGTGAGTGACACTTAAAGAGATTTTTTTCATTTAAACATTTTTATTTTTTGTCTGGATTATTAGTCTTAACTAAGCAATAATGTTATATAATCATTTTACATTTCTGGCTTGAAGAATAACCTATAAACATAAGTAGTAATGTTTAATTAAATGGGAATAATTGTTTTAGTCATTAACATTTTTCATTTTGTAAATCTAATTTCTTTACAATCAAAAAAAAAAAGAAAGAAAAAAGTATTAAATCATTATAATAAAGAGTTATTTAAAATCCACTTTTAGTAACATTATCTCCTGGTGATTATTGTTTATTATTAGTGATCCACTCTCAGTGAAAGAATTATTTTCCCCATGAATAATAATTTTGAAAAAAAAAAAAAAAAAAAAAAGTAAAAATGTCCCCTGGGTTCAATATGTATGCATACCAAATTTGGTTAGTCAACACTGATCCATTTTGATGTCAATAGAAGACAAAGAAACTCTTCCCAATTTTATTAACTTTTAACTTAAACTTATACAGAAAAAGAAAAGAAAGAAAAAAGTCAGGAGGGTTAATCTCTTTAAAGTATTTTATATACTGTATCTACTTCTGAGAAGAAAATCAAAAACAAATACTGTATATATTGTTATTTGATTTTGTTTTATTTCCACTTAGCACAAAACAGGACTGGACTTGCTTATAAGTAAAAACGCGAATATAATTGCATTATTTTCAAGTTGTTTATAGCAACAAATACAAATAGAAAATATATGAAATGTGTACAAACTTTGATGTTGTTCTAGTTTATTGAACAGAGACTTTTAATAAGATATTGAATAAGCAGATTAACAATCCTTTGACCAAATGACTCAGATTATATTTTTAATCATTGGCAGTTCATCATAAAACTTGGTTGAAAACTTCTTTCATTTTAGTATGTTCACTTAAAGGCCATCTTTGACAGATTTTAAGCTCAATGTCATGTCACATCCTATTTATGGAGATTATATTATAGTCAACTGTAAATAAATAAATGAATAGATAGCTTATGAAAATTAGCATTAATTGTTGTCTCTTTTGAGAAATTATATTGATTAGGGTGAACACAAATACAGGCCCAACACTATTATTATTAAGTTACAAACCGGATTGGAAATTCTTTTATTCTATAAAATTTTTTAAATTCTATTGCGCAAACAAAAACCTTGCTAAATATGTGATGTTTACTGTGTTATAATAATATACATATGATACCTGTATCCTTATAATGTAGATGTGATATTCATACAAGTATTGCTTAAGTACATCCCTTTCGAAAGCCTTAAACATTTCATCACCAGCTGGTATACATCTTTTCTCTAGACTTTAAAAACTTTATATGATCCTGCTATGATATATTATTGGTTCTACTGTTAAGTTCTGCCTATTGTTTTAATGTTTTTGTTTTACAAAACAACATGAATTATTTTCTTTCCATATCTTGACACTGAATTATTTGAAAAATTATAAAAGTGTATTTGTTATTGTTTTCCAAGTAGATTCTATGTGAATGTGACTCATCACCAATATTCACAAAAATGCTAGGTTGAGTCAAAAGTTTTGCAATATTTTGGTAATGTGAAGCACAATTTGATAGCTCCAGATGCTTTTGCTAAGGATGTGAAGGTGCTGAGGTCACCTGATGTTAGTGCTATTTGCTGGATTTGCCTCTATGTCCTGGAGCAGGGTCTTGGAATCCATAGTTTTAAGGCTAACCCTGCCTGATCATTGAGGTTCTTGCAACCTGAACAAAATTACTTGAATATCTGGTTACTGTGCTGTGATCAACTGCACCTTCACTTTTTGAACAACAAATGATTTTGGTTGCTTCCATGGTATAATAACCCAGTTTGAACTTGAACAAGCTTAAGTTTCTGATATAGACTTCATTGCACATTCATTTGTGTGGCTTTCACTTCACACACACAGTGAAGCAATGTACAACATGTCAGCACACCAACTATCACAATACTACCAATCACAATGGATACCTGCCACAACATATCAGTGCACTAATTACCAAAATACAACCACAGCAGGTACCTACCACAACTTGGACTGCTTATGTGTCAAAAAACTATACCAAAATCTTGCCAAACTTTTGACTCATCCTAGTAGTTTCATTTTCTTTAGATTCTTCATTTCAGTTTCAAGAGATTTTACAGAATCAAAGTGAACTACTTCATCTGTCCCATAATAGTTGTTACATTTGCACATAAATTCCACATACTAAATGTAATTACTATTACGGGACAGAGGTAATATAATTTTATTTTACCTAAATTGTTAATTTTTGTAATTCATTTACTACCTAAACAGCTTTGTGGTGGTGAACAGGCTAGGAGGCAATCATAGTACTGAATGTTGTTAATAAACAAATACTATTTACAACATAGTGTAATTTTTAGATTATTCAAATTTAAAAAAAATCCGATTCATATATAAAATTTATCTTTCTTTGAATTTGGCTTGCTGATTTTTTAAAAGAAATTATCCTTTGATGAAGCGATTGTTTCTGCATATGGATGTTCAGTGAAGTAAGTTTTTGGAAAGTAGTATTCAGTATTATGAATGAAACCAGAACAGGTTAAAGCACAATTTAAAATGAAACTCCATCCGAGGAATGTTTTTGTAAGTGTTTGGTGAAATTGAATTGGTTGGTCCACTTTGATTTACTACATGGTCCACTTTGATTTGCTACATGGTCCATTTTGATTTGTTACACATGGCCCATTTTGATTTGCCATCAGTCAATATTATAATTACAGTTTGCAATTCAAAACTTTCTGTTGGTAGCTAGAGTATTTAACACTGCTTTTAAATAAAAAAGTTTCAGTTTCATCAATTGCAAAAATATGGTGTTCCATTCCATGATAATCTATAACCCTTTGCATAGATTACATTTGAAAAGATCAAAGACTTTGCTGGGATAAAAGAAATTCTACATTATTATTATTCTCTAGACCTTGCTCCATCTTTTCTTGAATTTACAGAATCTTCTTTGTTAATTAATTATTATTCTATGTTACTCTCACCCTTGACCAGGATTGAACCTGCAGCCTAGAAATGACTGTCACAGATTGTTAACTATTGGGCAGTGGAATAGGCAAACACCTGCTCAACTTAATGGACTGTTCCTGGCAGTAGTGGCAATAACTATTTAATCTGTTACAGTTTGTTCATTAACACAGACCTAGTAACTGCATTGACTTTTATTATTCTTGATGGATGAGTTCACAATATACAGGGAGGGGTGGAAGGTAGAAACTTCATTTTCTACATTCTTTTCCTCCAAACAAAAAGATTTTTATAAAAATCATAATAAAGATGGTTGTGAATTATTGGAAGGAGATTATTGACAATTATGGATTCAATGTTAATTAATGAATTCTAATTAAAGATTATTTTGTTTTTATTTCTTCTCAATAGGAATGCAGACCTTATATTATTATTAAGTTACAATTTGAATTGGACATTGCTCTATTTTCTAAGTTAAAGCATTTTAATGCTGCTGTACTATTACTGTGTTATGGTAATACTCATATATAAAACTTGGATCATTATGATATGATCATCATCAACATCAAGTTGTACTGACAGCATGGATTCCCATGTATTTCTCTTGCTACCCATCCCTATTGGTCATTGGTCTTGGTAAGTGCTCTGCATGACATCTAGTGTTCATACATAGCTGATCAATGGTAGATTTTTGCTGGTGTGTCCATGTGTAGGTGTTCACAAGAGAATGTCACTTATGAGTTTGTCCTTACTTCACCAGAAGTATCCAGCATGTCTTGTTCATCTTACTTGGATGGTTTGTGTGATAGGAGATAAGTGGCTGTACAGCTGCTTTTTTGTAGAGTGCTGATAGAGTCACTTAAAGGCCACATTTGGCAGCCATTATGCTTGATGTTGAGAAGTATCTTATTTATTTGTTAAACTGTGTCAGATAGTATACACAAGGAAATGAAGCACATCAACATAAGCTGAGATGTATATGATTGGTACTTCATATCAGAAATGTCAAATCAATTAGACATAAACTGGCTAACCACTTAATTAATCAAGTTTTGAAAGAGTAATCAATTTTTCAAAAGTTACCCCCCCCCCCCAAAAAAAATAGAATTCTATTGAATTATGTTTTTTTTATTTTCAGAATTGGCATTTTCTGGCGAGATTCTGTTTTCTGTCAGGTGAAGAACAAAGTCGTATTGGGTCAGTTGACTACAATTTCACATTTCCAGCTGTAAGTTTCATTCCATTTCCTTCATCAAAATTATTCAATCATCAACTTTTCATGACAAAATTAAATTGGCTATGTTACAGAATTTTCTTTGGAACAATGGAAAAGGAAAAAGAAAATTCTACTCAGTTACATTTCATTTCTATTCTTAATATGAAATCACGTAAAAATCATTAAAAACAATCGCAGTAATTAAAACTTGAGAATCCCAAATTTTCAGGTTATAAATGTTTTTAATTTGATCATGTTGTTGGCCTGATAAAAAAAATGCTATGATATGTTGGTCTACGGCCTCTATGAGTAAATTTGAAAAAATGTGGCACACTAATACACTTATATTTGCATTTATTATTAGAGATGTATGTGTATGATTCTATATCCTAAAAAAATGTACTAAATGCAGGGCCTGCTTTAGATGTATTGGTCTAATTGTTCTCAATGGCATCCCCTTAAGAACCTATTGGTTTAATTGTTCTCAACTGCACACCTTTAGGCACCTATTGGTCTAATTGTTCTCAATTGGTTCCAATAGGTTGGTCATTGGTTTTGGTAAGTGCACCCCTGCAAGGGGTAGGCACCTATTGGTCTAATTGTTCTCAATTGCACCACCCTTAGGCTATTGGTCTAATTGTTCTCAATTGCACCCCCTTAGGCTAATTGAATTGCACGGGAAGCTATTGGTCTAATTGTTCTCAATTGCACCCCCTTAGGAAGCTATTGGTCTAATTGTTCTCAATTGCACCCCCTCTAATTGTTCTCAATTGCACCCCTTAGGCACCTATTGGTCTAATTGTTCTCATTGCACCCCTTAGGAATATTGGTCTAATTGTTCTCAATTGCACCCCCTTAGGAAGCTATTGGTCTAATTGTTCTCAATTGCACCCCCTATTGGTCTAATTGTTCTCAATTGCACCCTTAGTATTGGTCTAATTGTTCTCAATTGCACCCCCTTAGGGTCTAATTGTTCTCAATTGCACCCCTTAGGCTATTGTCTAATTGTTCTCAATTGCACCCCTTAGGCACCTATTGGTCTAATTGTTCTCAATTTATTGGTCTAATTGTTCTCAATTGCACCCCCTTAGGAAGCTATTGGTCTAATTGTTCTCAATTGCACTCAATTGCACCCCTTAGGCACCTATTGGTCTAATTGTTCTCAATTGCACCCCCATAGGAAGCTATTGGTCTAATTGTTCTCAGTTGCACCCCCTTAGGCACCTATTGACTCATTTATAATGTATCAGTGTTAAGTAATTTTTAGAAATGAAATAAAATATAATTTGTTCATAACAATTTTGTTTACTTACAGTTTAAATATTTTTTCTAAACAAAAAATAAAATAAGTATTTTCAATAAATCGTTTCATAGTTATGAAAATATGTGGCTTTATAATTATATATTTTATCAAAGGTTATCTACACATTTTTTGGCTTACATATTTGCAATTTTATACAAATTTTGTGCTTGTACCCATTTGCCATATAATATTGTAGCAGTAATAAATAGACAATGCAGAGAAGCAGATGTTTACACCACAATATTTGAGAAAATTGAGTTATAAAATGGTCCTTATGCAGAGAGGCTCTTTGCCGCTTTCTTGTAAAATAAATAGACACAAAATAGGTTCTTTTAAAACTAATGAAAAGTGTTCCCACCCAAATTCAAAGTTATTTCATAGAGGTTATTTATCTTTACATGGCCTAACTCCAAACCCATTAACCTCTTCAATATCATACACCCTTTTAAAGTGCACATTTTGATTGTTTCCATTCTACTATAGAGATATAATATCTATAATAAATTTTGTTTAAGTGACGAGGGGATGACACTAAACTGCATCTGGTGGTGGGGCCTTAGTTCTGAAGTTCTAGGGAGCATGGACTCCCTCACTCATGGCCATTACTCCCAGGTCCACTCTGAACCAGTGTAGGCTTCCATCTATGTGTCAAATGCATGTTTGAAAATTATTTTTATTAGATTGGAATACTTGAAACCATATAACTACATGCAAATTACTTGAATTAAGAATAGTTACTTGAAGTTATAATTGTTTACAAAACCCTGTTGGCTGGGGCTATAGAATATGATAACTGAGTGACAACCCATGATGCTTCAAGATGGAATTCTGGTGGTTGATAAGTTCATGACATGCAACACTTCACTTTGGGCCTTACTTAGGCTAGGAGGGAGAGGCCCCTCCAATCAATTGAGTGGTCACGTCAAACCTAGTACCTATATGATTGTCACAACCATATTGCTCTTATGACTAGGCCATGTCCAATTGGACATGGCCTAGTGGATAAAGGAGTTAGGTTAAGACAGTTCTAAATGACAGATCTCTAGATTGCAGGTTCAATCCTGATCAAGGACAGCAGTAATATAGAATAATAATTAACATAGCTTAACACCTCTACCTCAGCTATGGTTAGTAGAATGAGAATGAGAACAGGATACCCCCATGGACTGAATAAAAGGTGAAGTTCAAAGTTCCGTGATGGCTCCCGATTATGACAAGAAGGTTCCCGATTATGACAAAAAAGTTCCCGAGTCCAAAAAGAAGATTCCCGAGTCCAAAAAGAAGGTTCCTGAGTCCAAGAAGGTTCCGAATCTGACAAGAAATACCTGAAGAAGGCCAAAGGGCATATCAGCCAAAATGTTGTACAGATAACAATGAAGATGAGGACAATAGTCCGAATAACGCAGATAATATTAATTTTTTCACACTTAGAGTTGCTGAACAAACTACTTGCATCAGTTGATAACTGCTGAGACACTGCATCCTTCAAAACATCCTGAAATTCACCAACACTATACCTAAAATACATCCCCATCCACATGCACACATATATATATCAATACTCATACACTGTTCATTTTCCTGATATTTGTACATTATTCTATGTACTATATATGCACTTTTGAGTTGTAATGCACCTGAGCACTCTACACAATAATTTCATTATTTCTTAATAACATTAGAAAATATGGGAGCACCCAGTAGAAATTGAACTCCTGCTAATCTAGTTTCGTAACCATTTCACCATGGGAAGTGTCCATTTCCATTGGTACATATGCAAACTTTAAATATTGTATTTTGTATTTGCCTAAACTATGTCTGTTGAACTTTCAGGTTTATGTTAGGATTTTTATTTCTCACCTGATCCAACATTTTAATTGCTGTCAGCAATTTGAGGATGAAAAATAGAATATCTCATTGAGTAGAAAACAATTGCTTTTGCACAATAAATACAATAAAAACAAAGGAGGAATTAGTTTTTTTAAATCAATGCAAAATCTGATATTTTGGAAGCAGGTGTATCCCTAATTCTCCAGCAAACTGCATACGATCCAGTCTTCTACTGACTACGATCCAACCTTTCAAGAATACTGCTTTTAGCTGTAGTTCTAAAAGTAAACGGCAACAGCTTAGCAAACTCTCCTTTTCAGGACAAAACATAAAGTCTGCTCTTACCAACTATGAATTTATTTCAGTCCAGAGACTTTTTACCCTGATGAGATGTACCTATTGACCTTGTCCAGCTACTTCATGTCGACTTGGTCCAGAATATTTCCAGCTTCCAGAAGACCTGTTCGATAGCATTGACCAACCTCACCTTCCTGGCTTGTGATGCTGACAACCTAGCCACTGAAGATAATTGATAACTCAAATCTGTATCCTGCTTTGTTCTCCCAGTTTATGTGCGAATAAAACTGTCATCCTGAAAAAAAAAAATGTTCATGGGGTTGACATCCTTATCGGCTTCGCGACAAATATTATTATTAGTTTAAAATGTTTTTCATTTTTTGTCATTTTTTAATGTTTTGTATTTCCATTTCAGAGTTATGAAGGAATGGAAATATATTTTTATTTTGATGATCAATGGAAGGATGTTTACAAAACTGACAAGGTTAGTCTTTATTTAGATATTATAACCATATAGGAGTGAAAATGGAATAATTCTATTAACATTGGATCATTATAAAAAAAAAAAATCTTGTAGCTTAATTCAATTTCAGCAATCTGGATCAATAATTATGCAAATTTTCTTTAAAGAGAAATTCTCTGTCAACAACTGGGAGGTGGGGGGTGGGGGGGGGGGTGTAAGATGTGAACACTTGAATAGACAGACAAACAAACAAATATAATAAATTCCTTTGATTTTTACTTCATTTTTAAACAATATCTATTTTTTGTTGCAATCTTTGTGGTCAATTAAAAATTTATACTAATATTTTTAAGTGTCACTTAAATTTTAAGTAAGTGACATTACGAGATTTATCTATTTAAATATTTATGTCTTTTGTCTGGATTGTTAGTCTTAATTTATCTTATGCTCAACTTGAAGAACTGCCTATAGACCTAATTAGTAATGTTTAATTCATCTGAATAATTATTTTATATTATTTTGATCTTTATAAGGGAAGAGATTATGTGGGAAAATAAATGATATAAACTAAATGCTTTTTTCATCATTTGACATTACATACCAGTCACTAAAAACTAAAAAAAAAATTGAAACTTTCAAAAATTAATATCCTATAAACATGATCTGTGATACCATTAGTATCCCTAGAAAATTTGATAGCCATATTTCTAGCCATTATTGAGTAACACTTTAATAGACAGACAAACAAAGGATACAATGATAGACAAAAGATAGACAATGATAGACAAAAAAGGATAGATATAGGATACAATGATAGACAAAAAGGATACAATGATAGACAAAAAAGGATACAATGATAGACAAAAAAGGATACAATGATAGACAAAAAAGGAGATAGACAAAAAATACAACAAAAATAGGATACAATGATAGACAAAAAAGGATACAATGATAGACAAAAAGACAAAAAAGGATACATGATAGACAAAAAAGATACAATGATAGAAAAGGATACAATGATAGACAAAAAAAGGATACAATGATAGACAGGTAGATAAGAAAGAAAAGAAAGAAAGAATATCAGATATTTGCTAGATTTTTAGTAAATTTTCATTTGTCTTTGATTAAAATTACTTTTTATATCTAAAATAATTCAGTTCTAATCCATTAGTAATATTTTTTAATTCAGATCTTTATTTTAATCATGAATCATCAATCCCAAGAATTGATCAGTGTGGGTGATGTTAGATTGTAACATATCTTTTTTGAAGAGCCACAAACAATACATATATATTTTTATATGTATATCTATACATCTCAACATATTTTTATGCACCAATATTTTCTCACAGTTTTACAATTTATTTATTCTTATTTTTAAAAATAATTTCTTTACCTCATTTACACAATCAAAATTTACTTGATATTTAACTAAGCAGAGTTGCTTAAAGATTCAAATAAATTTATTTTATTTTAATTTTTATTGAAATTGAAAAAATAATTTTATTTTTTCAAATAAAATCTATAAAAAAGATTGTAGTGATTCAAATATAACTGCTGCATAACATTTCAATGTGTTTGAAAATGATTTAAGTAATATTGTTTTATACATTTTCAGACTTGCCGTTTGTAGATCTAATACAGATATCTACTTACTAAGTTTCATTTAATTAGGATCTTTAATAGTTTAATATGAATTAAATTAAAAAAGAAACATTAAAATCTTGAATCATTGACACTAATTTTGGTAAGTAGATGTAGGAATATAGAAAGAATAACTTTTGTTTAATATTAGGCTAGCCATGGCAAAATGCGCCTGTCATTTATATTCAAGGGTTAAAAATCTGTTTCACAAAATATTCTTTTTCTTAATTGAATTGCTTGTAAAAGTCTTAAAAACTTATATATAACAACTGATGATCCCAGCAAAAATACAACTTTAAATGTATGTTTAAAGTTGTATTAAATGTTATAATTCATTTGCCAAGTTAAACATAACCAATGAATGATATGATTTACATTAGTATCTCCAAAATAGAAGAATAGAAATTACTATAAGATTTGTGAAGCATTGATGAGATTAAACTTTTCCAGACAATTATTAGATGAACCATGCATTTTTATTAATGCAAAACTCCATAAAAACAAGTTACACAAGAACAAATTATCTCTTTGTTACTAGTTTGGTTACCTGTGATTGAAATCAAGCATTTTTATTATTGTTTTTACTAGATTACTGATTGATTTATTTTAATGATATGTCAACCTATCTAAGGTTATTTTATGCCTAGAGGTTAGGGAATCATGTTTATTGTATTGTGTAGTTTTCTAAAGCATTTTTTTTTTGCAGATAAATTTTAATGAGGGAACAAAAATATCACTTTTTTTATTGAGCTATTTAAAAGTTAAAATTTGGCTCGTATAAAATAAAGTTATCAATAAAATTTTAATAATATTTCATTATTTTATACATGCACATCATGATACTCCTGAAAAAATAGTTTGGATCTGCATAAAAAATTAATACCAACACAATATTTCTATATGACTTTACTTTTCTTGTATGATTAATAGTTTTGGTGCTGTCAATCAAGCATTAAAAATTAACAGCATTCAGTTTATCATTATAGATATTATCTTTCTATAATTTATTCATTTCTTTAATATTTTCTTATCAATGTGTAATGAATTTTAGGCGTATATATGAATTTGTGTGTGTGTGTGTGCGCGCATGCGTGCGTGTATGTATTTGTATCTATTTTTGCTTGTATGTGTGTGTGCATGTGCATGTGCATGTGTGTGTGTGTATTTGTATCTATTTATGCTTGTGTGTGTATGTTTATGCATGTGCATATAAAATGGTAAGAAACAAAAAAATATCAGTTTTTTGTTTATAATTATGTATTGATCATTTTACAATCATATCATATCAATCATATGAGGGATTCTTTTCATCAACTGTCTCCTGTTACTAAGAGAAGAATGGTTACTTGAGTGGTGTAATGGTTAGCAACCTAGGCTAGCAGTAAGTTTTATATTTACTGGGTGTCCGATACTTCTCTAGTTTTTACTTCAACTCATTATAATTGTCATCTATTACTGACACTCACTATAGCTATCATTAGTTCCTTTCCTAATTTGGGTGTAATTCGGTTTTTCATGACTACTTCACTCAAAAGTAGTTCTTCAAGAAATTAGTTCCCTTTCTAATTTGGAGTCATCTCCACCCTTTTTACTTCAACTCATTATAATTGTCATCTATTACTGACACTCACTATAGTTATCATCTCTTACGGCCACTTTCAAGGGTTCGTTTAGTGTAACTTCATAATTGAGTTTTTGGTAATTTTTGGTAATTCTAATATCTTATCATCTGCCAACACTGTCCAGATATATCTTTCAATATCCCTTCATAACCTTTACTTGACCGATCATCTCCAAGCACAAATAATCTTTTGAGTCATTTCCATTGTTCTCGTCACTTTCGGTTTTTCCTAACACGTGTGAAATTGCACTTTAAGATTTGTTTCATAACTTGTGTTAATTGTACTTTTATCATTTTCCACTTACAAAACTTTATAAGTTAATTCATGGTGGATTAACCCCTTAAAGACCAATGGGCTACCAGTTACTATATTACATAAAAACGTAAGTTTAAAAATGCGCAATTTTGCACCACATATTTTCCAAGATTTTTATATATTTTAAAAAGTATTACTTGTTCATCTTACTTGGATGGTTTGATTGATAGGAAGTAAGTAGTCATAGGCTATGTTTAGTAAGTAAATATTCAGAGAAGAAATGAACACTACCAAGAACCCCCCACCCAACACATTAACCCCAACATCTCTGGTTAGCCCTAGAGATTAGTATTCTGATTCTGACAATTTCCTAGATTATGCGATGGACTAACAATACAAATATGCATTTATTTACTCAACTCCCCCACCATTGGCAGGATGTGACACAAGGTCAATATTTAGGTGGAAAACAGTTGGTTTGATTTTATGATTTTCCTTTTAGACCAGTTGCTATACCAAGGGTAAAAGCTCAGTTTGCCCTATTATTTACCCATATGCAAATACATGTACATACATAATATGCAATACACACACACACACACACACACACACACACATATATATATATATATATATATATATATATATATTAGAATAGTATTTTTGCATGTAATACACACACACACACACACACACACACACACATGCATCTATTCATAATATTAAAAAAATGAAAGCATTTTTTTGTTCATTTTTATCTTATGTATTTTTTATAGCACTCAATATGAGACCGAGCTCTTGGATAATACAATATATTATCATATGTGTCTTGAATATGACACTAAACTGGATCTGGTGGTAAGGCTCCAGTTCTGGAATTTTGAGAAGTGTGAAATCACCCATTTGTTGCTAATACTCTCGGGACCACTCTGACCTGTTTAAAATCATTATGAATATAGATTCTTGTACATAATTGTAGACCAGAGTTGTTAAGCTGTATAACAGTTACAATACAATCAAAAGTGAACTTTTTGTATTAAATTAGTTTAAACTAAATGCTCCCAATACTGTCTGAAGACATTCACAACACACAAAAATGTTTTGTTTGCCATGGCCAGCCCATGGTACAAACAACACAGATCTTCTCCCAGAGTGCCAAGTGTTAGGAAAATGGGCATGAGAATATGAATTTCTTAATATAAATGGAAAAAAAATCAAATAAATTGAATGAAAACAGTGAAAATAAGTTCTTAGAATACGTGTGTCCTGGAAGAAAAGGTAGATGGGGTATTGGGTCATGTTTGCCAGTTTAGTTACCTTCCTTGTCTTTCCATTTTATTTATTTCTCTTTTTGCCTTGATTCTAAACTTCTTCTCTATTCTGTCCTATTCTTATATGTTTATTTTTATCACTGTAAAACATACATAAATGAATAAGACAAGACATGCTGGACACTGTTGGAGAAGTAAGGACAAACTCATAAGTGATGTTCTCCCATGGACTCCTATACATAGACACACTTATATTCATCAGCTCAGTATGGACACTGGATGCCGTCTAGAGGACCTGCCAAGAGTGATGGATGGTGAGAGAAAGTCAAGGGAATCTATGCTGTCAGTGTGCTGTGATGATGATGATGATGATGATGATGATGATACTTTAAAGGGTTCTGAAGTTCAGCTTTTCTGAGGGTGTTACAAACATTAAAGCTGACCCTATTTTGAGCCAATCTAATATTTTCGGTAAAGAGAAAGGAAAATAGAGTAATGACATAAATTAGAGTTTTATAATGTCATTGATTCTTTTTCAAAGATGCAGTTCTTAAACTTTGTTTATTTAAAGACGAGTAAAGGAATAAAGACAAATGAAAAGGAAGGAGTAAAATAAAAGTGAACAAATGTATACGAAATAGAATAAAGATTTGACAGGAGATAAAATGATGGAAGTCAAAAGAAAATTTCACTAATGATTTGTTAAGAATTGAAAAAAATCTCTTGTCTTGATTTAATAATCTCTTCTTCGATTTTAAAAAGTAAATGGATCACATTTTCCTAAAATTTTAGAAAAAAAATCCTTTTTAGCCATTATCTCATTTACTTAAACAGATGTTTTGTCCCTTTTGTTTTTATAAAGAAAACCAATTAGTGATCAATGGAAGCCATATTTGACTCATAGTTGTCCAGTTCTTCAGTTTAGGCTTATTGTTGTTATGGTTACATCTTTCTTTAGTGTATTATGAATTGATGAATGTGTTGCTACATTCTCCTATTCTTTCTTTTTTCATCCTTCCTCTCTTTCATTACTCTTTTTATTTCTTTATTCTTTTCTTCTTTCTTTTCCCTTTTATGTTTCTTTGCAGCTTCTTCTTTAACAAGGTTGTTAATCTCTTGATTAGTATTTAACATGGCTTCAATGCTGGTAAGGAAATAAAACTTTGCCAAAAACTTTGTCTCCAAGACAATTTATAACAAAGAAAATAAAGGCTGTTCTTAGAAAAATGAATGTACGTGATTTTTAATAATTATTTGATTCACAAAAAATTAAAATTAAAAAGATACTTTGATGTTTATTTGATTCATTCACAGAACAGAATGGAATAAATTTGGTCAATATTTTTTATGAATAAAATATCTTATTTTTACCCCCCCCCCAAAAAAAAAATTTCCCTGTAAAGATCCAACAGAATTCATTTCCTGTTATATTTTTGAAGATGATATGAAGAATCAATGAAATATTAATACAATCAATTACAGTTAGTTGCTAATTAGATTAATTTTCTAAAAGTATGTTTTTAGAATTCCTTTCATTCTATAGAAGATCATTTTTATATAAGACAATATGATAGGAGTATAATGTTTATTGGTAAGCTGAGTTCAAATTCTGTCTATGGATGTTTGTGTTCATTTTGCACTAATGCTCTTGACAACGAAATCCACTCTTCTCCTCTCAACTAAAACAGTAGGTCATATTGAGGTCACTAGCCTTGGTAGGGTAGCTGATCTAGGAGAAGGATAATTTTGAATTCAAACACTTTGTGAACAAATCATGAGTTAGCATTGACAGGGAAAAGCTTATTACTCCTCATGTCTTAGATAGTCCCTGAGTCCCGCAATGTATAAAATGTATAAAAGGCTTATGGGATGAGATGGAATATGAGCATTAAATTCATTGTATAAAACATTAATTGTTTTAAAATTATACCAGTGTATCAGCTTTTTAATTTCAATAAAATGAATTTAAGTTCTAAATTTTGTATATCATTTCTAGCCATTTTTAAAGATTTTATTTATTAGTTTAGTTTTTATTTCAAGCATTTTTTTTTATTTTAAAAATTTTTATTTTACAGACCCAATAATCTCTAAATTTTACAGTTTTATTTTGAAAGAAACAATTCAAGTTATCTCCCTTGAACTGTTTCAACTAAAAGAAAAATCCAATTGTACCATCAAATTTTGAAGGTGAATATATTGGGTTAAGTCTACTTTTTGTTTATGCCAAACATTTCATTAGTATGCTTAACAAAGAAGAAATACATTAGAAATTGTTCAGAAAATTGAATCTATTCTTCATATTCTTAATATTGTTAACATTTTGGCTGATTAAACCCATCATCAAGTGTATAAATGAGGAGAAGTAACTGACTAAATATTGTAGGTATGTGCAGAAATCGGAAAGGGAGGTAATAAAAAAAATAATTAAAAATTTTTTTTTCAAACTATTACCAAAAATGAAATTTTCACTAAATTATTCATTAATGGCTTAATTTTATTATGAATAACTTATATTAAAAAACCTTGAAATAAAAAAGGTTTTTAACAATTCAGAATGTTCCATTTTGGTCATTTGAAAAAAAAAATTTCCACTCCCTAATTTTTACATTTCTAGAAAGAAGAACACATAAAAAAATTTAAAAAATTTAAAAATAAAAATTCAATACTCAAAAAAAGTTATTTGAAAATTTAAAAATTATTTTCTTAAAACTCAAAAAATAATTATTGAAGTGTGTTTTTTTTTTGTAGTTTTACAAACAATATTTTTCTTTACATTAATGAAAAAAAAAGTATTTGATTCAATTGAGTTATTTTTATTTACTTTAAAATTTTATAGAGAATTTTAAATGTCTGGAAGGTGGCATGTTGCCATAATTTAACCACATATTATCTTTATTGAATCTATCTAAATGAGACACCACACCTTCCCTCACTCGCCGTTGGGGTCGCTTCTTGTCTTCCTAGTATTGATCAGATGGCTGTCTCTGGTCAATCGGCTAGTTGACTGTCTTCTCCTCCTTGGAGTCACAATTCCTGGTTCGTGATTCAACCTATGACCAACCCTCCACCTGCCATGTTGTGCTTTTGATCTCAAGTAGTTGGTTTGGTCAGGTTCGCGCCCGGACTGAGATTCGCTGTCAAAGGGTTGAAGTGGTCTCAAAACAAAGTCAGTTCCATTTAAAAAGAATAAGGTGATTAAATTGTATACACAATTTTATATATAACAAAAAGTAAAGAATACAGTGTTATAATTCCCGTCCCGTTTGAGTTCCAAAGTGATGCAATTTAGTATTAGTGACTGGATATGTTTGGTTTGGTCGTAGAAGAATAAATTCTGGTCAGGGTCTTACGAGGGGATTCTCAACTTAGTGACAATGACTTAAGTTCTGTTCTTGTCAACTAATACACTCAATGGAAGATAGCTTTCTGCCACTGACTCGGCGATTGTCTCTGAACTGACTGTCAGCAATTCTGCTCTGGAACTCTTAGCAACTCTGCCAGCTACTCGGTCAGGAACTGACTAATATCAAAAAATGCTTTGCTTAAATAAAATTTCCTCTTCCGAGAGTAATTCGGTCTTTCTGACCACTTCACCCAAAAGTAGTTCTCAAGAAATAGTTCCCTTCCTAATTTGTAAATCATTTCCGCCCCTTTTCCTCCAACTCATTATAATTGTCATCTATTATTGACACTCACTATAGTTATCATCTCTTACGGCCACTTTCAAGGGTTCGTTTAGTGTAACTTCATAATTGAATTTTCGGTAATTTTTGGTAATTCTCATATCTTATCATCTGCCAACACTGTCCAGATATGTCTTTCAATATCCCTTCATAACCTTTACTTGACCGATCATCTCCAAGCACAAATAATCTTTTGAGTCATTTCCATTGTTCTCGTCACTTTTGGTTTTTCCTAACACGTGTGAAATTGCACTTTTAGATTTGTTTCATAACTTGTGTTAATTGTACTTTTATCATTTTCCACTTACAAAACTTTATAAGTTAATTCATGGTGGATTAACCAGTTACTATATTACATAAAAACGTAAGTTTAAAAATGCGCAATTTTGCACCACATATTTTCCAAGATTTTTATATATTTTAAAAAGTATTACTTGTTCATCTTACTTGGATGGTTTGATTGATAGGAAGTAAGTAGTCATACAGCTGCTTTTTTGTGAAGTGTTACTTCCAAGATTTGTTCAAGTTCTTGTGTAATTCTCATCTAGATTTTTCTACAAGCATTTTGTTAAAGTCCAAGTGATGCAGCCATACAGTAGTACTGATATGGTTACAGCTTGGAAAAATTCTTGCTTTATCTTATCTGAGAGATTAGATTTCCATATAATCAATAATCTGTTGGTAGCAGTTCATGTTTTTTTTAAAGCCATATAAATAAAAGTAAAGTTGGTGGAGTAGCTGGACAACGAGGGTGTCTATCCCAGGGAGATTGTTTTTTGCATCTGATGTGGAATGCCACACCTACCATCAACTCCCCACTTTACCACACAGATCCAAGCTGTGCTACTCATGTGCTGAGTTGTTGAAGGTCGGTATCACACCTGGAACCTTGTGGTTCCCTCGCAGATACTCTAAACTGACCCATTATTGTTGTTTACAAATGATTATCATTAATTACTTGAAAAAATATAATTGTTTAGAAAAGTAGACTGAGTTTGGATAACTCAACAAAGGTTAACATGCCATAAAACCAACCAACTAACAACAAACCAAACAAACAAACAAAAAATCTATAATTTGGAATTGACCAAGTGCTTGGTGTACTGCTCAAATTGATTGGTCTGCAATATTAATGACCATTTTCAATGCCATTTTGGGCTTATTTTCATAGGAAGAGGAGTTCTCTTTTTTCTCTTGGATTATACACATGTTAAGGATTGAAGAATGGGTCAGCTGAAAGTTCAGTTGTCAAATAAATTCATTTTCAGAAGAAAATAATGTCATGATGAATTTACAGTAGTCTATAGTTAACCCCAGTTAAAAGACAGGAACTAGGCCCTGACTATTTAGGACACCCGGACAGTAGGAAGACACTTCACATCCAGGTTAGCTCTCTGAATCCAGGAACACAAACTATTAACATAAAACCATCTACATGCATTGTCACACCTAAAGGATCACATTTAATATTTTATAGCAAAAGTATACAAAGATGTAAAGTTATTTTATTACTTTTTTTGCTAAGCAACAATAATCTATGATCCAGTCTGATGAATTTATACTGTTTTTATATCTTGGAGTGTTTTGTTCATGATTTCTCTCAATTAAAAGAAAAATCAAAAACTTACTATTCCTTGCTCTGTGTAAACCAGTACAAACTGTTCCATTTTGCTAAGAGAAAAGTTGGGCACTAATAAAAATTTTGATGTGATGTGCATTTTTCTGTCTCATGTTAAGATACATACACAAATCAGATCATAATAATCTAAATATTGATATTAAATGATAATATGATATTATGCCAATATAAATGATAATATAGAATTATTAAACTATAATGATATTGTTGTATACCCTTTCTTTACTTCTATTATTCTTCTGCTCATCTTTGGTATCTTACGTTCTTCTTCTAGTGTCTGGACTTCTATTTCTCTGTTCTTGCTGGTTGGTCATCCTTGATTCATTTCTTCTTCTAGGTCAGTCTTGTTGCCAAGACATTCATCAACCACAAAACCATATTATTTATTTAAACCTTTATTTACTTAACTAAACATATTTCTCTAACTAAACATAGCGCAAGTGTGCAGGTGAGTCCCAGCTAAGGCAGATAGGCCTTATCTGCCAGATGTCCAAGCTGAAACTGCGAGCCAACCAGGTCCCACATGACTTCACGTATTTCGCGGGCTTTCTGTAATATTCTATGGAAAGTCCCGCCTGTGATATGAAAAGGGGCCATCCCTTCAGAAATACAGGGGGTTGACAATAATCTATGCATAGATTATGTAACAATATGAATAATGATATGAAATAGCTTTAAGTTCAAAATCAAGTCACATCCTATTCATAGAATTTATATTATGATTAATTGCAGATAAATTAATAAAAAGTGGAATTACTCAAGAAATCATTTAATAGTTATCTCCAATGTAAAATTATAATAATCAAAGTGAACACAAATATAACCCGTCGGCCACTGCTGAGCTAAAGGGCTCACTGAATTTCCGAAAATGGCCGTCAAGATTGGATCTTCTGCATCAACCATGGGTTGCAGGGTTTCTACACTTGCTGAAAGTCTGGCCGAATGCCCACGTTGTGTTCAGATCTCAAACAACCAGAAATCTGCTATAGAAACTGATATTCCATGGTTAACGGCAGCCTAGTGGTCACATAAAGAAACAACGACTATTTTTCTTTCAACTACAACAAACATTTATATTCAATAAGAAAAATACAAAAGTAAATTTCTATTCAAAGCTGTAGGAGTGATGGACCTCAAATCAATGTATTCTGGTCAGAATATAATCATGGATTCTGAAAAATATTGCTTAGGCAGTTCTTAAAGTGTTTTGTTGGCTAAGTTCTTCAATAGTATCGGCTGAAGTCAGTTCGTCTGTCAGCGTCTGTCTTGGCTGCTCACTCAGCCTAAGTCTGTTTTATTGTCAAGAAAAAGGCTCAGTTAAATAGCTTCTTAGCCTGGAACTTTGGATTTCCGGCTGGTGGGAAGATATTAGCAATTCTTTTTGTACATCCTACTTTGGCAAAAGTACCGCACTTCTGTAATCCTAATCTGCCAATGGAATTTACTTCCGCTGTCCATATTACCAATCTCCATCACCTAATTACCACCCCTTTTTCTTTCCTTTTTTTTTTCTTTCCTTTTTTTTTTCTAAACCCTTCCGGTCACTTAAGTGGTTTTTCAACAAAGAATTTACCGAACAACTCATTTGACTTTTATCTAAGAAAAATCTTTTTATTAGCTCTTATTAGATCACACGGTCAACCCCTCCGGCCACTCTTGGCGGTTCTCAACAAAGTGACAGGTCCCCATATAAACATCCGGGGTGATTCTTATCTACGTTCACTCTTTATTTTTTAAGTGGAAAAATGTTTTCATTCTTTTTATTGCTTAAGATAATTTCTAACCAAACCATAAGAAAGATTTCTAAATACTTTCCGGTTTCTAATTCCGGTTTCTCAAATCGGGTCACACAAACACTGACTCCACACAATTATTATTAAATTACAAATTGGATTGGAAATTGCTTTATTCTCAAAAATAGAGCATTTTGACTCTATGGTGCAAACAAAAATCTGGCTAAAATGTACCATTTTAACTGTGTTACACAAATCAGATGATTATAATGTTAATTCCATTTGAATGTATCATGTGACTTTGTAAATATTTGTGGTTGATACATAAAATTTATTTATATCATTACATGTACAATATTGTCTACTTCTGTGTGTATATCTAACTTAATCTCTATATGTATGAATATGATTATAATATGTATATTTATACTTCAAACATATCAATATCTTTTTGTTTTTAATGATTGGAAGATTAAACATTTTTGTTTCAGACATGCAATGAGAAAATCAGTGTTCTACGGCATGATTATTTTCAAATAATGGAATTATCTGAGAAACACGAATGGTCAGGCTGCAAACGTCATAACAAAAATGGATATGATTATCTGCAATGCCAAGGTACACGCAACTTTCGATCTTTCCGGCCACGCTGGTGGTTCATCACAGTTGGACGATGCAAACCTGAAAATAATAATGTAAGTTTCTTTTCTTTCTAATTTTTCAAACCTGATGTGAGATATTTGCTTGTCAGTGTTTTGTACAAACAAGCTTTATCTTAGATTCTTCTTTTAATTCTGATGCTTTCCAAGAAATCAGATTTTGCATAATAGATTGGGTAAAAAAAAAAGAAGTTTTTTCAATTTATTAAGTAAAAATGGAATACAAAATTAGAAAATTTTCATCATTAATTTCATTAATTCACATATCGATTATTTTGTTCCGCCATCTTGCAGCCATTTATATAAATCTACTGACTTCATCATCATCATGTCACACCAGCAGCATGAATATCCATGACAATCTCTCACCAACTGTCCCTATTGTCCCTGGGAGGTCCTCTGTGCAGCATCCAGTATCTGCACAGAGCTGGTCTATATAGGTCTTTGCTGGACGACCCATTTGCTGGTTTCCATTGGAGGATGTCATTTATAAGTTCATCCTTATTTCTCCAGCAGTGTCCAGCATGTCTTGTCCATCTTACTCTGATAGTTTGTGTGACAGAGGACAGGTGACTGTATAGCTGCTTTGTTGTGGGGTTTTGTTTCCATGGTTTGTTTAAGATTGCACGCAGCATTCTTGTGCTGCTCCCATCTAGCCTATTCTCCAGGTGCCTCATGAAGGTCTAAGTAGTGCAGGCATACAGTAGCACTGATACCACTATGGCCTGGAAGAATGTCACTTTAACTTGTCAGAGAGATCTGATAATTGAAGGCACCTTTTGCAGTCTTCCAAAGAAATTAACTTTTTTAGTTTTATTAAGGGAATTCTTTAAAGACCAGAATAGTGAAAAGCTGAAAGTATAATATCTGCTGAATATAGTGGATAAGTGAAGACCTCCCAAGCAAATTGGAATGTTTTTCCCTGATAACCTGAGACGCAACCTCAAGTAATCTTGATGGAATATGATAGCGATTCTCTTAATTAATTCTGAATACTTCTAAATATACTCATGTTTTAAGATCAATTTTTCACTTCAAAAAACAAGGGATTGTTGATTACACAAAATATGTTTCTGAAATGTTAAATCTTACTTTGTTTTTAGGTCTAATCTTGGCCATAACTTTGATCCAAAGTGTCCATGCATAGCCTCTGCCTAACACAAAGATTATTAATTAAGATAGTAAAGCTTTTATTTAACATTATTTACTAGTGATAACACCTGAGCATATAATATATAAAAATATCATAAATAGTAAAGAAAGTTATGTAAATAATTCTTTATCTTAACTAAAAGCCTTGTTTGTTTAGAACTTTTGAGATGATATTGGAAGGTTTTGTTTATAAAAAAAAGAGTAAATAATGCCCCTCAAAAGTACTTCATTACATACATAATCATTACATTATCAATGGTATTGTGTATAAATAGTGAGGGTTTTAGTATGTTTGGAATATCCAAGTAAACACAGTAGGCTACATCAAGATCTAGGCTACATTGTTTATTTACATTATTGCATTGATTTTTTTTATTGTATTACAATACTTTTTGAAAGTATAAATAAGTGCTTGAATGTTTTCTCTTTATGTGATTGGATGTTGAAGGAATATTTTTGTAGGTTATCAAAAGGGGTTTTGGCTCCACTCCTAATGAGTGAGATAAAGCCAGTTGCTTGATTTTAGTGAGTCTTCCTCCCAGGAAAGAACTTGGTTCCTAAGGCTCCCCTAAAGGGGAATGCTGATGGGAGCAAGCATTTTTTTTGTATCAGGAGTTTTGATTTGTGTGTGGCTCCCCATAATAAAATAACTTCTGTCTTTTCTGGCATGGTAGGAAGTTGGAAAAATACCTAGCATAGCCAAAACTAAGGGATTGTTCATCACATACAAAATATGATAAGAACACCTTTTTTATTGTTAGAAATTAGAAACCATTCATTATACTAAGTCATTGTTTATGAGAGTATATATGATATTAAAGAGAAGGACATAATGAAGCTGGTGGAAATGATTTGCAATATTTGATGTTGATATTTCCAATATATTGGCAATCTCACATATTATATGTATTTACCAACCCCTTCACACAAGAAGGATGTGAGATGTCTATTTTTAAATGGAGTTTAACAGGTTTAAATTCAGAGCTTTTCTTCTCCTAGACTTGTTGCCATATTAAGGTTTAAGAGCTCAGTCTGTCCTACTATTTACCCATAGCTGGAAGGAGAATAGTTGGATTCATACCTTTCCTAAGAATTTTAGCACAATGCAGCCAGCCTTGTCCAGGATTTGATCTTATGTTGCTATGTCCATTTCCTATGACAATAACCATTACACCATAGGTGCCTCACATACTGTATAACATTGATTCTTCTCAAATAATGTGGTCAACCTCATCTGATCCAATTATCGAGCATTGGTCAGTGAGAAAGTTCCAGTCTGAAGTATTTCAAACCACTTTTGACACCTTCTCTGTAAATTGAACAAATCTGTTTTGTCTTTTTTGTTTTTTGTTGTATTTGAGTTACATATTTTCCTTTCTTATATCTGACTGTATAAAAACATTCAATTTATTTTCTTCCAACTTCACTGTTAGAATCAATAAAGTAACATATGTCAATTTTGACAAATTATTGTTTGAATAATGTTAACATTAAAAACTCCTAATACCATTTGTCTAGAAAACAAAGAATTTTTGGAAAAATCATTTTTATATAACAATATTTTAAGAGATAAGTGTTTTGAAAGAGGTTCACTATAGCAAATTATGTCTCATACAAATGCATTGGGATTGAACTAAAAAAATAATTACTATAGATTTACATTTAAAGTTGTCAGAGAGTGTTGTAGGTTTTGAGTTCTATTATCAATGGTTGAACAATAACAGATATAGTTGTGTTGCAATTTCTTTGAGATGACAACTGGAGTTAAAGCCCCATATTAATATTGTGTTATATAGAGCAGATGCTGAGGAAATTTTTTGTGGGTATTACCCTAAATTTGTTTGTGTTAAATGATATTACACCTTCCTCTAATATTATGATCTGAAATAATCAAGGTGCTACAGAGAATTATACTGCCAATCTATTAAATAATTTAACCATGTGGCAACAGACACATTCACTCTAGGAATAATAAGAAATAAGTACTATAAAAATTAAGTTTGAACTCTCAGGTGTCTGATTGATTTTAATTCTATTTTATTTGAGACTTCATTTTCTCAACATTTTTTCCTTTTACCCCATTTGCCGTAATTTACCCTATTAGAATTATTGGAGTGATTACCTATTATTGGTAAGGTTTGGTGCTTGAGAGGATATTTAATCTTATCCCCATTCACCAAGTTCCAGTATTACAATTAGTATATTTAGTGATATACTAACACTAAACAAATGGAAGGAAAGACAAAATACTCTCATATACACATATACACATTAGGATATCTAATACATACATATAAAACATATTACAAGAATACACAAACATGTCCCCACAGATAAAATGTACACATATGTCATTGGATGCTGAAGAAATTAACAAGCAGTATAAAAAAAGGGGTACCAAAAATGTAAAAAAATCTTACTTGAGTTCTTTGGGTGTTCATAGCTATGTGTGCTTACATTTCAATGCTGAGGTGAGACAGTACATAGTTGGATTTGGAGACAAATGTACATAGTTGGATTTGGAGACAAAATCTCTCTTCTGTTCAATGAACAGAGATGAAAATGCAGGAAGAGAAATGATTCTGAATTTTCACATGACCAATGGATATATGATGTCCATAGGTAGGTCCACAAATCTAAGGGAAGACATTTTATTGTCTCTCTACAGAATCATTGAAGTTTTCTTCATTTTGAATTAGGCAGACTAAAAAGTTTTAAAGCTCTAAGAAAGCAAAGATTTTCAGAGGTTATGATTGGCTGAGATTGGAAATGTGAAAAGTAGAATAAGAAGACATTATTTATTAAAAAGTTCCAAGGAAATAAGGATTTTCCATGATCCAAATTGAATGGGATATTGATTATGATTCTACAGTGGTTATTATAATCAAGTGAAAGGTAAAAATTCCATTTTTATTGATCAGGATCAATACTGAAAGAATTGGACAATTTATACATGATAGGCTTCACCATTAAGCTTGTGTCATTGAATCATCCCTTATGGGTAGATAGATAAATACTAAATGCTTAAGTAAGAACCTGATTTGTTTCTCTTTATCAACCATTTTTCATTTTTAGTTTTGGCACAAACCAATAAACAAAAGAAAGAATTAATATAGAAGGGGGGGAAAATAGATATTTGCTTCAACAACTTCCTGCTGAGGGGGGGGGGGACCAAAAAGAAGCGAGTTCACAGTCTTCTCGCAGGCCAAACTTTCTTTTGGTCAACACAGTCTTCGACCAGCAGCTGAAAATCCGTCGCCATCGTCAAAATAATATTTTCTGACTGCCGCCTCACGTAAGCCGAAACTTCTCTGCTTGTCACGCCAAGCTCCACTCGCTTTGGTTATTTATCGGCATATTAGCCAAACATCCGAGCACATCAGTCGAACCTCGCATCCGTCCAGTTCCTAAATCGCATTTGTTTTCGCATGCGGGAGGACGCGGGTTCGATCCCGGCAGGCAAGACAATGTCTTGCTCTTTTCCTTTCTCGTTCACCGTCATAAAAAAGATGCAATTTGTTTGCATGTTTATTTACCTTAACTCTTCCTCAAAAAATTGAATGTTTTACTTTTTTAATTCCATTTTAAACACATAAGAAACAGACATTTATTTATGCTTGTCGGATTATATGAGACATATCACTTTATACTTATCTTAAATTTCACATTGTTTTAATTGCTAGAAACATTTTTTTCAGAGTTTGAATTAAATGTTCTGATTTTAAAATGTTGAATTCTTGGAGTGAACAAATAAAATCAATTTTTCATTAAGTTTAAGTTGGATAAGAGAGATTGGTTCCTTTTTTTCTTTTTCTTAATTTTTATTGATGAAAATGCAGACTTATCAATGATACACTATTGATTTTCATTAAAACACTTTCATGAATATGCAATCTACATCTTATTACAGAACTATTTTGTCTATTTTCAGGGCATCAATTTATCATACCATCTCCATTTGACTAATGGAGCCAAGGGTGATTACTTTTTTCGAGAATTATCAGCAGATCAATTTAGTGAGTATTTTATGTATTTGAAATTTAACTAAAGTTATTTGATTAAATTTCACAATTCATATATATATATATATATATATATATATATATATATATATATATATATATATTACTCTATTGAATGCTTAGCATCTGAGTTAATAAAGTTCACAAACATAAGAAAAATAAAGTACAAAACACCTTCAACCTTTACTATAGTGTGCAAGTGTTATTTAAAACTAACCTGTAATTCCAGTAAAAGAAGAAAGGCTGTAAATCATTGCTATATTAAGCCTTTTATTATTAGTATTTGATATGTTCTCTCTGAACCCCAAATATCTGTTTAATCAAGGTTTGGATTTGTAAATGAAGATTAAGAAGTCCAAGTTGGTTGCAGGCACACTTATGGCTGATAAGGCCAATGTGGGACAGGCAGGTATGACTGCAGCAGCTGCAGCTGAAGGTCTGATCAGAGTTTGATGGCATTGTATTGTGGTTCTTCTTTCTATACCTGTTGTCTTTAAGGGTGACCCTGTAGGTATTTTAAAAGAAGATAACATGGTTGACGATAAAACACCAGGTGGACCATCAGCAAGGGTCAATGTGACCAGAGATTTTTTCAAGCTGTCCTTTTATCACTTCTTTTTATTTAAGATGATAAAAAAAGGATAAATAGGAATTGATGATCCTAAAAAAGTAGATGTGTCAAAAACAGTAATACTTATCTGGATAATGATGGATAATAAAATAAAATTCAGCCCAGAATATCTGGCTTACAAGTTTAGAGAGTTAATCATACCATTTTACTTGATTTAAATTATAGTTAATTCAGTTAGAATGATCACATTCAAGTAAACAGTTATCACAACTGAATTAGTAAAGGCACCATATATTTTATGCTCATTCTTACAGTTCTTCTAATGTCTTTTACTATCAGGTTATTGCTTCTCTTTTGTTGGGTATCCATGTTCTTCACATCAGCTTGGTATCTTCTTCATTGGGGGTTGTCTGTTTCTCTGCGTGCCCCATCTCAAGCGCTTCTTTGCTGATTGTTCTTTTCATCAAAGAAATACTGAAGTGTATTTTCATGTACACTTTTATTATTTCTGATACAATCTCACGGGTAGAAAAGCTGCAAATATATATTTGCCTGACATGTCCACCTGGACTCAACTCCAACTGACTAAATTCTACTTTCCCAAGAGTTGCCTGGTCATGTGATTTTCTAACCCAATGAGAGCCCCAACTGAGACAAACTTGATGTTAAGTCCTCTCAATCAAATTTCCAGGGATTTTCCACCTGAGTTACCATTAATTCCCTAATCAATACTACACTTTCTTACAAAAATGATAAGTTATGCCTATTCATTATGTAACACATGTTAAGGACTTATTGTCAAGAGGTTTCTATTTGGTAAATTCCTCTGTGAGAATTGATTTAAGTAATTTTTATGATAAATTCTTTGAATAGAAACTGTTGTGTTTTTATTTTTTTATTTTTAACTTTCATTTATTAGAAACATTTTTGAAAAGAACTATTTTTTATTGAATTATAATTATTATTTTAATTTTTGTTTTTACTAATAATCCATATCAATTTGTGCATCACACTTTTTGCAGTGCAATGATTAACATGATTTTCTTTTAACCAAGCAGGATTTAGTTTGTTCTATTCTAGGTGCTTGATAAAAACTGATCTTGTGTCAAAGTTATTGTTTTCCAACAGATATTTTTTATTAATGTTTTACAAGATGTGTTCAAAATGTCACGCTCCATTAAACAAAACTTACTTTACAGTAGCAACAGAATTTGATTTATTATAAAAAAAAGTTTGGATACAATTAAAACTCTTTTCTCATCTTTTAATTGATGAAGTCTAATGATTCTGTTGCAATTAGTCTTCTATGTGGTTGGTTGGAGGGTGGGATAAGTTCAAAAGATCCAACAGTAAACTCTAAAAATCTGTTTTCAATATATATCTATATATATATATATATATATAAAAGGAAGTTTGGTATGTATGTGTCGACAAATAACTCCAAAACAGGAGGTCCCTCAAATTCGAAATCTTGCATACACATTAATATCTTTCTAAATAAGAAACACGCCAACTTTGGTTATTGATTTTTACTGATTAAGGGATATAATTAAGCCAAAATCACCCAATTTGTGGAACTGTCCGTATGATAATAAAATATTGTCCGCTGCCTGCTTTTTGTTACAGTGATTACCAGCAATGAAGTTTAATTTTAGTGAATAAATTTTGCAGTCTAAGCCGTTCAGTTCGGAATATATTGCCTATTTATGGTCCAAACTTAAAAATATTTATATGGTTAGAAATAAAATAAAATAATCTTTCTAAATATGTAATTTGTATGTGTTTTTATCCATTGAATTATTTTTTATAGCAAGTTAAAAACACATATTTTGCTTTAGATAGCCGATAATTTTTTTCAGACTAAATTTTAACGTAAAATCAAATCTTTGTCCATATTCTTAAATTGTACACTCACTTTAATTTAAATTTATAGTATAGTATACTATAATAATTTAACATTTGATCAGTTACACTTTGAATTAATAATGTTATTTTTTTTAAAGATTATTTATCATTTTACATTAATTTGATTACTTTATTTAATTTAAAAAATATAGTTAATTATTGAATTAAAATTTCTTACTATATCATTATGTTATGTCATTCCCTAAAATCTGACGAAAAGAAAATTCCCTGACCTCCCACCAGGCCGGATTAAATTAAGATCTTTTATACAAGGTGATTTTTATGAGTCATCCTGCGAGGATCGAACTCGTTATTCAGTAGTAATAGATCTGCAAATGATTATTAAAACATATTTTTATCTCCTCTACCCGGGTTTTGCCTGGTATCCGCTGCTAGTATTCTCTCTCTCTCTCTCTTATATATATATATATATATATATATATATATATATATATATTTGTCTGGATTTTTAAAAATAAGGCTTGATAATTTGTATTACTTGGATTTTTCAAACTGTTGTCCTCATCTTTATTGTTATATACACAAACACATAACAATAAAGATAAGGACAATAGTCTGAATAATCCAAATAATACACAATACCAAAATATATAAATACAATATCTGAAAATTACTGAATGAAACAAACTGCTCAGAAATGTACATCATGAATAAGTATTTGAAGATATTAAGAACATAAAACAAAAAGTTTTATGAAAATGTCTTGATTCAGCATTAAATGATCCAAAAAGGGTTGATATGCCATAAAATAAAACAACCAAACCAAACCATTAGAATAATACATGTATTATAGTTGATTTTACATTTTATTTGGCAGAACATCAACCCTCGTGAATTTATTAATTTGAGCCAAATTTATTTTTATGAATTTCATTTTCCAAATTGCAGCCATACTGGAAGTGGATATAACATTCCTCATCATTTTTGGCTTTATGACATGTGTTGCTGTGGTTTTTGCAGGTAAATTTTATGTTTTTATGAAAATTATATGAAAATTATATTATGGAAAAACAAATTGGTTATTTTTCAATAATATTTTATAATATTCTTTGTCAGATGATTTAAAGAGGTGCTGTTACCATGTAACCCATTACTATCTGCCATATGGCTGAATTGTTGGTGATTAAACTAGCTTCCCAACCGACGTTACTTTATGACTAGACGCTGACAGGATGAAAAAATAAAACTTGTCAAAGAGTTGATGAAGTTTTTTGTAGTAGCAAGCACATGCTGTGAGTCTTTGATGCCATCAAGTGAGAATCTCTAGAACTTGGAATAAGAGAATTTTAAATCTAAAAGCATTCAAAAAAAAAAATTCTGAGTGTATAGCCTAATTCATCATCATCAAGGTGTGCCAACAGCATGGATTTTCTTGACTCTCTCATCATCCGTCCCTGTTGGCTATTACTTATCATAGGTCCTCTAAAAGGGATACAGTGTCCATACAGAGTTGATGAATGTAACATTGCTTATGAGTTTGTCTTTACTTCTTCAGCAATACCCAATATGTCTTGTTTGTCTTACTTGAATGATTTGTGAGATGGGAGGTAAGTGGTCGCATAATGGAATTAGATAGCTCGCATGGGTGGCCTTTAATTGTGGTGAGTGAAAATAATAAAATCCTCATTATCGCAATAAAAACAGCAGTATGGCGATTCAAAAGTCTAAATTGAACAAATGAGTTCTTGAAATCCCAGACTGTCACCACCAAGTTCCTTTGATCTAATTGCCCGAACGGAGGGGTGACCTCTTAGTGACATGTGGTCGGAGGTCCTGGAACTTTATAGAAGAAATTGGAAGCTCGTGGAATTTTTGGAATGTTCGATAACGTTCTATGTTCTAGAATGATCTTCTTGATATTTCCAGAGCATTTTATTTCTGGAAAATTCTTGGCAAAATTATCTATAAAATTATCTATAAAAATCTGGATTGACGAGAAGTTCAGTTGGAGTCGAGACACGCATGAGAGCAGTTGGGGCTACAGGATGGAAAGGGAACTGATGTCGCTAAGGTGTGAAAGCGTTGCTTAATATTTTACCGACTGGACGAAGTTAATAACACCCAAAGAAGTTAATGAAGCCAAACTCGAAGTACTATACATATTAAGACCTTCTCTCTCTCTCTCTCTCATGAATAATAAGCTAATTGAATAAATAAGTAATTTGAAAAATGAAGAAGTTTTTGTGATATCATTTTCTAAAACATGAAAAAAATCACTACGAGAAAATTTATGAATGAATGGCACTAAACATAAACAAGAATTCCCTGGCCGTAAGACAAGTGATATGTGAAGATAACCCATTGAGATAAAGCAAATTGACCGTAACAAAGTACATGTAAGGTGATACTTGCTGACCACAAAAATAAAGAGGAAGGTTCTCACTTTTGGGGTAAAGATTGACTGAAGGTGGCTGCTAGAATTCTGTGTTGGTAAAAACGAAACCCCAAGAACATTTACGTGTGTGCTGAACAAAGGTAGTGGCCTGGACAGAAGTTGATTTGGTGGCCATATAATATATATGCGTATTTAGTGCGTGCATCTCGTGCTGTGGTGAACAAGACACACTATGTAACAGTCGTACAGCTGCTGTTTTGGTAGGGTTTTGCTTCCAGGATTAGTCCATAACAGCACATAATATCATTATGTAGTTCCCATTTTGCTTTTTCTCACCGACCATCCTCACTTAAAGGAGCGGTACCAATTCTCCTACTATTATACACGATACAAGAATATCAAACACAATATTCTGCCTACAACAACAACAACAACAGATACACCGACTGATACAAGGAACAATTCTACTTCGTTCAGCAACCGCTAACGACTCTAAAAACATCAAGACAAGCTCGCATAATCAAGCCTAAACACTACAACTGATTCGGCCACCTGACACTCACTGACTTTTATTCAAGACACAACTATCACCAAAATTATCCTGTAATTCTCATTTCTATAACACCGTTCTCATGTTATTTTTCAATACAATTTTGAACTTAAAATCTGTGTTTTGTTCTTTTCCTCATCACCATACGCTTGCAACCTAATCGTGTTTATTACATGACACATTCATTCTCTGGCCCCATCAGGAAGATGTTCAAATACTAATGGATCATGTGAACTCAATCCGTTCATCTATACAGTTCACGATGGAGAAAGAACAAGACAACAAATTGTCCTTCCTAGATGTGTTAATAACTCGCACAGAGCAAGGATTCAGTTCATCCGTGTATCGTAAGCCTACCTTCACTGGACAGTATCCCAACTTCAATTCCCACCATCCATATAATGTAAAGAAATGTATCGTCTGTTGCTTACAACATCGAGCAAAAGCCATCAGCAGTGATGAGGTATACCAGAAGGAAATGGACAGCTTAAGAGAGACCCTCCGTCGTAACAATTATCCTGAGAGCATAAAATCGGCTATGAGAAATCTGGATAGCAGGACAGAGGATGATACCCAAAAACTCACCACAGTCTGTCTGCCCTATGTCAAAGGCTTGGCTGAAAAGATTCAAAAGATATGTAATCCCTATGACATCAGGACAACATTCAGGAGTGACTCAACTCTTCGTAAACATCTCGTCTGAGTCAAGCCCCCAACAGAATACAACATGACCAAAAATTGTGTGTATTCCATCCCATGCAGCTGTGGCAAAGAATACAAAGGTGAAACATGCTGTCCACTGAAAGTAAGACTAGAAAAACATCGTAAAGCAGCGGTTCGAGGAGAAATAGAAAAATTGGGTATGGCTGACCATATATGGAATGAAAAGGGAAACCATCTGCCCTTATGGGATGAAGTTAGAATAATAGATAGAGAAGAACATTGGAAGAGAAGACGCCTCAAAGAATCAGCTCATAAGATAGGCTGTACTGGGTTTTTAAGTAGACCGAGCATAAAAATGAATACAATATGGGAACCCATAATTAAAAAGGCAAGATCAGATTAAAAAAAATCAAAAACAAAAAACAAAAAAAAAACACACAATATGAGTTTAGGTAAAAAATCATACATAAAAATGAATAGGTCTAAGCCAAAACAAGACATTAGGTTTATAAGTTCCCAAAATTCACACTGAATTGTCCAATTGGACACATGCCTTAGTGGATAAGGTAGTTAAGTTAAGACAGTTCTAAGTGACAGTTATCTCTGTACAATTCTATTTTGACTGAATAATGTTCCACTTGAAATGATAAAATCTTGAGGTTATTTCCTATAACTCCAACATAAACAAAGGGGAACCACTCTTGACTGATAAATTATTTATTTATTTATTGATCTACTAGGAAAAAAGAAGACGGGTTTAGGGTTAGGGTTTAGGGTTAGGATTAGTTTAATGGGAAAATAAATAAATAAATAATTTATCAATTTAAGAGTGGTTCCCCTTTGTTTATGTTGTAGTTATAGGAAATAACCCTGAATTGATTAAAAAAAATTGTCTTCAAAAAAATTGTTTTCTTTTTTTTTTTAATTTGAAGTTCAGGATTAATTTAAAGTATGATTAACTAATTAATCCAATTAGTGCAGCCCTTTTTAGGGATTAACTTCATTAATTAGGATTTCCTTAACAAACAATAAAAGTCAGTTCTATGAATGAATAGTTTTAGAAACTTTATTTTCACACTTTTCTTAAACTTAATATATTTTTTCAGATGGATTTTTTTAATTAATTCCTTTTTTTTCTTATGTTCTTAATTGTTGAGAATTTAAAATCTATAATCTTATATGCAGCCATTTTTGTCTTTTCTTCCTTGTATTCCTTGTTTGATTATACTTATTCATTATTCATTTGTTGGAATATGTTTTTGTGGAACTATGCTTGAATAAATAAGGTATGGTCTGAACTGATCATTCAATTGAGATGTAATCAATGAATCAATGAATCTTTTGTAGCTATGTTACGTAGCCGCCAACTCTACCATTCCACATACAAGATGTTTATCGTGTCCCTGGTTGCTTATAATGGTTACTTTTTCTTCATCTGCATTCATTATGGGAGGTACATACAAACAGGAATGGAAGGAAGAGAATGCAAAGTCATAGGTAAGAAAAATTCTATGGGATTCCTTGTTTTAATAAAATATACAGGCTAAGATTTCTTGTAATACGAGTCAAAAGTTTTGCAATATTTTGGTAATGTGAGGTACAATTCAGCAACTCAGGATGCTTTTTCTTAGATCATGAAGATGATGAACCACACTGTGAGATGCTGAGCTTGCCTAATAGTTTCCCAGTGCTACTTGCCCGATTTGCCTCTGTGACTTCAAGTATGGTTTTGGAATTCAAACTTTTAGGTCTACCTGATCTTGACTGATTGTCAAGATTCTTGCAAAATCTCTTGAACCATCTGGGTACTATGATCAACTGCACTTCCACCTTTCACACAACAAATGTTTCGTTTCTTTCATGGTGTTTATTGCCCAGTTTAAACTTGTAAAGCATAAGTACTGATCAGATTAGATTATGTTGTACATTCATCTCTGCGGATTTCAAATCACATATCGAATGCAACAATGTCACAGACATCAATTATCATGATGCTACGAGCCACGGTGGATACCCCTCCACAGCTTGAACTGCCTCAGTGGGCCTCAGTGGGTACCCTCCACAGCTTGAACTGCCTCAGTGGGTACCCTCCACAGCTTGAACTGCCTCAGTGGGTACCCCTCCACAGCTTGAACTGCCTCAGTGGGTACCCTCCACAGTTGGCTGAACTGCCACAGTGGGTACCCTCCACAGCTCCCCTCCACAGCTTGAACTGCCTCAGTGGGTACCCCTCCACAGCTTGAACTGCCTCAGTGGTACCCCTCCACAGCTTGAACTGCCACAGTGGGTACCCTCCACAGCTTGAACTGCCTCAGTGGTAGCTTGAACTGCACAGTGGGTACCCTCCACAGCTTGAACTGCCTCAGTGGGTACCCTCCACAGTTTGAACTGCCTCAGTGGTACCCCTCCACAGCTTGAACTGCCTCAGTGGGTACCCCTCCACAGTTTGAATGCCTCAGTGGGTACCCTCCACAGCTTGAACTGCCTCAGTGGGTACCCCTCCACAGCTTGAACTGCCACAGTGGGTACCCCTCCACAGCTTGAACTGCCTCAGTGGGTACCCCTCCACAGTTTGAACTGCCTCAGTGGGTACCCCTCCACAGCTTGAACTGCCTCAGTGGTACCCCTCCACAGTTTGAACTGCCTCAGTGGGTACCCCTCCACAGTTTGAACTGCCTCAGCCCTCCACAGTTTGAACTGCCTCAGTCATGTTATATATGCGCTGCAAACTAGCTTGTGTCAAAATATTACAAAACTTTTGAATCATTCCAGTATCTGTGCATAATAAAATAAATTGCAAATTTTAATTCAAATTGAATTTGAAATTGACTTTATAAACAGTAAATTTCTAAATTATGACACTTCAGGGTAAAATATGGTCCAGATGTAGTCGTATTTTTTTACATTAACATTTGTGACCCTTTTATTGCTGCAATCTACCAAGACTTTTTGTCCCCAAACATTTCTGTGCAAGTCAAAACACTTTTGTATATATCAAAAACTTAATGACATTTTCTTCAGTTTAATGGCATTTCCTTCACGATAAAGTTGTGTGTATATATATATATATATATATAAACAAATAAACAAGCCTATGTTATATTGATAATAATTCCTTTTATAATTATTGAATAAATCAAGGGTTTGTATTTTCTTGGCAGTTGGCAGCAGTGAAATTGGGTGAATAGGAGAAACTTCATCAAAATTGAAGATAGCAAAAATAGAACCACAACTGAATCATTGTAGATAAAAGTACATACCAATATATTTGTAGAAAGCTTGGGATTTTAAGAAAGTTTTAAATGTCAGCCTAAAAATGTATGATTTTTCATAGTATAAAGTATTGGTCATTAATTATTAAGGCAATTTTAATTGAAGATTAAATCAGTAAAGAACAAAGTTGAATATTGATAATTCAACATAAAAAATTGTGGTCTTTTTCTTCTTGTAGCTTATGTGTGTCAAGCATTCAGTGTTCTGACCTTCCAACTTCTTTTGATCCTGCTTGGAAAAGGGTATACAATAACACGGGGACAAATCAGTCATACGGGTTCTATTAAAATTGCTATCTTTATGACTGTCTATGTTTTTGTCTATGCTGGTATCTTTCTTTGGGAAACAGAGGTAAGTGTTGTCAATTTTTTCAAATGTTTATTCAAAAGGCTATTTGCAGATTATGGCTTTCAGCATAATCTTGAAGGAGTTACTTCAACATTATATATACTGAAAACATATGAGTATTTTTTTAGTTTTTAGAAAATAAATTATTTGTCAGTCAGTATTTTGGCAAAATCAATCAATCATATTTATTTACAGTCCCTAAAAGTGAGTGAATTGTGGATGAAAAAATTCAGCTTGATTGCCCCTTTCTTTATTTTCTTCAAACCTAAACAGTTTTTCTACAATTGCAATTGTGAAATGGCAGTTGTATCAGCTAGCATCAAATTAATATGAGATTTAGTGAATTATTGTAATAACCAGAGACAACATACATAACAAAGAGGTTAGTAAAAAAAACCCCAATAGCATCCATTGGGATAAAGGTTATCACGCCTCCACTTCAGACAGTCCTATCTTTCCCAAAGTGTTAGAACCGTCCCTATAGTGTGTAATTAACTCCTTCCAACAGCAAAGACTCTGAAGGTAACTGTGGTACTGTAAACAAGGTTTATTTACTATAAAAAAGGATAAAAACTGAAATGTAGAAACTGATTTTAGTGACAATGAAAAGGAAGCAATATATCAAATAAATTGTCTTAAAGTACTAACAGTTGGATAAAACAATGGTGTGGGGTCCCCAAGTTATGCAAAGAAGCTAGGCTGAATAGTTAGTAGAATGTAGCATTAATGGTTCAGACACAGTATTGTCTTAATTCCTAAATCATCATCATCATCATCATCTGCTAGTAGCACAGATATCTATGACAATCTCATGCCAACCGTCTCTATCATTCATTGCCCCTAAGCGGTCATCTGCGTAGCATCCGGTATCTCCATAGAGCTGGTCTATGTACATCTTTGCTGGATGGCCCACACTGGGGAAGCAAGGATGAACTCATAAGTGATGATCTTCTGTGAAATCCCTAAATACAGAGACAAATTAAATGGAAAAATAAAGTGATAGTTACTGAGCTAATGGAGATTTTACAATAACAAGAATGGAGAAGAAGAAATATTACTGACAGGAGAAAATTACCACATTTAAGAAATAGACATTTCTCTGAAATAAACACTGCGTGGTACTGAGAAAAAAGCTATTTATCTAAGGGTCTAAGTGAGGCTAATTTAAAATAACTCAAATGAAATTTACCTTCAAGGTTCAATATATAGCTAATGGGAGGGTGTTGAATCTGTATGCCTCTTGAACAATGCCTAAGGTGGAAAGGAAGAAATTCCGGTGTCTAGGCGGTGAACCAGCAACATACTGGTGTCATATGGGATTTGTCCTGCCAGTTGAAATTGACCGGTAAGGGTTATCTATCTATATGCATAACATGACAAAGGTCAAACTAAGAGACATGTTAGATGGAAGGAATTAGATTTAATTCCAAACCTTACTCATATATATATATATATATATATATATATATATATATATATAAGATTTCATTCCAAACTTTACACACACACACACACACACACACACATATATATATATATATATATATATATATAGGAAGATAGATATAGGTAGATTTATTATAGATATAGATAAATACACATTGTGTTTTATACATATGTGGATTGATGAAAATATGAGAAGCTATTTATTTGTGATGTTTTTCACTTGTTACCATTTTGTTGAATTCTTCTATCTGTTGCAGTTCTTTGATCCTGGAATTGTTTTGTACCGATATGAAAGTCCTCCTGGTTATGGTCTGATTGTAATGCGCATCATTGGTTGGTTATGGTTTTGTTTTGCCATTGTCACGACTGTCAAACACCACATTGAAAAGCTGCAATTCTACATATTCTTCTTTTTTACTTTTACACTTTGGTGAGTCTCTCTTTCAGTTCTTAGCTTTAACAAAAGATTTTATGATTATGAAATTGTTTGTTTCAAGTGATGACTGAATGTAATCGTTATAATCAATTTCTTCAACTGCAAAATTCCCTTCTCCCAGTATTTTGCCGGCAATACTCAATCCGTCAAAAGTTCACTCACTCAAACGTACGTCTCACTTCACTTTAAGAAGATCAAAACACGACTTACCATTGTGTGTGAAGGTATGACTTAAATAATAAGTAAATGCTCTCCCCATGATCTTACATCCAGGCTAACCACACACTGTCTGACCCGTGTGGAATTTGCATATTCAACAAGGGGGACAGTAGAGGCTGATGAGGAGGCTGTGAGTTCAATATCTTGAGTCACTCGCTACACTCCCCGCCTTGGGCAGGCCAGACATATATAGACGCACTTAGTCCTTCAAAGTCGGGAATCCTCAATTCCACAGTCCCCATTTCCGCCACTCACCTCATGTTCTCTGTCACAGATTATTTCTATTTATTTATATTAAGATTTTCTCTACTTCTCTCTGAGTTTGAGTAAATAGAAAAGAAGGGAAGCAGAAAATAAAATAGAGAATTCAAAGGAAGGAAAAATAGAAAAAGAAAGAACAAAAAATGGTGAAGAGAAGATTGCTATCTAGAAAGTTATTATGAGAGACAAAAAAAAAAAAAGAAAAAAGAAAGTAAAATTGTAAGAGACAGAGATTAGGTAGTTTCGTTTATCTGGCCATGAAAAAATTCATGAATATTTAAATTTCTAAAATGACTCATGTAACATGAGTCATTTTAGAAATTTAGTTAAGAAATATTATTGTAATATAATATACTTATATATAAAACACAAATATTTAATGATAATATAATCTTGTTTAACAATAATTTCAGAATAATGAGATTTTATGTTGTTATTCTGAAATTATTGTGGAACTAGATTATATTATCATTAAATATTTGACTTGATTTATTGTGTTTTATATATAAGTATATTATATTACAATAATATTTCTTTGATAGCCAAAAAATGGATACCTTATAGCTACATGGAAAAGAAAATTTAAGACAAATAGGAAAATATGGAATTCCTATTTTGTTTCATAATTTATGAAAAAAAAGGGTGAAATATTAATACAAGTGCTAAGAAGTAAACAATAAATCAGCAATTATGACTTGGAAGTTACCAGAAAATATTATACAATGAATTTAATCATAATTAAAAATATTTGTACAAAGAGAAAGAGAATTGTTTGTCTAAATTTTTTAAATGAGGCTTTATTTGGATTTTTTGGACTGTTGTCCTCATCTTTATTGCTATATTCACAACGTTTTGGCCAATGTGTCCTCCCTGACCTTCTTCAGTTGTTTCTTGTTGAACTTGGGAACCTTCTTGTTGAATTCAGGAGCCTTCATATTGGACACATGGTGCAACGGATATAAGGGTTGAGCTCTAAGTTACAATTATCTGTGGGTTGCAGGTTCAATCCTGACCACAGGTGATAATAACATAGAATACTTAACATAGCTTAACACTTGTACCTGGTCATGGTTAGCAGAATTAGAACAGTCTACTCAGTGGATTGAATAAAGGGTTCGGTTTGAAGTTCCATGAAGGCTTCTGATTATGATATGAAGGCTCCTGAGATTAACAAGAAGGTTCATGAGTTTGATGAGAAGTTTTCTGAGTTTAGAAAGTTTCCGAGTTTAACAGGAAACACCTGAAGAATGCCAGATAGCACATCTGCTGAAAAGTTGTGTATGTAACAATAAAGATGAGGACAACAGACCGAAAAAAAAAAAAATAATATAGAAAAAAAATTGTGTTTTCAGGAACTTGAGTGAATTAGTAAAGTTTGAAAAATTCAGCATTATTATCTTTTGTTGGAGGATACATGAGATTTTAGAAACTATCTGTTGTAATCTCTTTCACATTTTGGTAAATAATGAATTTCACTTTAGAAATTAATAACTTCAACCAGATGGACTTAATGGAAATGGGATAAAAAAAAAATTGGGAAAGAAAAAATTTATTGCTAAATAAAGAAATGAGCAATATTTTAAATATAGGCCATAGAAAATATGTTTATTAGGAAAGATAGGTATTTGGATTGTTGAATATAAGAAATTGTGGATTGTCCTCAAACAAAAAGGATTCATAGAAAGCAGGTATTAATTTCAGGAAAATAAAATAAATACTGACCTAATTAAAAGTTTTGGTTCAAATGCAATGTCAAAAAAATAAACGAAAAACAATTGATGCAGGGATACATTATGAAATGCATTGAGCTGAGATGTGGTGTGAGATGTAATGTTCAGTTAAAAAATTGAATTTTAAATAGGGATTTACTGTAGGAGTGTGTTACTGAAATATAATACACCCATGAATGTGCCTTGATAATAATTTGGTTGAATTGTTTATGTAAAAATAAAGTATCATCTTCTTATCATCTGATGTACATAAAATTAAATTAATTTTTTTTCTTTTTTAAATTGAAATAGATCACTAAGTAGGCCTGAGCATATTCTAGTAGTGACCAGGTTTGAATTCAGAGTTTTCCTTCTCCTAGACTGGTTGCCTTACCAAGGTTAAAGAGCCCAATCTGTCCTACTATTTACCCATAGCTGGAGGAAGAATAGTTGAATTGATACCTTTCCCAAGGGTATTAGTGCTATTTGAACTGTGGCTTTGTCCAGGAATTGAACTTGGGTCGACGAATCCATTTTCTACGACACTAACCAGTACATCACCGCACTTCCGAAATAGAAGAGAAAATAAAGAACAGGATTTCTTATAGGCTCTATAATGTCCCAGATTGAATAGGAGGTGAAAGCAGACATAAGAAGAAGATAAAGAAGCATTTAAATGAGAAAGAGAAGAGCTTAGTGTCCATTCAGAATTTGGTAATATTTCTAGATTTGATTTAATAAAGAAATTTGGGATTAAATGAAAATATTTTGCTTAAGAAGATAATACTTATTGTTTCATTTTAATATTATCAATAGAAGAAGGTATTGCTGTTAGTGTTGAATATAAAATAGAACTTCTTAATAGAGACTGAGAATTTGTTGGACCACTCTCATGATAACAATACAAACCAATGGCTCTACATAGGTCAGTGAGTAGATATGAGTAAGACAAATATATAATAAATAATAGAGTTTTTGGCTGAGAATTTGTTGGACTGTAACACCACTCTCATAATAATAATCAATACAAATCAATGACCCCACATAGGTCAGTGAATAGAACAGCTGATACCTTTAACCATACTTTCTGGCAAAAGGAAACACGAGTTCAAGTCCCACCAAGGGTTTATCCTTTTTCATTATTATTTCACTCCTTGTGATTTTTTCACACCAACACTAGTTGGTGGTCATTTACTGGAGTGACAACGAGTTTCTGCATGTCTCCAGGATTCTTCTGAGTATTCTAACCGATCTCAACAAAACTGTTGTTTGAATAGTCTCAATTTCAAATTCCTTCCAAATTCTTGGGGACTATTCTAAGGGCACCAACTACAATTGGTATCACCATTACTCTCATATTCCACAGTCTTTTCAATTCTTTGACAAGATCCAAGTATTTGTCTACTACTACTACTACTGTTGTTATTTTTTGATTTTTATTTAAAACATTTAAAAAAAAAATTATTATTATTATTTATTTATTCATTTATTTTTTGTCTAATCTGTACCATTGTAGTATGTCAACCTTAATGAGTTGTGATAAAGATTCAACTAAAAATTAAAAAATGAATGAAAACTGTTCTAAATTATAATAATAATAATGATATGGACACTTTTTTTTGTTATTGTAATAAATCCTTTTTTTTAATATAAGTTATTCTTTAACCAGTATAAAATATTGTTTTGCTAATGGTAAATTTAAAGGGATATAACGGTGTAGATTTCTTTTTATCTTTTGTTGCTAAATTTAGTTTAATTTTCATTAATATAGGCTAGAAATAGTGTGTGTGTGTAGTAGTAGCTAAGGGGTTCCCATACATATTATTTCTACTATTTTGAGAGATCCTATTAATACATTATGATTTTACATTATTTTTAAATATAATGTCATAATTTTATCTTTTCTAATTATTTCATATTTATAGTTGAACTTTAAATTTATTACTGAAATTTTTTTCAAATAAATGTTTCAGGAGTTAAATGAAATTTAAATAAATAATTTCTCTTTAAAAGGTTTTGGGCGAGTGGTATTACATTTGTCGTTGCAATAAATGCAGTTCCATGGCATTTGCGAGAAAAGATCGTCAATGGTGTAGAGATTGCAATTGATTTTTCAGCACACTTAATTTTTTTGGTAATGTTTTTCATTTTTATTGTTTTTTTCTTTTCATCTGATGAATTCATTTTTTCTATTAAACTATTCTAAAATGTCTTCTAAAATCTTCTTTGGTATCTCGTTGGTTGGCACCACTAAGGTTGGTTGGTTGGTTGGCACCACTAAGGTTGGTTGGTTGGTTGGCACACTAAGGTTGGTTGGTTGGTTGGCACCACTAAGGTTGGTTGGTTGGTTGGTTGGCACCACAAGGTTGGTTGGTTGGTTGGCACCACTAAGGTTGGTTGGTTGGTTGGCACCACTAAGTTGGTTGGTTGGTTGGCACACTAAGGTTGGTTGGTTGTTGGCACCACTAAGGTTGGTTGGTTGGTTGGCACCACTAAGGTTGGTTGGTTGGTTGGACCACTAAGGTTGGTTGGTTGGTTGGTTGGCACCACTAAGGTTGGTTGGTTGGTTGGTTGGTAAGGTTGGTTGGTTGGTTGGTTGGCACCACTAAGGTTGGTTGGTTGGTTGGTTGGCACCACTAAGGTTGGTTGGTTGGTTGGTTGGCACTAAGGTTGGTTGGTTGGTTGGTTGGCACCACTAAGGTTGGTTGGTTGGTTGGCACCACTAAGGACGATGACATAGTGCCCCCAAAAAACATTATCTGCATCTGGACTCAATGCATAAACCTAGTCTTTTTATAATTTAAAATGAGTAAGATTAGTGAAAACCTTAACTCTTTGAACCTATTAAGCACAATATTTCAGGTAGAACACTATTTTACTCTACACTGTTAGCCCAATATTTCAAGCTGAGATCTATTTCTCAGTATACAATAAATGGAGAGAGATCACATCAAATATTACTAATGAGGTTTAATATGGTAACAATTATTTTTGGAATTTCTTTTAATGTTTGTGCTCCAGAGTGAAATTTAAATGTACTTTAGTACGTTTTTTGATGGTTTTTGTTTGCTCAAGCAAAGGATATATGAGAGGTAAGTCTATAAAGATATAAGGAGTTAATATTTAGTAAGGTTAGTCAGAATCTGAAATATTTAAAAAAAAATGTAATTCATTAAATAAATATACTATTTCTTCAGAAATTTTCCTCTGAAAACTGAAAATATTGCAAGGGTGTCTTTCTACTGCTCATTCCCAGACAGTAATTCATTTCTGTCTGGGTGATAAAAGAAATTGACAAACACAGATTTAATTTTTGCTTTCCATATTTGACTTTTGACATCTTAATTTGATTAGGCTGGTTTGTTCTGTGGGTTTACATCTGCCATTTCATTTACATGTTTTTTCATTTCTGTTAAAGACCCTCAATGGGATCTCTAAAAATCAAAACCCTCAAATCATATCCAACTTTGGGGTTCTCAAAAACCTAACTAAAAAAACCTTAAGATTTTCTTCTTCTACTTTTTCTGATCATGTGATTTTCTTCAGCCAATGTATGTATCCATGATTTCAAATCATTAGTTTTCCTATTACATTCAGTTCACATACTGACTCAAAACCTTTTATCACTCAAACACCACTTGTGAAGGTGTATGACCTTGGAGTGAAACTCCATTACTAGGTTCTGTAGCAGAGATTCAATCACCACTACAGTTTCTATAATCAATGACACATTACATGACATATTTGAGATATTAGGCTGGGGACATTCAAAAATACCTGTCAGAAAATATGGATCTTGGAGCTGAGAAAAAAAGTGATGACCCATAATATAATGGGACATTTTGTAGACAAACAGAATTATTTAAATGACAGCACAGATATAATATAGATAATATGCAGTGAAAACAACATTACTTGAAACCAAATCTATTTTCCTTTGGAATTTTAGATGAATTTTAGATATCCTAAATATTAACCAAATGATCTAAATGCAAATACAGTAAAAATGATTGAAAAACAATTCTTTATAATTAAAATATATATATATATATATATGAGATTTATCCAAAACTTGGTAGTAAGGGATGATTCTATATGTGATTTCTAAGATCCACTGTACTAATATTGATGATCCAGTATGTAATCACTGAAGAGAGCTCAATGTAAAATAACCTTTTAGATTATATACAGAGCAATATTTATCAAAAAATGAAGGAAGAACTCAATACAGTAATCCCATAATAAATTTATTTCGACGAAAAATTGGGGGCCCATATAAATCTAAGTTGATTTAAACCGGCTCCCCAAATTTTCGCCTCATCAGATGGGTCACAATTCACTTATGGACAAGCATATATATATATATATATATATATATATAATATATATATATATATATATAATAGAATTGATCCTAGTTGTTTAATTGTATACTTATTGTTACAGTTCAAAATAAATATGAAATTGTCCACAAGAAATCACTTATATTCTTATTTGCATAGTCATTCACTATTTGTTAAATTGTATAAATAAGCTTTTCCTTAATGAATGAAAATTTTTTCACAATACAAATGCCTCATTTGTTGTAGAATCCCAAATTAGATATTAATAACTGAACTATTTGTCTATGCCAGTTAAGTGATGAAAACTTTAATCATAGATATAGCAAAACTAACAGACAAATGTAAAAAATCTCTTCTTTTTTTTCCATTTTTCAAAAAAAATGTTTATTTTCAAATCTTTGGTTTCAATTAAAAATGTATACCAAACAATTTTTAAATGATAATTTTTACTATAAAAACTTACAGAAAAGATTTATCAATTCTATTTTTTATATAATCTCATGAAAATATAATCATTTTAACACCATGTCAAAAGAGGAGATTCAAAGGTGCCTCAACCAATGAAAAATGCAATGGAGTGTTGAATGCCAAGAGAACTATTTTGAAAAAAATTAACATTTCAATCATTATTAATTTTTGTCTTGATAAATATTGCTTCAATCTTGATTCTTTTTAAGCATATCTTGTGACTATTCTCTATACTAATATAATAATGATAATGGCTGTCAATTTGTATTCGAATAAGACCATTTCCTGTTTTTTTTTGTTGTTTTTTTGTTTTTTTAATCATCATAGTTGGATGTCAGTAGCATTTGACACTCTATCCTTGTGTTTTCTCAGATGACTCACCAGGCCAGTCCTGGAGAGACATACTCTTCCACATAAACTACATAATAATATAATAGCAACATATATTCATACACACATCTCTAAAAAAAACTGAGATACCAGGATAATACTGAGTACAAATTCAGAATCAACATATTTGATTTAGTTCAGTACATCATCATTTACCTGGATAGAAAAAAACAATATTTGGATTTTTGTTTATTGCCCAGTGTTATTTTCTAAGTGTTTTGGTCAAATGAGAAGATTTTCTTTTACTATACGTCTCAGTTTCTCAATGAACTTATCCGTAAAAGAACTATTACTCTAATCAATTTTCATGTATTTTTTCTACAGATACTTACCAGTCCATTATTGTTTAATAAGATGTTTCCATTTCACATACGAACAACACAGGTAAGCATTAAAAAACATTGTAATTAAGCGACACATAATTAAGTCAAGTTGAGAAAGTAGGATGTTAAATGAGTGTGAAGCTACTTATTCAATTTAACAGTAAAGAATCAATCATCATCATGTTGTACAATTAGCACGAATATCCATGACAATCTCTCGCCAAACTTCTTTATCATTCATTGTTCTAGGGAGGTCCTCTGTGCAGCATCCAGTATCCGCACAGAGCTGGTCTTTGTAGGTTCTTGCTGGGCGGCCCACATTTGCATGTTCACGGGAGAACGTTGCTTATGAGTTTGTTCTTCCTTCTCCAGCAGTGTCCAGCATGTCTTGTCCATCTCACTTGGATGGTTTGTGAGATAGGGAGCAAGTGACCGTACAGCTGCTTCCTTGTGGGGTGCTGTTTCCACGACTTGTATAGGATCACACGCAGCATTCTTGTGCAGCTCCCATCTAGCTTATTCTCCAGTCACCTTGTTAGGGTCCAAATGGTGCAGCCATACAGCAGCACTGATACAACCATAGCCTGGAAAAATTGTTGTTCTAACTTGTTAGCAAGATCAGATTTCCATATGACTGATAATCTATTTATAGCCGACTATACCTTCCCTTATTCATGCATTAACATCGCCTTCTGTGGATGAGATATTACTACCTAGGTATGTGAATTGTTCTACTGGCTAGATAAGACTCTAAGGCTTATCATCGAGTGTAGCGATGTCACCTTTCTTTTTAAAACACATGAACTCAGTTTTATCAGAGCTTCTCCAGGCTATGTAGTAGTGACTTGGCCTATGCAGGTATATTTGCAAGAAGTGCTATGTCATCAATGTAGTCTGCATCTGTGATAGTCTGTGCAGGATATCGCCTGCTTCTTGCCTTTTTTAGTGTGAGGCCTTTTTCTTTTATGGTATCTAATGATGTTTGGAGTACGTAGTCTAGGCATATTATAAATATGTATGGTGCTAACTGCAGCGGCTATGTCAAAGAAATCCGTGTCATCATCAGGTGAGCGTACCATTGCTTTAGTGTCTTTGTAGAGCATCATTATAGTGGTAACTGTTTCTTTGAGGAGACCGTATGCTAAAAATATTTGTTCCATTTTCCCTCTCTGTATGGAATCAAATGCCTTGGAGAAATCTACAAATAGCAGTATTGCCTCTAGATTCTTTGCCCAAGCCCCTTCTGTGATCCAACAAATAGTTAGGATCTGAAGGTTGTGGATTGGTTTCTGTGGAATTCGTTTGGTTTTTCCTAAGGATTTTCTCTATTTCGGGTTGGATGCGATTAAGAAGAAGAGCATTATATATCTCAGTAGCAATAGCAGTAAGTGTTATGCCTCTGTAGTTCTTAGCGATTCGAAGGTCTCCCTTTTTGGGGAATGGAAAGATGCATCCTTTCGTCCATTTATCTATTCTATTTTGTCTATATATTGCATTGCATAGCCTAATCAGTATGTCATTGAACTTTCTTTAAAGAATCAATATTTATACTAAAATAATTGAATCCACTGTTTTGTATCATAAAATATAAAGTATTAACTTGGTTTAATAAAATGAGTGGATTAACCCATTCTTTTGTCGGTATGACCTCAGTGATAATTAAGCACAAATGGAATAGGGTTGGGAAATATCCTTGTGATTTTATTTTTGACTTAAGTGTATCCTCACTGGTAGTGATTACTACTATTCCAATCCCACTTACAAAGAAATGAATACGCTAATGTAAGGGAAGTAACTCAACATATCTCACAATTATACTGACATTTAATCATAACGGATTTTGCCATTCAAATTAGCAAATATTGTTCCTTTTGGTGAAGATCAGGTAATTTATGCTTTCAATTTTTGTTCTCTTTCTTTTTAATTGTATCTTTGCTGTGTTATCCTCTTTCTCTTTCGATGGAATAAAAAATGAAAGACTATTTCATGCAATTGTTAATTTCATAGAAATTTGCTAGAACTTAAGAAGATGAAAACAAAAACAAGTATTGTATGACAAAGAATTTCTTTCTCTGTGATTCTATTTATTCCTTGAAGCCAAATTATTTAAAAAATTATAATAATTCACTCTACTCAGATGGTTTGAGGATAATCCGTGATTGTCTTGTCATAAAAAAAGAAGATTCAATTTCTAGTGACTTGAAAATTTCTCTAATTAGTTGATTTGCCTTATTCTTATAAAATTTTCTGGAAAATAAATTTATTTAAATAAAAAATAAATTCATGAAGGTGACATATTTTTTGATGATTCTTTTGTTTTTTGTATTTCAAATTATATTTTAATGTATTTCAACAATCTGTTAATTAATGCAGTTTTGTTCAATGTGATCATGTTAATTGGAACCATTCTTATATGTGTTAAAATTGGGATTAATACTATTTCATAATTTCTATAAGGAAATAACTATATACGAGTGATTTAATCATATTATAATAAGAATGATGCGACAATTGAATCGGAAAAAGGTTGTGACTGAATGTTTTGTAATTTAGAATGAATAAAAGATCAAATAATTAATATGGACCCTCATTTTCAAGCATTATGGTAGTGAATTTTTATAGTGAATCATTCACATTTGTGATTTCTAATACTGGGCAACAATTTTGAACATAATTTCTGTTGTTTGATTTTTCATTTTGTTTAGACTATAAATGGCATGCTGATTTCAAAACTGTAGTCAGTTTCCTTCTATCACATCAAGTTTTTTTTTCTCTACAACTGCATAATCACAATTGTATTGGGTGTTCATAAGTAATAGGACTGGTCAGCTGATTGCTTTTATTATTCTATTGATAAAGAGAAAGAATTTTTCAGATCTGGTGATTTTAGGTTGATTCCCAGTCATTTTTTCTTTCTTCATCACAAGTATGGCACACTTGTTGAAGCCAAACTCCATCCCTATATCTTGGCTGTATATTCTTATGGTTTATTATTATTATTATTATTATTATTATTTCAGATTATGCCCAGTGACTCAGACAGTTCTTCCGGTATGGATACAGAAATACAAACAATTCAGCTAGCAACAGTTTCTTCATCTTACTTGATGGGCCAAGGACCTAATATTGCAAACATGTTTATAACAAGCAACACACTTACTACAAAGATTCCTAATCAAGAATTGCCCGACAATAATCTTACACGTCCTGTTATGCCGGTAAGTATGCATCCTGTAAGAAGACAAGATGTTCAAATTTAACAATGTGTCCTTCTCTTAAAAATACACATCTCATACATTTTAGGTCATTTCGTTTTGTTTTATTGACAATAATTTCTCATTCATAAATATATAGTTTAGAACTGAGACATTTTTATTATAATGTTTGGTATTTTATGATAATGTCTTTACAAGACAATTTCTTCTTCTCATATGGGATTTGCAATGATGCTTACCACACTCATTATTTCTTAAGGTAGGTAACTATTGAATGCTAATTCTGAAGTAAGTAAAGTAAAATCGTCGAGGTGGCCTGAAGTCGATATCAGCCAAGCAGCGAAGGAGTCTATCACCTTTTCACTAGCGCTAGACCAATGAGATTGTTTTTTTTTAGCGTCTGAGGTAGGGCGCCACACCTACCATCAGCTCCTCACTTTACTGCACAGATCCCTGTGCTACTCATATGCTGAGTTGGCGAGGGCCGGTATCGAACCAGGAACCTTGAGGTTCCCAGCCGAACACTTTACCGACTGAGCTAAACTGGCCCTTTGCCCTTTATTCTTTAATTACAATATAAATTTTATAAATAAGTTGTGAAATTGATACTTTGAGTGTAAATAAATAAAAAAAAATTTTATAAAATATTAAAAGTTACCTTCCTCTAAAGTATAATAACACTATAAATCATTTTTTAAATATTCTTATCAAATATCAATACTCGATTAAAACTATAAGAATAAAAAATATATTTCAAGATTTATTTTGTAATTACACCAAAATGGAAAGAATCCATTTTTTTTAGATAAGCAAATACAGAAGTAATAAAATTTATTTGAAATAATAAAAATCAGATTCATTATATCACTCGTGTACTTGGACTAATGCCCTAATGTTGGTTGGTATTATAGTCATAGCATTTTGGTCATTGTACACTTTGACCTTCTGACCTCATGAGTCTGTCATAATTAGTAACCTTCTTGGAATTTGAATTTCAAGAAGGTTACTAATTATGACAGACTGAACCCTTTAATCAATATATGTTAGTAGATTGTTTCTCATTCTACCATCTTTGATGATATCTCATAACAGTTCATTTGTCTTTGTGATGTTGCTTGTCTTTCCCATTGAACACCAAGTATACAACTTTTCATACACTACCTGACCTGAGGATGAGGACACTAACTCACAATTGAATAAAAATGATAATTTCTCATTTTAGAAATTAAACCAAAATAGTCAAATTCTTTTACATCAGTTTTCATGTGTTAAAAATTCTGGTTTCTTTCTGATAACAATATGAAATTATTACTAAGAAAATTCACCTGTTTTCCTTTTTAATTGATTATTTGTAACAGAAAATATGCCTTTTGGAATTACTGGTAGCTTGTTTGTTTTAAATAAAGATTTTCATTTTCTAATATAAAAAAAAAAATCCTGTGTCTATTCAAAATACAAAATTAATTTCTACAATTGTTAAAATATCTTCTAAATATTCTAAATCATATTGTTTTTTAATTTTTATCTTTTCTGCAGAAAGACCATAACACTGAAACCATCACAGTTTTGATGACTTAAATAAATCAATTATTTGAAATGGACATTTTTTACTCTTTTTGTTTGTTTGATTTCTTAACGTGTAAAAATAAAAATCTTCAAAGAATTCAAGAAACTGAATATAATCATGTCTATATCAAGAAACTGAATATAATCATGTCTATCAAGAAACTGAATATTTTTATGAATATAATTTTAATGATTTGTTTTTTGTTTGTTTTTTTTTTGGTTGGAATATCTATTTATTCAGAAATGATGACAATATTCAATGTTAACTGTTTAATCATTTAAAAATTAAATAATTTTCTCTTTTATTTCTAATAAATGTAAAATAAGAAATATAAAGAATGTTACATTTTTAAACATTTTTAATTCATTTCCTTATGTCATTTTCTGGCTTACATCTCTGAAAGTTTATCATTTGAAATACAATAAACATTTTTATTTCTTTTAATGGTAATACAAAACTCAAACTCAAGAAAATTGACTGCATATAAAGTGGATAGCAACTTTATTCATTCTTCTGAGTAAAACTTACAAAATTTCATGTTATTCACAAATCTTTCTCAAATGGGCAAAGTTTTACACAATTTATAAATGTTGCATTTAAAACTTCTCAACAAAGACAAAAACAAACTACCTTTTTTTTTAGTAATTACTTTAGCATAAAAATGATACTATAAAACTCTACACCTTCTCTAGGGTGACACATCATGATACAATGATTAGCAAACTAGTCTCATAGATCCATTGTACTGAATAGTGGGTGTATTTTTTGATGGGGTTGACTGAATAGTGGGTGTATTTTTTGATGGGGACTGAATGGGGGGTTGACTGAATAGTGGGTGTATTTTTGATGGGGTTGACTGAATAGTGGGTGTATTTTTTGATGGGTTGACTGAATAGTGGTGTATTTTTTGATGGGGTTGACTGAATAGTGGGTGTATTTTTTGATGGGTTGACTGAATAGTGGGTGTATTTTTGATGGGGTTGACTGAATAGTGGGTGTATTTTTTGATGGGGTTGACTGAATAGTGGGTGTATTTTTTGATGGGTTGACTGAATAGTGGGTGTATTTTTTGATGGGGTTGAAATATTTGTTATTTGATCAATGCAGAACTTTGGTTTTTATCTAATCTGAATCATATCTGATGGGAAAAAACTGAATATTTTAGATCATTACTCTGTTGGAACATGTGATCCAAGTGTGATTTCCTCAATGAAATAAACAAACAAATACACACACAAACTCACACAATTTTCTAAATAAGGCAAATGACTTATCATTTTTTCATTTGGACACAATTCATTACAAGAAATTCAACAATTTACAAGACGCTTTCAAAATGAACACTTCAGCAAAGTTCAGAAAACTTTTCTACTTTTTCATACATTATCATATTGTTAAACCAAATACTTAGATACAAATACAAAACCAGTTTAATCAACAGATATTACAACACAAAAATCAACTACAAATCAAACTTGTGTATTTCAATTTAAAATCTTTTAAAAATATCCAACTTTTGTTCTATATCTTTATAGATACTTCAAAGATTGGAAGTAGGACATTAGAATTTCCTTACAATCAAAGAATGAAGAAGCTTTACCTTGCTGATAGAAATTCATTTTATCTTTTATTCAACACAAGTTCACACATTAAAATAATATTATTTTTGGATATATATTTTAACTTAACTTTAGATGCCACTCCAGTTTCCTTGTTTTATGCTGCTTTTAAATAATGCTGTTTCTTCTTTTCCCATTTGGTTAGTTTTGTCACAAACAGCATTAACAGATCTTTTCTGTTCATACACAAGTAAGATTTGTTAAAACAGAAAATGAATTTACTTTGAATTTGAAACCAGAAACTTTGAGTAAATTTACTGTCTGAAACTATGCAGATTTTTACTAAGCCATTTTTAGTAAAAGGTTCTAAAACAACAAATGTTGCACACAGACTTTGTCACTGTTTTGAAAGTTTTAGATGCAAAATGTATTATTTGATGCAAAACTTTACTTGTTTGAGAAAACATTTTGAATAACATGTGTTATAAACAGGGTTATGGTGTGAAGCGTATGGTGAAGAGGAAAAAACAAACACAGATTTTAAGTTTCAACAATTCTATTGGAAAAAGGAACATGAAAAGGCGACAAAAAGCTGAAAGTGAATTTAAGAGAGAAAGTCTGATTTTGGTGATAGTTGCGACGTATGGTGATGAAATCAGTGAAGTGGGGTGGTGATGTGGGCAGAATTTTGTGTTTTGGTATTCTGAAGTCGATAGCGGGTTTGTATCGTGTATGAAAGTTGGCGTATTCCTGTTGTTGAATGATGTGGAATTGTTCATCTGTTTGACTGCCGGTCGGTCAGATTTTGGGTAGAGGTAGGTGAAGATGTAGGTCGGCCACCTTGTGATGTGCTCGTGGTATGTCGCCGCTGGTGTCTGTGATGTCGGTTCTTCAAAGTTGATTTATATAGGTTGTCAGGACCCAAAATCGGATCAACTGAGATCTTTTTCATTTCACCTGGGAATTGTTTGGATTGGATGAAAATGCAAATTTTATTTACAAAATTATTTTCTTTATTGTTTAGGAATTCTTGTTTTCCAGCCGGAAGTTCAGCTGGAGCCTATGCGTAGAACCGTGTTATTTTGGTCACTTCGCTTTAGGCTACTGTTGAGTAAACTTCCGTTTGGCATCAGCAACTTATATTTTATTTTGTTGGCGAGTGTATCTCTTTATTGCGGTGTGTGCGCTAATTGATTTGCTGAATTAGTGAATCGAGAGATATCTATATTTGTGTATATAACAGAGCTCCCCCAGATATCGACTCGATTCACAATGGGTATGGGTATGTATGTGTAAGTGGTGTATTGAGGAATCTTATAAAATAAAATTTGTTTCAGGTGTGTGTGAAATTGTCGTCTTATTAATATTATCATTGTAGGTTTTATTTTGTTTTCTGGTTGTTGGTGTGAGTTGTGTGTTGACCTGTTTGCCCCATACAGAGGTGGAAGTGAGAGAAATTGTGTATTCGTGTGAGTGTCACATCTGTGTGTGTGTGTGTGTGTGTTTCAGTCAGTAAACTGTTTTTATCATTTTATGGAAAATTCTCAAAGTAGATTTATTTTGGAGACTATAAGTCATAAAATATGAAAGTTAAGATGAGAAAAGATTCCAATGTCAGGTAAGTATCATCATCAAAAGTAATAGTAAAACAAATTGGAAATTTTCAGTATAGAAAAACAAAGATTACAAAAGAAATAGTTTCAAAACATTATTAGTTCAAAACTATTTTAGACACTTTCAATTCATAGTTTTATTGAAAAACACTTGAAGTTTATTACAGCAACATAATAAACTGAAGTGCCAACAAAATTATAGACTGATACCTAATAACATGTAGCTCCTTTAATCTGAATAAAAGCAGCATACTCTTGCTAATGTTGCACTAGAAAAGTTTAAGTTCAGATCCAACAATTTTTGATTTCATCATTGGGAAACCATGTTGTAGAAAAATGTAATTAATTATGCAGAATTTAAATTTCCAAAAATCAAAATAAAATAAAATGGCTTATTAGAATAATTATCTCCATTTAATTAAAGATTATAGTAGTTCTTCAAGCTTGAGATATAAAAATAATTTCATAGCATTATTGCTTTATTAGGATTAATAATTCAGATAAAAATAAAAAATATTGAAATTGATAAATATCTTAATTCCACAAAATATTTCTATACAATGCTATGAATTTTTTACAGAACAAAATAAATTTTATAAGATAATATCAAAAATTTAATTGGGGTAAATCTCTTTTCTTTTATAAAATATGTATTTATCAAACCACTCTGCATGGTCAATATCTTAAGTGGAGTTTAACAGGTTTGAATTCAGAGTTTTCCTTTTCCTAGACTGGTTGCCTAAACAAGGTTAAAGAGCCCAGTCTGCCCTACTATTTACCCATAGTTCGAAGCGCTATATCAAATGCAAATGGCTTCATCAAGGATTTGAACTCGTATTGCCAAGTCCATTTCCATTGATGGTAACCATTAAATAACATTAAATAACACGCCTCCACATTTATCTTTTATAGTAGCAATTACCATCTGTAACCATTCATAACAAAAGAAATTATTTTGATATTATTATCAAATCTTTTTTTTATTTTATCTGACATAGATGGATGCTTAATACATCTTATATATTTTATATTTTTCTGCATAATTTAAAAAAATCAAACTGTTTGCTGATTTGAAATATTTCATGTGTGGTTCAGGTCTGTTTCTATATTTTTGTTTTTTGAACTTTGACACATCATCCATTCATTTGAAATATGTCATCAATCATTTCAATACATTTAGAATCTTTTTTATGTCACAGGTAAATTTTTACAACATACAAAACCATCAGTGATACACATAAGTTGCTGGATATCATCGAACACTGTGCAAATAAAATCTTGTAATAGAGGAAAAATATATGAATCTAAAGAGGATGATTTGTGATAAAATTGAAATCTCTTGATATTTTTTGTTTTGTTAAAATGTCCAATTAGGTTAATAAAATGCTTTGGGGGTCAGGCGTTCCAGGATAAGTGGAACATCCACTATAAAGCCGGCACCATTTTTACTCACTGCACCTCTTCCTCTTCTATGGGGGAAGGCAATACTTATCATATAACAGGATTGTCAGTTATATTCTGGATATATCTATTCGCCACCCACAAAATCTTTTCAAATGAGACAGTGGATACTTAAGTTTAGAGTTATTTTCTCACACAAAAAAAAGCTGCCAATTTTAGAAAAAATGATCTCTAATGACATTAATGCTGTTTTTGTGTTAAAAGAATTTTCACAAAGCGAGGTGAAATATTTAAAGTAAGACCACTGTAAATCATTCAGGAAACTGCTACATCAAACATGTCCGACTGTCCATCAAATACTTATTCTATAAAACACTTAAAGAAATTACCAATACAAAACAAATACCAAATCATAAAGCATTATACCATATGGATTTCATATTGATTTTTACATCGATGACTAATCATTATGTATTTCTTTTCTTTTTCTTTTTAGTTACCTACTGCTCCTAGTCCTCCTCCCTCCTATGACACCTTATTTCAGGCACGGACACATGAGCCAGCAAACAAATGAGCAATTTACTCATTCTTAAGATCCAGCTTAATTTTCAAATTGCTCCTCTTCTGGACATGGAAAAGTAATTTGTTTAGACAAATTTGTTTCTTTTTCAAATAATGAGAAAAAGACAACAAAAAGATATCTGTAGCATTTGGTCATTACTTTCATCTATTTGTTTAAATGGCCGGTTTGCTCACATCTGGGCTTTTCTTCCAGGGAAATATACTTATTCTATTAAATATTGATTTATAAAATTGTGTATGCATAGAAATTATAAACAAATATTAATAAAGATATTTAAAAACAGTGAAAAAAATAGTTACAAGCTTTGAACACAGAGTCAGGATGATTTATATGGTAAATGTAAAGGATGGGCTAATTTATTGAGTTTGTCTTTGGGTGTGTTTTTATTTGTGTATGCATTCTGTGTTCAACTGGAAACCTCTTGTATTAATCATGTTATTAAATAATTCTACCTATATGAAGTATAATGAAAAAATTATGTAGAAAATTGCTATTTGTCTATTTGTTCTCCCAAATGATCTAAAGTTATTTAAAAAGAAAAGGAAAATGGTGTATGTGCTTAAAGTGCACAGTTTATTGTTAATGACTTTGGTTAAAGTTAATACTTCAAAGGGATTTTTCCTTTCTATACATCTTATAAAAATTATTCATATACTGAATTTTACTTGATCTTATTTTGTTATTTTTTAGTTCAATCCCACCCAGCATAATTTCACAACCTTAGTCAATTTCTATTTTTACCATTAATTCTCTCTCAATCCTTATTGAAATTAATGTATTTCTTACGTTCAGAAACCTGACATTGTTCATTACCACTAACTGTTCACACATGCAATAATATATACAAGCACCACTCTGTTACACTGTTTTTGCAAATATATACAGATCAACTGACTTTGTTAATAGGTTTTTTAAGTGACCAGAAGAAAGCTATAACTTTATTTGGCTAAGAAATTCTCAGCTAGTTGTCTACTTTATATAGTTTAACATAAAGATAAAGGTTTGCTAACCTGATGGGCACAAAATAAGGATCAAATTTAGTGTTATGTGACACTGTCTTTGTGGCCCATACAGTCCTACTGGCTAGTTGAATTCTCCATGTTGTGCTGATTCTTTTAAAAGTAAGATGGCTGCTGATATTGGTTGAAACTGCAGATGCCATGAGTCAGGAGTTACAAATAAAAAGAAACAAATGAAGTTGAGAATAAAATTGCATGGCCTTCTTTATTGATGAATGTTGTTACAGCTTCCCTCAGACAAATTTTGGGGGTGATATGGGTAATATTGAACCCTCAACTAAGTCAAGCAGACCTAATTATAGCAATATGAACGAACCTCAACCAGGGTGAGTGCTAGTCAGTCCTCTTTCTTGGTGTGTCACTGTTAACTATAATAAACTATTGTTGCAAACACCTGTTTAATATATGGACTTCAAAATAGATGTTTCAAACTTCCTGTAAAAGAAAGGTAGTCAAAGTTGAAAACTCCTAAGTGCTAAAAACCTTTAAAAAAAAGAAAAAAAAGAAAAAAGAAGATCCTTATCTTTTAACCTTTGCCCTTACTGGTGCCACTAGCTTGACATAAATGAAAAAATAAATGTTAATATTGGAGAAATCCTTTTCTATTTTATTACCTGCTTCTTGACCTCCCAGCTGTTTAAATACAACTTAACAATATTTTACACACATGACTGTGTTCAGAAGGTAAAATTAATCCCAGGGGACTTTCCCCTCAGGTAGCACCAGCCCCCCTCATCTAAAAGGGGTAGGGCCGGGTGTATTGCTCAGTGCCTGAGGCTCCCCAAAAGAGGAATGCCAAAGGGATTCATGCAATTTTTACACTGGCCACTGCATGATCTTTGGTTTGTGTGTGGCTCCCCATGTTAATCAGACTTTATTTTCATCTGACCTGGGGGGGTGGGTGTCCAGAAAATAACAACTACATATCCATACATATATGCTATACCTATAAATACTTGATGCAGAGCATATGCATTATTGCACATGTGCATCTCGAGATGGAAGAGCTTATAGTGTTACAGTTATACTTACATTGTAAATAGAACTGCTTAATAAAACCTTTTAAAAACTAATATAAAATCAGGAGAGAGAGAGAGAGAGAGAGAGAGAGAGATGTTGGTGGCTTTTACCTCAAACCATAATCAATACGGCGCTATCTCCTCATTAAATACAAGCCTTTGAAATTAGTATACTGGCAGTTTATATATCATGGTAGCAATATCTCATCTACTGAAAGTGATGTGAACATATGCATAGGTAAAGCATGGACTGTTATTGACAGGTTAAACAACCATATAGAAATCTGATCTCTGTGATAAAATAAAATGTGAATTGTTCCAAGTTGAACTATTTTATGGTTGGACTTTAATCAAACATGTAGAGAAAAGGATACTGCATGTTGTTTTGAACAAATCCTAGAAACAGCACCGTCCAAAACAGCAGCTGGTGTATAGTCAGTTAACTCCCATCTCACACAAAACATAATGAGGTAAGACATGCTGGATAAGGGGGGTGGACTCCTCATAAGCAAAATGTTGTTCTCCTCCTATGGATTCATACATAAATGTTGACCAACCAGCAAAAACTCTGTATAGATACTGGATGCTGTCTAGAGGACTTTCCAAGAGCAATGCCCAATAGGGAAGGATGGTGAGAGAGAGGGTCAAGGGAATCCATACTGTTGGCATGTCTTAACAATGATTCTTTAATTGATGGCAGACAAATTGATAAGAAAAAAAAAAAGAGATTTGGTGAAGATGATGAGAAAAATATAAGATTTAAACTACCCAAAAACATTTTCATAAAGTTTCCCCATTTATATCTTAGAGATGGATGATATAATCTTTTTAATTGAATAAGTTTGATATATGAAGTTCATTTCCACAAATTATAGGTTCATTCTTTGGGGAGTAATTAACTTTATATTTTGTTTGTTACTTGACAGTTGTGTCTCCTAACTCAAAACTTCAAAACTGACTCCCTAACTCTCTACTTGGTTTGCCTCCCTGACTCAACAACTTTTCCCTATTGACTAGATCTGTAGTCAGCACAGCCTTTTTTTTGTTGTTGTCCATTTTGAATCACTGCTGGTATTAACAAACAGACAAATATTAATATGAGCAGAGGCAGCTGCTTATGTGACAAGTTCCACAAATCAATTAATTTTTGTTTAATTATTGAATAATACCATTTAATCAGTAACAATCAATGACTAAATTGTGTTTCTTAATGATAAATATATCAAGTTGTATGCATGATTTAAAATCTGAATGACATCTCTTTTCTGAGTTATGAACTGACTGGCATGTACTACGACATTCCTTTATATATATCTTATTATAATGGAGATTGTGTATTTTTCTGTCTGTAACCGAAACTAAATCACTACTCAAGTTACAATTCCCTTAGTTATTGACGTCACATTCACCATGAATTTATTTTAATTTTAACCTCAATTATTAATAAAATTGTTGTACATTATTAATACTGTTAACCATATGTACATAAAAATAACATGCTATTATATTTATATATACAACAAAATAATGGTTTACAGTGTGAACGGGAAGGCTAATTTGCATATTGATATTTAAAATGTGATTTTAATAAATATGTGCTTAGTATGATTGATTTCTAACTGTTTGGTTTTATTTTAATGAATATAAGCAAAAATCTCTTCAATGAATCTTAAATGAAATCCATTAACAAGAAAAAATAACTCATTTTTTACTTCCTATTTTAACTAAATACTTAAATTAGAAAAAATACCAATGAAAGACGGGAGTGATGGAAGAGTAAGTTTTAGTTGTTCTATTTTTCGATTATACTCCCTAAGTTTCAAATCTTTTTATCTGCATTCTTATTTAGTTTCATTAGCTTTTCTAATTTAATCTAATATTTTATTACATTAAAACCTAAATACTTGCACCCGGAGGGTGCATATATTTGCTAGTATATATAATACAAACAAAATACAAAAGATAGATACACTCCCCGAGGGAGTCATACTGGCAACAATGGATGTTGCATCCCTATACACCAACATACCACATAATGAAGGAGTCCAAGCCTGTAGGAAGTTCCTCACACACAACAAACTCCCCACAGAGCAGATAAACGACATATGCCACATAACCCACTTCATCCTAATACACAACAACTTTCAATTCAACAAAAGACACCTACAAACCAAAGGGACCGCGATGGGCACGAAGATAGCACCCAGCTATGCAGACATATTCATGCACACACTAGAAACAAAACTACTCAAAGCCTACCCCATGTACTACAGGTACATAGACGACATCTTCCTCATATGGACACATGGCCTCAACAGCCTATTCCTCGATGTAACGACCAAATTAAAAAACAACACCACTACACTACACACCAAACCCATGGATAATCACACATTTCACAATTACAGCAACCATCCCAATAAACTAAAAAAATCCATAATCTATAGTGCATGCATAAGAATAAAACTTATATGTGCAGACCAACAAGAATACACTCACACCACACAGCTAACCTATCACAAAGATTCTTAAACAATGACTACCCCATAAACTAATAAAAAATGCGATTGACAAGGCATTATTCCTAAACAGACAAGAACTCCTCAAATACAAACAACACCAAACCAACGACCGAATCCCCATGGTATTCCACCACGGTCAACACATGCACAAACTAACCAAACAACTCACGAAACAATACAAAATCCTACAAACCAATCCCACAATAAAATCCACCTTAAAAAAACCCCCATCAATGCCAAAAGACAACCTCCCAACCTAAGCAACATCCTCACAGCATATAGAAAACACCTACACAACACCACTATAAAAGGCAACCAAAAATGCAACAAACCTAGGTGCCAAATATGCACGCACTTAAACCCATAATCCAAATACCACACACAAACATAATAATCCAACCCCCACAACTCACATGTGACAGTGCAAATATCATATACTACATACACATGGATACGTAGGTGAAACATCAACACCTTTTAGACTTCGCCTAAATAACCATAAGTCAACCATAAAACTTAAATCACCACACAGCAAAATCGCACATCACTTTAACACGCCATCACACAATCTAGATAACCTGAAATGCATCTTGATTGGGCATGGATTTCCATCCACTCAATCCAATCAAGAAAACTAGCAGAACTAAAATGGATAATTAGATTAAACACGCACACCAAAGGTCTCAATAGCGATACAGGAACACTAAAACCCTACACATAATTCCACAATACCCCCGCCACCACCATGACCCCCAGCAAACTACAAGGGACACAGAGTACAAACTCATAAATCACCAACTGACCAATCAGTGCCATGGACACCAACACACAAACATTACTACTACACTACCATAAACACCAGCTACCCCTACTAGAAGAAAAAAAACCAGAAGCCAGCATCACCATTACTGTCCTTACACAGTCTGAAGAAGGGGGCTATAAAAATCCTGAAAATTTACTAAATAAACTAAACTCTACTCAAAAACAAAAGAGTTTATGATATTAATTTCTTTAATACTTCATACAAATGCCCAAACCAGATATATGTACCTCCCACAAACGGAGACATATACCAAAATAATCTCACATCATATATATATATATGAGAGAGAGAGAGAGAGATGCATTCGTTTAATTTATTTTCCCTTTTTATTCCTAAAAATGTAACAATAAAAAGAAGCTGAGGATTAAAAATTTAAATTCTTCATATTGCAATATCTATTTTTGTTTAAACTCAAGATAGTATTTCAAAAACACATTGGTTAAAAACATTTTCATTAGTTCTCAAAAAAAAAAAAAAAAAAAAAAAGACTTTCTTTTTTCCTTTTTTTTTACAATTAGTATTAATTACAAAACAACAATTTTCATAAAAGCCTTAAATTCAAATTTCGTCAATGGAATCTGTCATATTCAATCATCAGAAATACTTGAAATGTTGGAATATTGGATTATGTCTGAAATACAGGAAATAAATTAGGTCTCACAACTATTTGTTGAATACACAAACTATCAAAATAAAATAATGGCTATAAAATTGATAATTGGCTTTGAAAGCAATGTACCTTTTGTAGGATTGTTTTATTTCAACTTTGAGGTAAGTACTTTTTAAGTCAATAAGTTAAAAACTACTTTTACTTGGCAAGACATTTAACTAAATAATAAATCCTCATCAACAGGTATGGATCATGTTCAGTAAATATCTATAATTTGGGAATAATCTACACATATTTTCCCCTGCCTTTTGGTTTTGTCTTTTAGCAAGCTAGGATTTGCAGAGCCATTACTAATGAATAGTGAGTTCAATCCTCACTGGATGCCCCATAGTTGTGACACTGTGTCAGCCTGACACATAAATTAAGAAAAAAACATATTCATAAACTTCTGATTAAAAAGTATTTATTGAAAAAAACATTTTGCTATTGAATTTTAATTTTATTATGTGTATCAACCATGTGATCAAATTAAAAATTAATATTTTCTAAAATTTAAGAAAAAAATTTAATTGAGTTTACAATTTCAAGAATATTAATAAAGATTAGCCACTTGGATCTTTCTAAACAAATTAACGTGTAAAATTTAGTCTTGGAAAAATAAATAATCATATTTTGTATTTTCAGCTGTACGAAGCAAAATAGTTTTAACTAACCGTAAAAATAATTCAATGGTTAAAAACATACAAATTACATATTCAGAAAGATTATTTTCTTTTCTTTCTAACCAAATAAATATTTTTAAGATTGGACTAGGAATATGCGAGAAATTCCAAGTCAAACCGCTTAGAATGCAAAATTAAACTAAACTGCAGGTATCACTACAATATGCAGCAGCCAGTCAGGCAATATCATTATCAGGAGCAGCTGGTATATGACCAATTCCGCAAATCGGTTGATTTTTGTTTAATGAATTAAATAATCACTTACTCAGTAAAAATCAATAATTAAATTTGGTGGGTTTCTTAGTTATAAGGTTATTAAGGTGTATGTGAGATTTAAAATCTGAATAACATCTCTTTTCTGAGTTATAAGCCAACACTTACATACCAAAACATTCCTTTATATATATATATATATATATAGAAGAAAGAAGAAAAAGGATATGCTACACAGAAAAGAGAGAAAGAGAGAGGAGGTGAGCACATGGAAGCAATAATGCTAATAAATATAAAAGATGAGAAGGAAAGAAAAAAAAGTGCGTGATAGTCATACTTTTTACATATTGAACTATTTAGCAATAGCTCTTAAACAAATATCAAACATTGTAATAATTAAATTATTACACTGTGATATATCCACAGGTCCTGCTAATAAATATTAATAAAACAAAAACAAAAATCATTTCAAAATTTTTATTATAGATATATATATATGTGTTTTACAAAACTGTATAAAATCTGGTACAAGAAATTGTCAGAGATATTTACAAAAATGTTTTTATAACACCAAAGTGATTGAGAATAAGTTGTAATAATAGTATTTCTATATTTTTAATAGTTTGAACAAAAAATCTGTTTCTCATTAATTAATTTCAAGTGACAAAGTTTTATTTAGATACAAAAATATCTTCAGATTAAAACTCTTTCTTTACTAACTGCTTAGTCTGCTTATGATCTAGGGGTTACAATTAATAAAAATATTTGTGGCCTTCAGTTCAATAACTTTATAGAAAACTAAATTCTACTCAAACAATACTTGTTCTGAAATATTGAAAATAGTAATTACATTTAACTGCAGTAAATATTCACTTTATTAATTGCTGACTTCTCTATTTAGATCTGAATGTCAGCCAGAGAAATTAGTGATATTAATATTATAATGATATACTTTTTCTTCATCTTTAACTTTTTCTTTTTTTAAACCGAAACTCATTCAAGTCCATATCTCTACAAGATATACATGGAACAGTGCATATTAGAAACAAAAAGTTAATAATAATGATTGACAATCTTAATGTAAAAATAATCTTATTGCATTTACTAGTGTGTAAAAACAATAAAAAAAAATTGGAGATTATTTATCTGGTTTATAAGATTTATTTAATTAACTGTAATAAGCTCTTGTAGCTTAGATGGTAAAGCAGCTAATACAAAACAACCAGGCTTTCACAAGGCAATGTGAGTTTGAATTTCACTGAGAGTTATACTTTATTATTGTGTCTGATGCATTCTGTTCATCACTTGTAGAAATAATGAGTTACAATTAAAAAAATAGACAAAATTAAGATGATCAAAAAAAAAAAAAATACTTGTTAAAATTAATAATAATGATTGACAATCTTAATCTAAAAACCAAACCAAACCCGGTCTTCTTTAACAAAAGAAACAAACATTTTACAAAGCCATTATTATCTAAATAAAAAAAAATAAAATAAAAAAAAAAATGAAAAAAAAAATAGATAGAACAAAAAAATGAAAAAAAAAATAGATAGAACCATAAAAATTATGATTCATTTTTTTTGTTTTAATTGCAAAAATGATTGTAGTGAGATATTTAATAGAGCAGTAGCAATAAAATCCTCTAATTTAGAAAATAAATGTTCAATCCAGCTTGCATCTAAATATTACAATTTTCAAAGGAAATAACTTATAAATGTTAATTACAAAGTACTTCCCATAATCATATGTATTCTATAAATCAGTAAGAAAAATGTATTCTTGAAAAATGCTTTGATATTGTAGAAATAAAATTGAAAAGAAAAATGCAAAAAAGAAAAAACAAAAGAAAAAAGACCCCCCCCCAAAAAAAAATATTGTAACAAAATAAATGAAAAATAGATACTACTGCAATAGCAAAATTAAATAATTTTACAAAGTTTAGTTAAAATGTAAAATAACACGTAGGGAGGCTTTTTTTAATTTTTTAAAACTTACATAAGAATATTATACAATCATTTTTCTTAATGATAGAATGATTATGATAATAATACCAGTTTTGGGCAATTTCCTATCACATATTGCTTTTTCATCAAAAGTACATGGAGATAGCTAGAACATTGAAATAAAAAAACATTTTTGAGGTTGAATATTAAAATTCAACATAATTATATGGCTGAATGTTAAATCTTAACACCATTCAGTGCTTGGATGATGGAATTCCTCATTTTAATATGCCCATACTCACCCTGGCAGCTTTAGTAGCACCTGTTAAAATCTATGATTACCCCCCCCCCCCCCCGAAAAAAAAAAAACCAACAAAATTTGTTTCCTTTTCTAGATAATTATAACTTTTTTCCCCTATTTCACCAATAAAATCATCCACCCAGTTTTGAGCACCTATTTTATGATAACATTTGATCACAGTTGACATATTTTTTTATGATTTAGCTAAATGCTCAAATCTTTTGAACACTTTTTGGCACAAATCATTTTTTCCATGCTAGAGATGTGCATGTTTGCAACTGATGCATGGAAATGTAAAACAAAAAAAAAAAATTTAGAATGCAAGTCTGAAGAGCTTATTTCTGACTATATTATAATACTTGTCAATTAAAAATGGTGAATTTAAAAGAACGGTTAATGAAGATAAGAATAGAAAAATATTTAATATTTTGTGGAAGTACAAATAACTGATGATTATCAGCTATAAATAACTTATTTGTTTATGACAGACAATACGTTATATAAATGAAATGGCAAAGACAAAATTTCATGTTGTAAATATAATTTCAAACTTGGAACAAAAAAATATTTGAAATTAATCCAGCAGCACAAAATAAGAGAAAATATAACAAATTAATGATGAAAAGAAAAATACAAAATGATATTTGATTGGTTATTTTGTGAAAAATCATTAATAAAATCAGAAATAGTTTGGACAATTGAAGTTCTTCTTCATATTTTCATAAACATTTCTGCTGAACCTTCAGCCATTGTTGTGTGTAGAATCTTCAAGAAAAAAAAAAAACAACAAAAAACACAGATCTTTTTTATGGGGAAACAACAAAAGTTCAAACTGGACCAATCCATTATAGAAACATTAGGTACATCAAGTATCTGGGTGATTCCAAATGATAACTGTTGCTGATGTAAGGTTATGAAGAAAAGGTATTGTCCAAACTATTTCTGGCATACTAAAGTGAAATACTAAAATAAATCCTGAAATCTATTATGTCTCATTCTATAGAGAATTTCTTTTTATTAAAGTTTTATCATTCTTGTAGTTAATTTGATATGTGAAAACAAAAGAATGTGAATTGTTCATTTTCAGTTAATAAAAATATAAATTTTAAGTTTTTCCTTTACATAAAAAAAAAGGTTTGAAATACACTGATGTACATAGATAATCATTTGGTTTGTCACAATTTACAATTCTAAGAAAAACACTAGTTAGACTTATGTGTTTCTAGCCATAAAGTATTTAAAAGACAATAAATCTTGTCTGAAAGGAAAATGTTAGAAATAATAGTGATTCAAAAATAAAATGTGATATTTGTTTTTAGAAACATCTACTTTCATAAAAGAGAAAAAAATAAGAATTCCTGCAGAATGAAATTCTAGGAGTTTAGATTTATCAAAATCCAAAATGACTGACAAATGTTTTTGAATTGTTGATAATAAAACTGCAGAAAAGGAAGATTTTTTAAATTTTATTATCAATGGATTATAAAGAGTAAATGTTTTGGATTGAATGTTATTTTACTATGCACTGTCAGTCTGATATTTTGTGCTCAATTAAAAAAAAATTCTGTCCTCAGATACAGGATATCTGAGAATCAAGGGTAAAGGACTCAAAGAGTTAACTACAAAAAATGCAATTAGTCACCTTAATCAAATTTTAGGGGGGGGGGTAAAAAAAGAAAATGAAATGTTGGTCATTAAAAAAAAAAAAAAAAAAATAACAAACCTGGAAATGATAAAAGATTTGTGTTTACACTCAAAATTTTAAACCCGAATCACCAGTTTGTGAATCATATGAATGCAAAACTTGATTATCTATTATTATACAAATATACATCTTAAATGAATAAGGAAAAGAAATTATTTCTCTTGGGAAGAAGAAGAAAAGTATTTGTACAAGATTTTATGCAAAAAGTTTACTATTCTTTTCACACAAATAGAATTGATATGAAATACACACTATTTAAAACAAACAATAAAAGATGTAAAAAAAAAATTGAAACTATTAAAATTCATACACACATTTTTAAAATGCAGTCTGTTGTAATTTAGAATTTTATGCTGATATGCATATCAAATGAGAGAAACAATTTATTGTAGATAATAAAAATCCTAGGAGAGTGTACCATACAAAACAATACCCAACAGCATCAAAGTTGTATTCATCAGGTTGGTCATACTGCTACTGATTTTTCCAGTGATATCAGCTGTTGGATAACTAACCTCTGGAAAAAACACAAAGAAAACAACATTTTCAGCTATTTTAGTCAATGTTCAAATATTTCAATAGGATGACAAAGTAACAAAATAGATATTTTGTATGAACTATGGAAATTATTGTAGGAATAAAAACTTCTTTAAGTGTATAGTTTCCTTATGTGACCATATCAATCAGACATCTATAAACTTATTGATCCAGGTCTCTAGATATCTGATGTTTATAGCAGGGTTTGTGACATGGGCTTGGATTGCTAGCAATGACACCCCCATTGGGCTAGAGGTCAGTTAAAGCCACCCATCCTCATCAAAAGTTAAACATTTTTTTTGGAGGAGAGGAGGAACTCCTTCTAGATAGGTTTCTCTACCAAGGCTAGAGAACCCATTCTGCCTTATGGCTGGTTAGGGATTCTTAAGTTGAATTATCCAGAGGATCAATAAAAAGAAAGCAGTTAATAGGAATTTCCGACAGTACTGGATAAAAATGTCTCTTTGTTAGCTCAGTAGAGCATCCTCCTAGGATGTACATGGGTCTGGGTTTGATACTGATCATTACCAACTTAGCACACGCATATGCCATGTTGGATCTGTGTGGTAGAGTGGGGAGCTGATGGTAGGTATGGTACTCTATCTCAGATGCAAAAACAATCTCCATAGTTTAGTGCTAGTGAAAAGGGGATAGACTCCCTTGTCTGGCTGATACCAGCAATAGGCCACTCTATTGTTTGGTTTGCGTATTTTGCTGTCTATACAATAAACTTTTAAAAAGAATTTTGCAGATTTTTCAAATTATTCTTGGTATATTTATAATATTGAAATATGAGAGTGAAATTATCAAATGTGGTATGCCAAATTAAATGTCTGTCATATTTTGAAAATATCAGTGGGTGCTAAAAGATTCTTGGTCCAAGAAAGGAATGACTTCTACCTACCTTTACCTTATGATATTAAACCTTGCAGAGAATTTAAAGTAATAATAATAGTAAACATCTTTATTTAAATGTAGTACAAAACTAGTTATTTTCAGAGGACTGATGTCTTACAAAGTTATCTTTCACCCCCCCCCCGCAAAAAAATACAAAAACATGTATACAAATGGTATGTGAGGTGTGTGTGTGTATATATATTACAGCCACACACACATGTATACAAATGGTATGTGAGGTGTGTGTGTATATATATATTACAGCCACACACACATGTATACAAATGGTATGTGAGGTGTGTGTGTATATATATATTACAGCCACACACACATGTACACAAATGGTATGTGAGGTGTGTGTGTATATATATTACAACCACACACACATGTGAGGTGTGTGTATATATATATTACAGCCACACACACATGTGAGGTGTGTGTATATATATTACAGCCACACACACATGTATAAAACAAAATCAACAATAAGCAAAGCAAAAATCAAAAACAATCTAAAAAAAATAAAAATCAGCAAAAATGATAAAGTAATAAATGCTGCATTGTTCCTAAAATAAAATCATTTAAGATCAACCTAAATATTAAACTTCATTGGGGGAGGGAGTGGGGGGGGGGCAAATATACAACAAAAAACAAATTGCAGAGTTGGTATCATAGGATTCATATACAAAAGTATCCAGAACAGTTCATTGACAATTTGTGTCCTACACAATTTTTTGAAACAGCATAAAGATATATAGTTTGAAAATTTTAAAGATTTCATTAAATATTTTACATAGATAAACGAAATTATTCTCAAATGTATTAAAAGCAATCCTATATATCATTTTATATAGAAATTAATTAAAATAAAATTAAAATTAAAAAATAAATCTATAAGTTCTTATTTAGTTTTGTTAATTTTCTAATATATTTTATTCCAATTCTTAAATACTTGTGCTCGGCAGAGGGCGCATATTTTGCTAGTGTTGGTAATAAAGCTGAGTCCGTAACCAGAAGCTCAGGTCGGGTTATTTCCCTTATATAATGGTCTAATTAGATGTTGATAAAATATTTAATTGTTAGTTTTTAATATTTTTTATATCACCTTCCTTAATGGATTGTGAAAACCATTATAAAAAATATTTATGATAGTATGAGAAACACTGAAATTATGATATGAAAGAAAGAGTGGAAAAAATTCCACAACAATAAAAAAAAAATTATATTCAGTTTTTGTTAATCAAAATGTTAAAATAAATTAATTAAAAGAAAATTGAAATAGATCACTTAGTAGGCCTGAGCCTATTTTAGAAGTGATCAGGTTTGAATTCAGAGTTTTTCTTCTCGACTGGTTGCCTAACCAAGGTTAAAAAGCCCAGTCTGTCCTATTTACCCATAGCTGGAGGGAGAATAGTTGGATTCATACCTTTCTGAAGGGTATTAGTGCTATGTGAACTGTGGCTTTGTCCAGGAATTGAAATCGGGTCGATGAGTTCAATTCCTGCGATTCTAACCAGTACACCGCCGCCCTTCAATATCTAATTTAAAGATGTTAAACATGTTCAAAACTTTAATTATCTTTATTCTAAAATAAACTATTCTATTAAATTTAATAATTTTTTTAATACTTATAAAACAATATGCAAAATTAGATAAAAAAACAACTTATTTTGCAATACACAAAAGTTGACCTTTACTTTTTATATGAATGGATGTATAAATTATTCAATTGAACTTCATTTCAATGAACATGCACTTGCTGATAAACACTGACAAAAATAAATTTGCAATTTTAATTTTCCTAATAGAAATATATTTCTATATTAAGAAAAGGTAATAATTTTTATATTAGATCAAGTCAAAAGATTTGGAATATTTTGGTAATGTGAGGCATGATTCAGCAGCATTGGATGCTTTTGCTGAAGTCATGTAAGTGACAAACTACACTGGACTGCGAGATGCCAAGCTCACCTGATACTCTCCAAGTGCTACTTGGAATCTATGGCTTTAGGTCTACCTGATCATTGAGGTTTTTTTTTAATGCAAACAAAATTTCCTAAATGATTGGTTTACTATACTGTGATCAACTGTACCTTCAGCTTTTGCAAAACAAATGTATTTAGTTGCTTCTGCAGCGTTATGGTCCAGTTTGAACTTGTAAAGTATAAGTTCTCAAATTAGACTAAACTGCATTTTCATCTGTGCAGCTTTTAAATTACACACATGGAGTGAAGCAATGGACAATGTGTCAGTGCACCAACTACACTGATACTATCAACCCCACAGGTAACTTCCATGGCTTTAATTGCTTCAGTCATGTGATATGTGCATCACAAAATAGTATGTACCAAAATACTGCAACATTTTTGACTCACACTAGAAATTTTTATGTTAATATTTTTTAAGATATCTACTAGATGAACAATAACCAATTATGATAAAAAGAAACCGTCTTAACAAATAAATACCACAAGTTTAAATAATCCTATTTAAGGAGAAACCATAAAGATATTCAAGAGAAATATTAATTTGCAACATTTACCTTCTAAAGAGATTTTCATTTCATTACCACCTTTTGCATTCTGAGCTTTGCAAACATAAACACCATAATCCTCTTTAGTCACTCTTTTTATTATGAATTTGCTGGTAATCCTATTGAAGGCACCCACAATGTGTTTTATTTCATAGCTGTAAAATATAAAAGATATTATGAGCATACAAACATAACAATGAAATTAAATTTTGAATCACCTGAATAATTTTGCTATTACTAATGTACACTAGTAGGATTTATGTAAATTATACAGTTTAATTAGTAGGAATATTTTTCACAATGGACAGTATGTAGAAGAGAAAAATGGAAATGAATCCGACAGTATGTTGAAGAATAATAAGCGAGAGTGAAAAATAGGAAATGTCAGGATGGTTTATTGATATTTGAAAAAATATCCACATATATTTAAAATGTATATATATATTAGACATTTGAGTAAGGAACCTAACCTCTCCTGTTGACCCTCACTTGCTGACCTATTTGGCCAATACCCACATACTAACAAACAGGTTTGATTTTGATTTTATGGTCATCTAACCCCCCGCCCTTTTATTACTCCCATTTGCTACTTCCTTTACTCAAATCTCTCTCCAAGAAATGGCTACTCGCCTCCCCTAACAAGTAGTTCTCACCATTCATTTTTCTACCTACCTCCCTCAACTCTCTTCCCATCTGTTTCTCTTCTTATCTTCCCCAAAGATGTCTCCTATAACCAATCAAATCTTTCCCTCACCACAAAACTTACCCACCTACCTACTTCCCCCTTCTATAAAACACTTGTATGATCCTAATAATTCAACAAAAGCAGAAGAAGCCGAGTTCAAAACTCCAGCGAAATATACTACACATTTTTGTCTGAGTTTTGTTCTTTCATTCCTTATTTTACCCCATTCTGTCAGATTCATTCCAACCCCCTTTTCCTCATATCAGACATCCCCAATATTCATCAGAACAAATATCAATTGTTGATGTTAGTTTCTGTTTAGCAAATGATATGAAGACAAATATACATATGCAAGAAACTACACCTTAACAATATTTTTAGCAAAAAACCCTAGCATTACTGTTTGAAAGAACATGATATACAATGTTTAAGGCATTGTATGGGATTTAAAATCACACACAATGCCTTAAACATTGCATATCATGTTATTTCAAAAAAATATATTGTTTTGACATAATTTCTTATGCATGTATATTCCTCCATGTATGACTTTCTAAATAGAAACTAACATAAACAGTTGGTATTTGTTTTGTCTTGATGAAGATTGGAGATACATGACTGACTGATATATATATATATGGTCAATACTGTAAATCATCAATCAAAACGCTAAGTGTTGACAAATATATATTTTTTTCAAATATCAATAAATCATCCTCACATTTCCTATATTTTACTCTCACTTATTATTCTTCAACAGTTTAATTAGTATGTACAAATAATAATATACATTTTTTGGGTATGTGTGTGTGTGTATATATATATATATATATATATATATAATTTGGAAAAAAACATTGACATGTATCGTTAGTAGTTTAGAATCATTAGAATGAAAATTGATTTATTTACAAAAAAGAATTAATACAATGCAAAGAACATTTTAGCTGAAAATGTATCAGGAAAATCAAATTTATCCAGAAAGCAAATAAAACTGGCATCCACAGGAGTGCCCTGCTTATGGCGTGGAGAAACCTAAAAAAATTATTTAATTATGGTTTCCAATTATATATAGTACACAAATGTACCTTCACAATCATTTTAAACATTTTATTATTTCAAACAGATCTATCTGGCCAATAGATGGGTTCCTAAGAAATACTACCAATCTGGATCAGAGTGGACCTGGGAGTAATGACAATGAAAGGATGATTCCACACTCTAGAAGTGGAGCCTCATTACCAGATGCAGTTTAGTATCATATCCAGGACACCCTTTTTATGATGGTGGGGGTCTAACCACTCTGCAGAGGGATGCAGTTGTCATATTTTAGGCCTTACTGACTGTGAGAGGAAGGCATAGAATTATTTTATATACTAAGTATCAATTTACATTTTTCCTATATATGTTATAAGCAAATTAAGTGAATATATTTCTTTCAAGAGAAAAGACAAAAAAAGCACAAAAAAAAAAGAAAAGAAATCAAAATGGATGCCAATGCAATTTTACTCACTTGCCAGATTCCATATCATATGGTTTTCCCATTTTTGTCCAAGTTACCTGCTTAGGTCCAACTTCAGGGTAAGCTTCAATAATGCAGACCAGAGCTTTGGTATAGCCAACAGCCTGAAAGACAGGGTCTTGGTCTGCCATTACGGTGGGACGGACTGTTTATGGCAGAGAATCAATAAAAAATAAATGAAAAAAAAACAAAAAAAAACATAAGTTAATTTCTTTGCATTTTGTGGATGGAATATATATAATTGAGAGAGAACAAAACTGAATGATAAAATGATTGAAAAAATAAATCAGTGGTCATATATGTTAAAGCTCTAATAACTTCCACAGTAGATGTAGCATAGAAATGAAAAAAATTAGCACCTTTAATTAAGAAATTAAGTTTTAAATATTTCATCATCTAATTATAGTAACGTATACAGACATTTACTCTATTTAAGTTGAAGAGACAGACAAGTGATAATAGTGTAGAGATTACATCCGTTGCCTGCTGAAGAGTTCTGTACAAGGTGACACAAAAGGTTTGTGGATGTCTTGAGGAGAGTGTACCAAAACAAATTAAAGAGCACCAATGTGTTGCCTGTGTCTATTGTCATCATACACAAACCTGGTGGGAAGAGGGAGATACTGCCCACGTGTAACATCCACACAGTCTCAAGAAAATGAGGACTCTACCATTGGACTAATAGGTTGCTGCCCAAGCATATAAGGTGGACACTTAAAGGTCACAGGTAGTGCAGCAGTGAACTGCCAAGCTCACTGGTCCATCTGAATGAAGGTTCTCTTTCGTCCACCTGAAGGTTCCTGTTTATCTGTCTGACAATTATAGGGTTAGTACCTCCTGCATCTGCCAAATGGTTTTGATAATGGCCACCAAATGACATGACTAATGTAGTACATAACACAAGTGCATCAAAGACAAAACTTCTTTCCCTCATGATGCTAGGATAGCATGCATACGTGTACTCCTGTCTGCATAGACAGGGGCCTTGTGCCCCCCAACAACTTCATTGCATTGAACACAGTTCTTGAACATATCTTCATTTAAAACTTTATTTTATCTTATATGTACATAGAGCAAAGACTCTACAACTTATACTAAAGATTTTTTCTTAAACACTCTTTATGTACTCTTAGTATTACATGTCATTCTTATATTCATTCTATAAAGTTTGCTCAGGCAATAAAATGTTGCTGATTTGTTGTGAATTGTTTTTGCATTTATTCTGCATAAGAAAATATCAAATCATACAACATTTCCTCTGCTACAAGTATACAAATTGTTTCTTGTCATTCATTTAATGTTAGTTGGAGTTATGGTACCCAAATATAACAAATATATGAAGACAACCTTTAGCTGTTAGTACTATAACTTCCACTACAATAAATTGTCAACACCGTCAGATGATCCTAATGGATAAAAGCATTGGTATTAAAGTGAATCTACTTAACAGAGTTTAATCAAATAGTGCATAAAAGTTATTCACTCTGGTTCAGTGGAAGAGACTGTTTATTAGAAATAGGGATTAATTATTATAATTCATGAAATATCCTTTAAGCAAGAACAGTGAATGAGAACAATCTACTCCTGACTCAGCTTGAAATTTCATAGGTTACCAATTCTCACAGATACCTGAAGAAGGTTGGGAAGTATAAGAGCCAAAATGCTGTGAGTAATAACTAAGATGAGGAGACTAGTCTGAGTATATAAGTGTATAATAATGATACTTTTTCATCTCAGAAGTTCAAACATAAATGATTAACATTGATTTGAATACACAAAAACCTTATCATATTCAGTATCAAACTATTCTAGAATTGTAGGGAAGATTGATCACTAAATTAACAAATACTACCTCTGTCCAATAATAGTTGGTGGCTCGATTTACAGCATGTCAAACCTTATTAGGTTATCTAATGCTATTTTTAAAAAGATTTTTGCAAGAAATTATTTGGTTTCAAGTAACTAATTATAATGATAATTTGTAAACAATCATAGCATCAAGTAACTATTCTTAGGACAAGTAATTGGCATAGAATTATAAAGTTTCAAGTATTCCTATCTAATATTAATAATTCATAAACAATTATAAAGTCTTGAGAAACTATTCCTATTTAATAATGATTTGTTTGCACACAGTTTCAATTATTCTTATTTAATAATTTTCAAACAAATCTATTTGACCCATAAATGGGACCCTTACGGTACTAGCACTCGGGGTTAGAGTGGACCTGGGAGTGATGGCAAGGAGGTGGTATTCTACACTCCACAGACACTCCATAACTAGAGCCTCACTACCAGATGCAATTTAGTCTCCTACCCAGGACACCTTTTTGGGGGAAAATGGGGCTGGGTCTTACCTCTTTGCAAGAGATACAGCCAGCATATTCTAGGCCCAATCAACAGTTGTTAAATTTAGCACAGTAAATTTATATGCAAATGTAAAAGTCATTATGGGACTGATGTAGATAAGTTTATTCATTGTTACAAAATGTATCATAGTTAAATTTACTAGATTAGTAAAGTAATTTTTTCAATTCTCTTATAATCTATTATCTAGTTGAATTTATTGGATTAAGTAGTAATAGTATTTGAAATGTAAAACTTTTGAAGCTCTAAGGAACAATGATATCTTTGGTCTTGCAGCTAAAAACATAACCCAGTACAACCTGTTGAATGTTACTTGGAAAGAAGATGGACCCTGCTAAGTAACACTTATGGAAGCCAGAAAGGGCAACATTTAACATGGCACATCAACAACCTAATAGCTTATAGAGAAACATCCATTCAATGAAGTAATAGTGTAAAATTTCATTAAAAAACATCAGAAACATTTTTTTTAGCTCATAAATGAAGTTAATTTTGATTTATATATTAAACTTGTGGCAGGGGCCAGAGGAAAGTTGTTGGTAATGGAATGTAGCTAAGGAGTTTTCTGAGTATCATGATAAAAATGTTAAAATTGAAATTAATCCTCAATAAAACAATCAAACTGTAAAAAGTAACAAAGAACTTGTCTTTTACATATATTATTATTATTTTTGTTAATGAGCAACATCTTACAAAAGATATGTTGTATGGTTATTAATTTATGAATGTAAATACTTTAATATTAAAATTCTTACTTGTTTATCATTCCCAAAGTTACTTAGAGGCTGGGAAAATCATATAGGTGCTAGGGCTTGACGTGACCTGCTGATTGATCAGAGGGGGCCTCTCCAACTGCCCGTCTAGCCTAAGTAAGGGTCTAAGTGGAGTGTTGCATGTCATTGACTGCTCATCCACCTGAACTCCATCCTTAAGCATCACGGGTCACCATCCATGGCCAACAGGTAGCCCCATTTGGGGGAATCTTACCCCTCTGCAGAGGTGCAGTTGGTGCATTCTAACGCCCCAACCGACATGGCAGGTTAATTGTAGGGGTTTTTGAATTGAGATTTGGCATTGGCTAGTCTGACTTATCTGGTCTATTTCTAGAATTTATGAAATTTATGGAATGTGTTTTTTTTTTTTTACTGCTAAGACATTTTAGAAAACAATTTTTTCTTTGTTTATTTTATCTTTTTAATTAATTTTTGGTAAAAACTATATAAAACTTAGGAACCATCACAAGACTTGTTTAATTTTGAAATATTTGTTCAGGAATAGTTAACATATCTTATTTGAAGATATTATTAAACAAACAAAAACTAAAAAAAATCCACTCACATCTTACTAAAACTGTAACGATTCTTTTGTCTTCGCCAGCTTCATTAGTTGCTCGGCAAATATATTTCCCTCGGTGGTCTGGCCGAATTTGAGATATGGGAAGTTGATATGACTGAAAAAGATGAAATTTTTAATACATAAAAATTCGATCAAAGGTAAATTAAACTAATAACTTAAAATGATGTATTTTCATGCAAGTTTCATTTGTCATGCTGTAAAACTATCTTAGTATAATGGAGATTTGGTGTATGTCTGTATCTGAAACTACATCACTGCTAATGTCAATACCCTCAGGAATTGCATAAGTTTATCAATGAGTATTAAATTTATAGTCAAAATCATAGATACATAGAATAAGTCACATTCATTAATGATGTCTCTATGAAAATCTGAGTTAGATTTGCCTCAAAAGAACCCATGTTATTGGTGCATTTGAAATCCTGCAATGTGACTTATATTTTGAGAATATTTAATGGATAAAGATAATGTTAATTGCTTCCCTTGGAGCGTTTGGACCCTATGCTGCTGCTGCTGTTGGAAGGAAGGAGTGTATTTAAGACCGGTTTTAACCCTTCTACTGCCTCTTTGTATCAGGACCAGTAGTTGTTGCGTCCCAGATTGTGACCCTTGCAAAGAGCCTGGAAAAAATGGGAGTTTAAAAGATTCGTTTCAAAGAAAAAGTATCTTCAACCGAATCACAGAGGGTTTTGAGTCCTGTTGAGACTATTTAATTTTCTCCAAAGAATTTTGGTCTTCTAAGAGTTTTGCCTGAGAACGGGTTGCTGTAAAAGAACTTTGTCCCTTGGAATTTTCATTCTATTCCAAGAACTTTTTGGTAGCCTTGTGGCTATAAATTCAGTCAGGTGACTGGACAAATTGTAAAGAAAAAAAAAAATGGGGAGAAAAGGAGAAAGAATTAAGAAAAGAAAGAGTGTTTTATATTTTGTTTCTTCTATTTTTGTGTTTTCCTTTTATTTACTTTGTTTTAAGTGTTTTTTTCCATTTATTTGTAATTTTCGTTATTTTGTTAATTAGAAGTCTTTGAACTTCTGCAAGTGGAAATTATCTTGCAAGGGATTCCTTAGCCAATAAATTGTTTCTTTCTTTTAGACATACAGCAGAATTTGTTATTTTTTGATTGACTATTTGTTTTATTTTATTTTTGTTGTTGTACAGTCGGGGCCCTGTTACTATATAGGGTTGATTATTTTGTTCCAAAAAGTTTTTCGGGGTAAAATTCCGATAATATATAACTAAGAAATAAAGGCTTACATCATATATGGTGTGGTTAATTTGCATAATGGTTTTAACAAAATCTGGTTTAATAAATAATTACTTGGTGTTATTGATCTCTAATATTATTGTTTTATTTTCCAATGTATTAAAAATCAATCCCATAAATGATTTTATATAGAAACCAATTAAAATATAATTAAAATAAGTAATCTTTTAATTTGAGTTCTTATTCAATTTCATTAGTCTTTCTAATTTAATTTCATTATATTAAAACTTAAATACTTATACTCTCATTCATTCCAACTTATTCTCTCTTTACTTTCTTCTTTATTTTGATTATTTGAATGAATATCAACTCACCAATCTGGAAATGATAGACAAGCAGAAGGGCTGATCACATAGTTTTATTACTTTTGATAAGAAATTTGACAGTAATTGAATAAACTCATCATTTAAAACTCTATTGAAAGAAAATATGGCAAAAAATATGAATTTATATTCTTTTACACAATATAAAAATATAACTGTCCAGATATCTAAGATTGCAATTTATTTCTTCTTGAGATGCTGATCATGATGTCCCATTAATCATTCCATTGACAGATTGTGAAGTATCAAAAGAAGAAATAAGAAATTTACCCATAATTCCTTGCCTCCATCTGGTAAGTCAGCTCCAGCTAGTCTTGTCCATTTAATTTGTGGTTCAGGACGACCAATGGCACCACACGTCAAGAGCAAATCTTCTCCCTCATCAATACTTGTGTCACTGCTTGTTCTCAGGTCAACAATCTTTGGCTTTTCTAAAAATACCAAAAAGTACATGATATACAACATTGTTTCAATTCCTCAATAATTCCTACAAGTTGTTCTTATAGTCCCCATATGGACTCTATGGAGTTGGGTTGGGTTTGGTTTGTCTTACATAATATCAACCTCAGCGGGTCCTTTAATGCCAATAAAGTTTTGAAATAAAGTCATTCTTAACGGATATTCAATTTTTTAAAAATAAATAAATTTTTCTATCTAACCCATAGAATGGACCCTAACAGGTACTACCACTCCAGGTCAGAGTGGACCAGGGAGCAATGGTGATGAAGGGGTGCTCCACATTCTCCAAAACTAGAACCTCACCATCAGATAGAGTTTAACATCATTCCCAGGACATGTAGACCCTCAGCCACCACCTTCTAGCACCCATATGATAAAAAGGGCTGGGGTTGTCATAAGGGCAATAGGGTTGGGCAATCATATAGGTGCTAGGGTTTGACGTGCCCAGCCGATTGGAGTATTGCAAGTCATGGACTGCTCAAGCACCTGGGTTCTATCCTTAAGCATCATGGGCCACCACCCAAGGCCAACAGGTGGCCCCATTGGGGGAGTCTTACCCCTCTGCAGAGGTGTAGTCGGTGCATTCTAATGGAATTGGGAAAGAAAAACACCCAAAATGTGGATGAAATGTAACTTCATCATCATAATCTTTGTGCCATGAGAAAATTTTGAAATAAAAATTAGTTTCCACTTTATAGAACCAGAGATATTTATGTTTTCAAAGTTGTTTACACAGCATAAAAAATTGTAACAAATCCTTTTATGTAGATCCTGTGGATCCTACAGACATCTAATGACAAAATGTCCTTATAGCTGGGAAAATATGGCAAAAGTGAATATAACAGAGGAAAGTTTTGTTTTATTCACAGGATATCAAAAACCAGACATAACACAAGCCAGTGTTGGACAGTGTCTGTAGTTCAATGGTATCTGGAAAGAACTGGTTAATAACCTATTTGGGGTCACTGGAAGAAGAGGGCCAGAAGATGAAAACTACTTCATCATAACAGATAACCCAACAGTAAGCAAAGAGGCAATGACAGTTACTTTAAGCAAGAGATGGAAAATAAAAACGACAGATATAAAATCTGCATTCCTGCAGGGAAAACAACTGGAACGTGATGTCTATATAAAACCCCCTATTGAAAGTAAAACTCCACATGGCCTCATATGGAAACTGAGACACAGACCCTAAAGGATGAAGCAAGACACTTCTACTTAAGTGTACATATGGACTCACTTCTTTGGGATGCACACAATTAAAATTTGACCCGGCTGTATTTATCATGAAAAATGGACACCTAACTGGTATCATATGTAGCCATATTGATGATTTTCTCCACACAGGTGATAAATCTTTTGAAATCACAATGCAAAAATTGCACAAATAGTTTATTGCAGGAAAAATAGAGGATGGGGACTTCCAGTATACAGGTTTCCGGATGGTGCAGGGGGATTATGATATCAGATTAAACCTCTCTAGATATATGGAAAACCTGGAGCATACTCATCTTGAACCTGATAGAACATCACAGAAAACAGACCAACACACAATGGCGAAACAGAAAATCTATTGTAAGCTGATTGGGCAACTAAACTGGGCTGTACAATGTTCACGGCCTTATTTAGCATTCAAATTGGTTGACATTAAGCTTAACAAGGCAACAGTAGAGGACTTAGTGCATACTATCAAAATCATTGGTCGTTTGAAGCAAATCAAACCTATCCAATTATTTCCTCCTTTGAAAGGAAACATGGCCGAAGACTGGGAAATATTTGTCTTCACCGATGCATTGTCTGTCAATATCTCAACAGGGAGGAAAAAGATACAAAAAGACGAATCTTAGTTGTTGTGTAACAAAAAATGCCAGTTGTGCCACACAGTGAAATGTGTTGAGTTGCAATCTGTCAATAATAGGAAATGACAGCCATTGTAGTGAGTTACAGTCAAGACCAATCTCCACCAGTTCTTGTCTACCTCAAGTTTATTCTTCTTCCACTGAACTGGGGCAGGGTCCATTATACAGCACTCCTTGCAATCTCGTATAGCTGACCTGACCAACGCCTTTGTGATTGCAGGACACATTCTCTGGACAAAGTAAGTTATGCACTGAATGCCAGGATATCTGCTCTATGTATGATGTAGATCTACTTGTTGGTTAGCTTTTCCATTAGGGTGGTGCATATCGGTAGCTCTGATCCTTGCTTCAGTGTGATTAGCTACCTCTTTGGCACTTTAGTCAGCTTATCAGCCAGATTCCCCTCCAGTGTGGTCAGTTTGACTACCCGACCATACTCCTCAATTAGCCTCTGCAGGAGTGACAATCTCCTGCTCAACAGCATCTCATTTGCAACTTTCATCCTCACTTGAATTTTGCCTGTCAGGGTGCCTATCAGCCAGTGGTACACGCATAGTGAATCAGTGTACAGGTGCACCACCTTGGTTTGCCACTGTAATGCAAGATTAATACCTTTCAGCATAGCATCCAGCTCCACCAGATTTATATGTTGGACATTGTAGATTAGACGAATCAGGCATGAATCTTCCAGTATGGTACCATGGCTCTCCAACACTACACTCATTGCCAAGGAGTTTGCATTGATCCATTCATTAACTACTTCTTTGGCCATACATCAATTCCCTTGTGTGGGGTCATCTTGGTGTGTTCTGATCAGCATTTCAACCATCATTTGTTTGAGAGGGGCATCATTTAGTGTCGTTCTACATGTTTATCACGGTCAAGCAAAGCAACATAGGTTCCCTGCTGTCACCATTATGTCCCCGTTTGCAGTGAAGGCATCCACATGTTGGTTCACTTCCCTAGAGTCCATTAATGTCATACCTTTGCTTTTGTGGTTTGTGTAATGGCCACCAATGGGATCAATTCCTTAGGGAGACCCAATCACTCCTGGGGATATGGTATCAGCCAGCCATTACGATCCATGTTTGCAATTGTGTTTCATATGCAGTCCTTCTCTCATTGGACACTGTATATTCTGCAATAGTGTTGTACAGTTGATCTGGCACCTTGTTCCCTGTGCACTTCTATCTTGTTGTCTAAGCCTTCTTCTTGGGATCAAAAACATTGCAGAAATCCTGTTCCTCAATCATGATGGTTGCAGATGATTCATACTTCCTCATGAGCTACACAGTGGGCATGATCTTGACATTTCTTAGTGCACATATAATGTCAATCTTAAAAGGTTTGTCATGTACTACCAGAGCATTGAACTTAGTGAAAATACCTCTCTTAGTGAGGACCGAAATAAATCAGACTTTGCGGCCTTGGACGTCCTCTCAATTGTGTTAATCATTACATATTGCCTACTCCAAGCCTGACAAGTGATTTGCACTGATTATTGTATCTACAAGAGCCAAAGATAGTAAGCCATCCACTTGTATGCTGACCACAGGCAAGGCCACATTCAGTGACAGAAAGGGGGCAAGGGTAGCAATGGTACATTTCCCCTAGACCCATTTCCTAAACAGTTCCATGCTATGTGGCCCAGTTCGTTACAAGAGTAGCAACATAGTTTGTCCAGATTCATGCTCCCTGTATCACTTCAACCCCGGAATTCCCTGGAGAAGTGATTTGAACCACCACATTTATAGCATTTGGGGTCCTCATGAGTTTTGGGGATATGGAAATTGCTGACTGCACACTCCTTTAATTTAACATTTAAATACTATTTATGAAAAACATTTAATGATTAGCTTATGAGTAATACAAATCCAGTTTCATTGACTCAATGTTTATGAAATTAAAATTTTTAAAAAAGTTATTACAACAGCTGAAGTCTTTCAAAAAATCCTTATTTTTGTTAAAACTTTCCAACAATTAAAGGGGGGGGTATGATCTCAACAAAAATTAGCCTAGACCAGCAACACCAGGTCTCCCCTGGCCCGTTTCTCAGCCAGAGTTATTATGCTTAACACAGTATGTACACAATACATTCACTTTCAGAAGTCGTAATTTACTACTTGATATTTGCATTTTACATTAAATTTGAAAGATGTTAAAAACATTTCAAAGTCAATAATTTATTTAAAGTGTCTAATTATTCAACAAACACTTGTTTTTATCATTCTTGTTAAATACCAACAGAAAACAGGAAATAGAACATGAGATGCTTACCAATAACAATGATTGTTCGATTGTCTTTCTTATAAATCTTTGTCTGGATCTGTACCGCACAAATATATGGCCCTTCATCATAGGTCTGGATGTTCTGGATTGTTAAACGCCAGGATGTTGGTGTCATAGTGATGATTGTATACTTCTGAGCATTTCTTGAACTAGTATGAGTTCCAATATTTATGTCAGATCCATTCTTGTTCTGGTAAAACCATGTTACCTAAGAAAATGCATAAAAGACATTAAAAAGGTGAATACTTTAATATTAGTATCAGAGATCGGCTAATGAATATAATAATCAAAGAAAAGATATATCTTTTCTTTTTGTAAACAAAGAGTCAAAGAAAACTAACAAATTTAAAAAGATATATCTTTTCTTTTTGTAAACAAAGAGTCAAAGAAAACTAACAAATTTAAAAAGATATATCTTTTCTTTTTGTAAACAAAGAGTCAAAGAAAACTAACAAATTTAAAAAGATATATCTTTTCTTTGATTATTATATTCATTAGCCGATCTCTGATACTAATATCAAAGATAACATTTTTGAAAAATTATTTTAGTTGCTAAAATTACAAAAGGGAGTCTGAGTTCAAGCAAAAGTAAAATGCTAAAACTTCAAATGCTGATTTTCAAGATTCATTTGGAATATTAATATAACACAATCTTTCAATTCTTAGTTGGTTTTGTGTCAGATTAAGGTAAAAGTATTAAAAGTTTTTTTTCTGAATATAATACAACATGATTTTATTTAATAAACTTCCATCCTGAAAGAGAGAAAAACACCAATTTCAATTCAGTGTTTTGTATTTTTAGTGCTAATTGAATATCATTAGTTTTTAAAATTTTTAATCCTTTATCTACCAGAGTGCCCCAAACTGCCTGATGATCAAAATGCCAGACCACATGAAAACGGCTGAGATCATCAGCTCTTAGAAAATAGTTTAGAGTTAAAAAAGAGAAATGAATACATTTCTATTCAGTAGTAAAGAATCAGCCATATAGTGCTTGTGAACCATTTAGAACATCGTTAAAAGGACAGAGACTTATTACAGTCTATAAAGAATATCCAAAACTATTGTTACTAAACAGAGATTTGAAATACAATAAAAAAATTTAAAAAAATCAAAAACAAAATATCTTAATTTTTATGTCAAATTGCAGCCAGATAAATTATTTACATAATATTATCTTGTGCATTCACAAGATTTCAATCCAACCTTGAACCAATAGGATTCAGTTTAAACCTAGAGAGTCCTAAGAAGTATCATATTAAACCCCATCACTTCATTAGATAATACTTACTTTTCTTATGACTTTGCTTATAAAAGCTGCTTTTAGTATAAAATGATAATAATCATTGTTGTTATTAATGTAGTAAATTGCTTTCTTCTTAACAAAACACCCATGATATGCCATTTTTGCTGTTACAGTAATATATGCACAAAAATTGGTTTGTAATAAATATCTATTAAATTTAATTCCTATTAAGAGAGAGTCCATTACAATGTATGAAGAAACTGAATTTTTTCTTGCATGTTTCAGCATTTATAAACGTGTACAGAGAAAAATAAACCTATTAGTTTTGTATCTAGAGTCTTCTAAATGTATTTTTTACTCCATTATATGATGGTTATCTGACGAAACTGGGCTCTTTAAATAAATTTATAATAGCCAAATCGTTAGTTGAGTTTTTATCTCTTACTGGAAGTGTGCATGTGTATATATATATATATATATATATATACACACACATGCATGGGGTCCCAGGACTCACTAAATTAAAAAGCATCACTGTATGTATATATATATATATATATATATAGCATGGGAATTTTTGTGACCCCAAGTTTCATGCTTTCACTCATTCATCAGACAGGTTTTAAAAAAAGATATGGTCAATCTTTACCATATAATATTACACTAATATATATATATATATATATATATATATATATATATATATATATAGTGTAATATTATATGGTAATATAATTACACTATATATATATATATATATATATATATATATATAGTGTAATATTATATGGTAAAGATTGACCATATCTTTTTTTAAAACCTGTCTGATGAATGAGTGAAAGCATGAAACTTAGGGTCACAAAAATTCCCATGCTATATATATATATATATATATATATATATATATATATATATATATACATACAGTGATGCTTTTTAATTTAGTGAGTCCTGGGACCCACATATTTGATTTGAATGGGTCCCTGGGAAATTTGATGGGTCCCAACTAAAGTTTCTTAACAAATTGCAGGGTTAAACTGCAGGGCTCTAAGATTTAATTTTACCATTATCCCAAAAGACAATTTTAATTGTTCTGGATCACTTAAAATGACAGTACAAGGGTTTAAAAAAAAAAATCAAATTCATACATTTAAAAGAAAAAAAGCATTCACAATTCAATCAAGAAACAATAATTTTCAAGAATTATGACAGAACAATTAAAAAACAAACAAAAAAAACAAAAAAAAACAGGTGGTAGGGGAGGGGGAAGTTTTTCAGTGAATCTCGTGTGATGTGACAGCGAGATCAAAGGTAAATAGATTTCAAATGAATTACTAAAAGACTCTTATGATGCCAAGGTTTTCTTTAACAGTCTTTTAGTAATTCATTACTTAAATATTTTTTTATCATAAAATTAAGAGATTGTCCTTTACCGGGGAACCTTAGCAAAAGTTTTCTCCAATTTTTCTTTAAAAAAATAGTCAATATTGTTTTTAACAGAATGTGAACTTGTAGTAAAGTTATTTTTAAGCACATATTTTATACAGTATTCCCTTTAATTGAAATATTTTTTTTTTTTTTTAGATTACTACTACACAAGCAACGATAGAATTTAATTTATGGTTGTCAATTTTACAAAAGTCCCCTACAAAAAATAAATAAATGTATTGGGATTTTTTAATGGAAAAATTGTGTCCCTCGGGAGATGATTTTACTGGATACGATTTTAATCGGGGATGCAGGACGTGTAGTTATCAGCATCTCTGTATGTATATATATATATATATATATATATATATAAAGATTTTGAAGGCAATTTACAATGCAATATATGTTGAATTTATTTAACTTTTGTTTTTTTTTCAAAACTAAATATTTTCGGAAGTAAAATTCCATCTTCAGAGTTATTGAAAGTTGAAAGTATTGAAAGTACTAAGTGATTTTTTTATAGTACTTATCCCATGGCGATATTGTAATCTTTATATTGAAATATTTAGTTTTGAAAAAAAAAACAAAAGTTAAATAAATTCAATATAAATTCACATATTGCATTGTAAATTGCCTTCAAAATCTTTATATTACACACACACACACAATGCTTCAATGATACTATAAAGAAACAAACTTTATTATATATATATATATATATATATATATATATATATATATATATATTTTAATGTCTGAAGTACTTACCTGATTATCTGCTACTTTGTTGGTAACAACACATACCAATGCAACATCAGTGTTTTTAAGTGCTGTTACAATCTTTTTGCCAGAAAAATCTTCAGGTTCAGTAATCGTAACAATAGGGTCAACAGCAAAAACTAGAAAATAAGAATATAATAAGCAAGATATTACAGAATTTATCTAATAAATTTTGCAAGATTTAAACTACAGCACTCAGATACAGTGAGACCTTTAAGGGGTTAAGACTGGAGAAAAATGAAAGAAATGTTTTTAAAAATCTGTATAATGGCTGTTGCTATTGATAAAATGAAGACTATAGACCTTTAACAACAGTATTGCTAATTCTCAGCTTTTTATGTTCTTAGCATAATCTCTTAATAAAAGAATTTCATTACTTCCTAAAAATCCTTCTATAATGGAACACATGGTTCAGTTTTGACAATTAGACTTGATCTCAGTTTTATCTCCAGGAAGCTTGATAATTTGTATTATTCAATTTTTTCAGACTGTTGTCCCCATCTTTATTGTTATATACACAATGTTTCGGACAATGTGCCTTCTGACCTTCTTCAGTTGTTTCTTGTTGAACTTAAGAGCCTTCATGTTGGACACATGGTACAACAGATATAGAGGTTGAGTTAATACAGTTCTAAGTGGCAATCATCTGTGGGTTGCTGGTTCAATCCTGACCACAGGCGATAATAACATAGAATACTTAACAGTTTGTCTGTTTTGTTTTATTTTACGGCATATCAAACTCAGTGGGTCATTTAATGCCGATAAAATTGTGAATTAAATTCATTCTTAATGCATAATACAATTTTGTTTATAAACTCATGTTTTTCTATTCAACCCATAGATGGGACCCTAACAGGTAATACCACTCTGGGTCAGAGTGGACCAGGGAGCAATGGTGATGAAGGGGTGCTCCACATTCCCCAAACCTCCAAAACTGGAACCTCATCATCAGATAAAATTTAATGTCATTACCAGGACATGTAGACCCTCAGCCACCACCTTTTAGCAACCATATGATAAGGATTTGGGGTTGCCATAAGGACAATAGGGTTGGGGCAATTATATAGGTGCTAGTGCTTGATGTGGTCAGCCGATTGATCGGATGGGACCTCTCCAACCACCCGTCTAGCCCAAGAAAAGTCTAAAGTGGAATATTGCAAGCCATGGACTGCTCAGCCACCTAGGTTCTATCCTTAAGCATCATGGGTTGCCACCTATGGCCAACAGGTGGCCCCATTGGGGGAGTCTTACCCCTCTGCAGAGGTGCATTCTAATGCCCCAGCCGACAGGGCGAACTTAACATAGCTTAACACTTGTACCCAGTCATGGTTAACGGAATGAGAACAGTCTATCCACTGGATTGAATAAAGGATTCAGTCCAAAATTCCATGAAGGCTTCTGATTATGACATGAAGGCTCCTAAATTCAACAAGGTCCCTAAGTTCGACAAGTAACACCTGTAGAAGGCCAGTGGGCACATCGGCCAAGACTGTATATAACAATAAAGATGAGGACAACAGTTTGAAATATTCCAAATAATACAAATAACCAGGTTCTATCTAAATCTTATTGAACATAGATGGTGTAGCAATACAAATTGGCATCAACACTGGAGCCAAGTGCGGTGGACTTGGTCAAGCAGAAGCTACTTCTAATTGATGTGTCCTGGGCAATTCTGACAAGACAAAGAAAACTACATAAGAGTCTTGAAGGTTCCTCTGGGAGAGTCTGCAGAATTCAGACTAGCCTAAGGTTCTTGCTTTAGACAATTTGCCACCCTCTCTCTACCCAAAGTCCGTCTAACTCAAAACACTGATTTGATGAGAATAAAAACTGTGCTTGCAATAATTTGTCATCACAGACCTTTTCTTACAATGGGTATTTTCTAAACCATTTTCACTATTCCATCTGATTATGTGTCCAGCCACAAGGGATCCTCTAAGAAGTTGCATCTGCAAGCCAACCAAGTGCTAATCTAAGCTACAATGGGTACTCCTAGTACTTTTACTATTTTGCTATCTTTAATCTATGTGTGTATTTTTTTTTTATCACTGCATCAATAACATCCCAGGAAGAGTGATTCTTTTGATAGTATTTTCTGAATGATGTTTAGACACTGGTAAATATTTACAGAAATTTTCCCGAACTCTTTCCCTGCACAACACAAACTGTATTATAATCTGTTGGACATTTTGGTTATTAAAGAAATAAAATATTATTGCAGCAAATATCAATTGAAATAATGTCAATTATGGTTTGCTAATCAATGTATTATGTTTATACAATTACTCAAAACATTGAGTGACCATCATATTTGGTTTTGTTTAAAGTTCATCTGTGAATCATTTGAGAGTAAGTATTAAACCAGGTTGTAAAATAATAAATTAAAGTGGTCATAGAGGATTTTAAGAATTGAGACAACTTAAAGGATCTTAACAATCAAATATAAATCTGGAAGTGTTTTTAATGATGTCTTTTTAAAATGAGTGGGAACCTCTTCATGATTACAACAGTTCACTCACTTAGGGTTTTTAATCACAAAAACTTCAAATAGTTTTAATACAATTATTGCTAAAATTAAGTCTTACATTTTGTCTGAAAAAATTGGATTTTTAAAATTATATTTTATTTACAAACTTAATATAATCGTTTGAGAAATATCATTGATTTTAATTTATTCTAACTTCATTGCTTTCACAGTTGGTCAGTTCAGCAACCAATATCAAGTAAATATTGCAAAATGAGAATCTTTGTTTTAAATACAACTTTCTGATTTATCACAAGTAATCTATATCTGATAAAAGATGAGTAGATTTGCCAAAACATTGTGATACAAACAACAAAGATAATGTTATTAATGTGATTTTAAAACCTCAAGCAGTAAGTGACAAATTATTTTTTGGTTTCAAATAAATATTTTGGTTATTAACATAATATTACAAGATTCACCAGATTTTAAAACTATTTTCTTTGAAGTATTAGTCGTTTGTCCTTGAGAAAAGTAATGGTAGGATTTCTTTGAAATTTACTGTGAATATTTATTCTCTCCAAAATTATATAGTAACCTGTGTATAATTCATATGATATAAAGATCATAGAGATCTTCTCTGAGAATTACCAAAAGAGTAAATATTAAGTTTACCAGCCTTGACTGATGTGGAATATAAGAGATTTATGTAATAAATGATCAATTTACAATATTTTCTTAATTGTCATTAATTCACTAATAGCTTCTTCACACAAAAGTATCAAAAAAGCTAAAAAAAAAAAAAAAAAAAAAAAAAAAGTTTTCTTCAGATATTGATTTTGTAAATTTTGGAAGAGTCAAATTGAAGCTTTTAAGAAATTATTCAAGTTTTAAAATGTAAATTTTCAAAAATGTTTTTGAGGTTCAGCATTAAATTTTTAAAAGAATTTAATTATATATTTATTCAAATTCACAAAAATTATTTTTATTTCACAGAATTTTTTAGATGAGGCTTGATAATTAGTATTATTTGGATTATTCGGACTATTGTCCTCATCTTCACTATACAACGTTTTGGCCGATGTGCCATCCGGCCTTCTTCAGTATTGGACGAAACATTGTACAGATAACAATGAAGATGAGGACAATAGTCTGAATAATACAAATAATATTAATTATTTTTATGTTTACCTCACTTTATTTTTTGCATTAAAAGAAAAGTTAAAAATTGGATTTTTCACCATAACTCCCAGCAAGTGTTGAAGGTTTGGTTTGATTTACGGCATATCAACCTTGGTGGGTCATTTAATGCAGATAAAGTTTTGAAATAAATTCATTTTTAATGGGTACTCAATTTTGTTTATAAACTCATGTTTTCTATTTAACCCATAGATGGGACCCTAACAGGTACTACCACTCTGGGTCAGAGTGGACCAGGGAGCAATGGTGATGAATGGGCGCTCCACATTCCCCAGACCTCCAAAACTGGAACCTCACCATCAGATAGAGTTTAACGTCATTCCCAGGACATGTAGACCCTCAGCCACCGCCTTCTAGCACCCATATGATAAAAAGGGTTGGGGCGTGCCATAAGGGCAATAGGGTTGGGGCAATCATATAGGTGCTAGGGCTTGACGTGACCGTCCGTCTAGCCCAAGAAAGGTCCAAAGTGGACTATTGCAAGTCATGGACTGCTCAACCACCTAGGTCACGGGTCACCACCCACGGCCAACAGGTGGCCCTTTTGGGGGAGTCTTACCCCCTGCAGAGGTGCAGTCGGTGCATTCTAACGCCCCAACCGACAAGGTGGGCAAGTGTTGAAGATAAGTTGTTTACAAGAACTCAATATTTCTGGCACTTTTTTTTTTCCAACTAATTTTTCTAGATTTTTAAATTGTTTATTATTAATATATTTCTTAAGATATAGACTTCATCTCACTCAAGAATCTTTTTACTTCATTTTACTGTAAATTTAGGATCTTTTTATTTTGAAAGTCTTGATAATATTTAACTTATATACAACTAAAGCATTATTCCTTAAATTCAAATTAAAACCTTGTATTTAGAATAATCGTAAACACAAACACTCATTTTTGCAATAAATAATTTCACCAGATTTTAGATTTTTTTTTGTTTAAAAAAAAAAAAAAATGTTAGCCCTTTAATTGTTCTTGAGAAAAGTGATTAATGTAAAAAGAAAAAAAAAGCCCTGGACAATTTGAATAAAACTAAAGTAGATTTTAGTAACTGACACTTTTTATTGAAACAAAAACAATTTTACTAAATATTTCGTATTCAAAACAAATCCGATACACGATAAAACTGAAATGTAACAAAAAACAAAAACAACATTTAAAAAACAATATGATGAGAAGAAGAAAGGATATTTGTCAATCCTATACCCAACGAAGAGGATATTTTTAAACTTTCAGATAGAAAAAAAAAACACTAAAAAATTGGATTAAAGAAAAGACAAAAACATTTTTTTGTGTAATAAATGAGCTATTTTAACTTTTCTTGTACTTCCGCTAAGTTTGAAAACTTAAACGACGTTTAATAAACGTAAAACGAAATGACAGATTTAAAAAAAATATATATATTAAGCTTAGAAAAGAGTAAATATAACTATTTTTCAAAAGGATTAAAAAGAAAAAGAAAAAAAAGGCGGTGGTTTGTAAAAATGATTAACGATACGGAAGAAAAATATATTTGACCGATAAACAGGTTAACCTGCCAGCCATATTAGATATCTCTTTTAGTTCACTTACATTATATTTCTCTTAAATACCACACAATTTGCAAAAGTTTAAAAACTACTTCTATCTTTTTAAATTGATGAAAGTTTAAGAAAATACTTTTCTTGAATTATTACCTGTGTGAAGTGCGATTATAAAAATCCAAATACTGGTTACACACGTTAAGGGATTCATTATCCTAACTGTGTCAAGTTGTTGTAGGCAATTTAGAGAGACACACCTGTATTACCTGGACAGGTGAGGCACGCATGCGCTTTAACCTCACTTCTCTGATTCCGGTTACTCATAACGCCAACAATTTAATCTCATTGTTTTATTTGGAGGGGGAATTTCGAAAGTAGGTATTTACTCAACCCGTTCACAACAGGTAGGATGTGACACAAGGTCACAAGTATGTGACATCCAGCGAGGAACCAACTGACTATTCAGTAGTAATGGATTGACGAGACGAGCTTATCAACCATTACACCACGAAGGAGGGAGTTTTGAGAGAATAGTAAAAATATTAATTGTACCAAGAACAACGCTAATGTAGAGAGAAACTTCATTATGAATGAATGTAGGTATGTCCAATATCGAGATTTAAAGGGAGATAAATAATGTTTCAAATTCTAAAAACTGAGTGTCAATTTATACAATTATACTGTGTTTTAAAAAAAAAAGAAGGAAAACAAGGATACGCGTTTTGAGTTTTAAAAAATAACATTAAAAAATTTTCATGTAACTTTTTTCGGGTGTTAATGGTTTTTTTTTCTTTCTTTTTTTTATTATTTATTGTGGTCCTCTGATTTTCTAGAAATGTGAAAATTAGGGATTGGAATTTAACAAAAAAAACAAAAAAAAAATTCAAATACCGTGTAACAGTACTGAAATTAAATTGACACATATTTGCTTCCATAACATTTTTTTTTCAATTTTTACTGATTGTTTCAAAGTTTGAAAATATCATTCATCTCCCCTTATCTTTTACCTATAGCTGGGGGGGTGGGGGTGGGGGGGAGAGAACAGGCAGATTTATGGCTTTTCCAAAGGCATTAATATGAAATGAAAAGTGAAAAGCTTTGTTCAGGATTTAAACTCAGCCCTTTGAGTTCATTTCTTACGGCAATAACTGTTACTTAGGTTGCTTACAGTACATGTTAAGTGGTCACACATGGTTATGCGGGGATTAAATAAAACTAAAATAAAATTAGAATAAAAAAAACGACAAACTCCCATGGGCCTGCACCGAAAGAACCCGCCGCGCATGTGCGACAAAAAGGACTGATTCTCGACCCCCAAAAGAATATCTCGGCCATTCTAGTTTAGGCCGTAACTGGGTCTAACGCTCCTACTGGTCAGGGAGATATTCCCTTGCCACAGGCGACTATGACAGGGAATAAGCCTAAATCACAAAACCACTTTCTGTTTCTGCCTCTTTCTTTTTTGTTCCTTAAATTCTTTCCTTTTCAGCACGACCACCAAATGAGATGGGGTTAAAAAGCGAAACCCCAAAGAACACGCACCGAGAATATCCAGCCACCTTTAAACCTTTAAGACACCCAAACCTCCTCCTACCCCATAGTTATCTGGCATAGACAGTAATTGCGCAATTCTAGAAAAGATCATATCACCCGAAAAGAACTGATCAATATACTTTTTGGATAAATTAAATAATAATTTTAAAGAAAAATACAGGGTAAGGAATTCATTAAAAAGAATTGTGCTTTATAATAAATAAATAAATGAAATAATGGTGTTTTTGGTTTTAAAGAAGAAAACAGTTTGTAATATGTTTATTCATTGTTCAACCAATGATTTTTAAAATCACTGTTGAACCCTTCTCCCATATATAAGGATCAAGTTTATGCGTGTTTGGGAGGGTATGATGGAAAATAAATAATAAAACAAACAAAAACAAAATGGTTTATCATTTGCTTTAAAATATCACGAAACAATGTTCTGAAGTCAGCACAACATTTACTTGCAGTTGTTCTTCTTAAATTCAGTCTGATTGGTATTGTTGCATTGAAATTAGGAACATTTTTCACTCAGGCGTTGTATTTATCCACTGTCGCGGAGCTGATGTTATATACACTAGATACCCAAATTTGTCGGCTGCTAGCTTTTTAAAAACTAATTAAAATTAATTAAATCTATTATTTAATGTCAAACTTTTGTCTAAAATGATAAGTAGTAACATAATGACGATCATTAAAAAGAGAAAAATATCATTTTATCAGTTTATTTTTCAGTTTATCAGTTTTATCAGTTTTTTTATCAGTTTATTTTTAATAGATTTAAAAACTATTTGTTTTGGTCAATTTCGACGCGATCCGCCATTAACGCTTTTTTTCAAGGTAAAACCCTTGAAAAAAGCGCTTGTTTACAATTTGAATGTAACATTCGCGATTGAAAAAAACAAAAAAAAACAAACCCAAAAATCAGGTAATTATCCGATTTTAATGAAATTTTCAGTATTGATTTATCAATTAATTAATTTTATAATGCATCAGTTATTTTATTTCAAAACTTTAATTTAGTATTTTTGCTATGAAAAATTAATATATAGAATAATTAAAATTCATTTAAAATGTGAAAAGCCTGATGTTAAGTTTAAAATGTTATATTTTTAGATTCTAGAAATAAATATCTATTTAATGCAAACCTTATATTTTTCGGAAGAAGTATACGTTTTGAAGAAAAACTCTATTGAAAATGTACCCCCCCCCACCTTTTAAGCAGAAAAAATATCGATGTATAATTTTTTCTTTTATAAAATAATAGCCAATTAGATAATTATCGAAATGAGTAAAAAGAAATCTCCAAAAAATTAATTATTTATTATTTTTTTACATTTTATTTTTCGATTTTCGGTACTTATTTTCTCATAGAAAAGCTACCGTAAATTTTTTTTTGTTTCTATTCATAACTTCCGTCTTTTATCTCTTTATTTACTGTAATTAGAAAACGGAAAGACCAACTTGGAAAAAAAAGTTTCGCCCCCAACATAAGGGGGTGGGGGTCAAGATAAGTTACCTGAAAAAAATGAAAGTTTTGAAATAAAATAAGTAATGCATTATAAAGATCATTCATTGATACATGAACACTGAAAATTTCATCCGATAATTCCCTGATTTTTGGTTAATTATTTTCCCTGGGGGGCTAAAGTCATTTTGTCAAAAACGCAATTTAGTCTCATTTTGGGTATCACTAATATACACTAATATAGATATCTCTCGATCCACTAAATTCAACAATTCAATTCGCTCACATACCGCAATAAAGAGATACATACATTCACCAACAAAACAAAACATAAGTTGCTGACGCCAAACGTAAGTTAACTCAACGGTAGCCTAAAACGAAGTGACCAAAACAACATGGTTCTACGCATAGGCTCCAGAAAAACTTCCGGTTGAAAAACAAAATTTATAATCAATAAAGATATCCTCTATTTAATGTTTTTCAACCAATAAAAAATCTTCCCCCTAAATCCTTCAAAGGCCTTCACGAGCCTAATTCTTGCTATATGTACAAGCCGACTTAAAGTCAAAAGTTCAGTTAACGACAGACCGCCAGAGAAGAGACACGCCAGGCCGATATAAAGGAACCGCCATACTATACCCACACCGCACCCCGCGTCACCCCATACTATACCCACACCACACCTCGCGTCACGCAGAGCCAGAACTGACTTTCAATACCACACCTGCCCTCATTTCACCAAGCAGCGAAAATGAATTACCATCTTAACAATTCCAGCTTTTGTTTATCTTTAATAAACGAAATTAATCCAAACCTTCTCGTCTATTTTTTCTTTTGCAAACCATACGCATTTAGAAATATATCACCAGCTACTGGAAAAATGAGCCTAAAATGCGTTTTTGACAAAATGACTTTAGCCCCCCCTAGAGAAAATAATTTACCAAAAATCAGGGAATCATCGGTTTTAATGACATTTTCAGTGTTTATTTATCAATGAATGATCTTTATAATGCATTATTTATTTTATTTCAAAACTTTCTCATTTTTTTCAGGTCGCTTAATTTGCCCCCCCCCCCTTATGTTGGGGGCGAAACCTTTTTTTTTCATGTTGGTCTTATACTGTACTAATTACAGTATAAATAAAGAGATAAAAGACCGAAGTTATGAATAGAAAAAAATTTTTTTTACGGTGGCTATTCTATGAGAAAATAAGTACCGAAAATCGAAAAATAAAATGTAAAAAAATAATAGATAATTAATTTTTTGGAATTTCTTTTTTACTCATTTCGATAATTATTTAATTGGCTATTATCTTATAAAAGAAAAAATATATACATCAATATTTTTTCTACTTAAAAAGGGGGGTACATTTTCAATAAAGTTTTTCTTCAAAACGTATACTTTGATGCAATGAAATAAGGTTTGCATTAAATAGATATTTATTTCTAGAATCTAAAAATATAACATTTTAAACTTAACATCAGATTTTTCACATTTTAGATGAATTTTATATATTAATTTTTCATAGCAAAAATACTAAATTAAAGTTTTGAAATAAAATAACCGATGCATTATAAAATTCATTAATTGTTAAATCAATACTGAAAATTTCATTAAAATCGGATAATTATCTGATTTTTGGTAAAGTTTTTTGCAATCGCGAATGTTACATTCAAATTGTAAACAAACACTTAAAATCATCGAAAAGGAGACAAAATGGCGGATTGCATAGAAATTGACCAAAACAAATCCCTTTAAATGTATTTAAAATAAACTGCATATGTAATGATATTTTTCTTTTTTTAATGATGGTTATTATGTTACTACTTATCGATTTAGACAAAGTTTGATCTTAAATAATAGATTTAATTATTTTTAATTCGCTTTTAGAATTCCTAGCAGACGACAAAAACGCCAGTCCCTATATATCACCGATAAGGACATCGACCCCGTGAACATTTTGAAAAGAAAAAAATAATTGATTGACACAATCCAGGCAAAGGAGGACCAACACAAAGTTTTAGGCAACGGAAGTGTTTATTTACCGCATAACAGATTGTAGTTGTTGATTTCTTCATTGGTTTAGTTGTCAGTATCGCTGACCAAGAAAGAGACATTGGTCATTGTCAACGGACTGATCATTCTGAAGGCTGGAAATATACTGGTGTAGCATCGCAGGCCAAGAAGGTGACATTGGTTATTGTCGATAGACCGGCCTTCTGGAGGCTGAAAATATGCTGGGTGAACCAATGTGAAGATGTGTCGCGAATTTTTCCTTGTTCAGAAAAATAGCGAATGACGTCGTCTTTTAAAAAGTGGTGTGGAAAAAAGAAAGGAAAAATGGTCTTATTTGATAAAGAAATGGAACTTTTATTATAAGAATTTCTCCACTAAAGGAGGCAAAATGAATCACAGACAATTAAAAAACAAAAAACTTGCACAAATTTCTCATGCACGACTAACAAAAATTTAGGGGTCGAGTAACACAAAAAACAAAATTACAAAAATACAAGAAAGTGAATAAAAAAGGGTTTTCACTTACAGAAACGAAAGGGTATTGCACAATAAAATAACCCTTTAAAAATGATTTTCTCTCTCGCAGGAGAGACAGGCAGTTCCACAGAACTCACAGTTCTCTCAAAATTTCGTTCCTGTTTCGCCAAGGAGGCTCCCGAGGTTGAAAATAAGGTCTGAACGAAAGATAAATCTTGCTTCAGTCACTTGTACTTTCTCTTGAAAGAACAAGGCTCTCAGAAGAAGAATAGGACAGAGTCTTCTGCGCTGGTATCTCTCTTCACTTGTTGTCGTCCGCTTTTTCTTCAAAGGGATGGACCATGCGAGGAAACCGCGACCTTTTTCGTCAAAGGAAAAGAAGAACCGTTTTTGCCCTCTAAGAATTCTGCAGGGTTTCAAATGAAATAAACCAGCCAATGTCCGTTTTTTCGCAGCTAAGGTGTTCGTCACTCAGTGCTTATGACGGGACAATCTGCTAGTTGCGTCCGTTCGCTGGGCTTCCCACTTCCAAAGAGGCCGATCTCGGGGGACACGTGATGAAAAAAGGTCCAGACAGACGCCAACTCCGCGAGCCCGTCCTTCGTTTTCGTAGGAAAAAACGAAACGAAAGATTGAAAGACAGGCCGAAAGGAAAAAAAAAGGCATGCAATATACATAGATATCTTTATTTATTTATTACAAAAGATAAAATTTCCAATAGATGCTGGAATGAGGTCAATGGACAGCTCGTCGGTGGTGTAGATCTCCGGATCGCAAAAGGGTTTCCTAGTTAGTAAACAGATTGACTTTGAGGGTTTACCGGTCCGCAATAGGATTACAGAGCTGGTAAAGAATGACTTTAAGGGTGTATTGTCCTGACAAGGATAGTAGTTGGTAGAGGGCCCTGAAAAAGACAGTTTGTTGAGAGAAGAGCCGGACTCAGGGTCGGCAGGTGACTGGATCAAGTCTATCTGGAAGAAGGGCCGGATCAGGGTTGGCAAGAGACAGTCACAAAGATATCAAACCCAGTTCATTCCAAACTATATGTCTCCAGAGGAGACAACATTACTTTTTTTCTTTTAATCTCTAGACAATTTTATATTTAAAAGTTTTCTTAACTTATTTGACTCAAGTGGTACTTAAGTTCCGTCCCTACATGTACACACGTATGCACACATATACATACACACATATATGTATGCACATACACAAATACATTTTACTGGTTTCTCCTGTTCTTCATATAGACACCTATCTGTTTTTGTGGTCCCTCAACCTCTTGTCACACACACACACACACACACACACACACATACAATTACAATCTAATGTTTCCCTGGCAGCACCAAGCTCACACGCACATACACATTCATGCATATATGCTTTGTGTTACAGCCTGAAAGTTGGCCTTGTATTTGTTGTCGTCTTTGGGTAGCATAACTCAAGTTAAGAGTAAAAGGATGAGATGTAACATAAGAGAGAGGAGATCTTTATAAGATAAATAAATAAAAGATGTTATTATTTGATGTACAGGGAATAATAGTTGCCATTGCATAATTTAATTTGATTGTCATGTCTTTTATTGAGGTTGCTGCTTTTTAATGACTGTTTAGGATTTTTTGGAAGTTCTGCTGCTTATCGTGAGGTCGATAAGGATGTCGACCACACGAACGTTTTTTTATTTTACAAGAGAAAGCTTAACACGAACCAAGCAAAGGAGGACAAACGAAAAGTTTACGGTTCAGCAATAACAATGAATTTTTGTTCGCGTGAATGTTACAGCAAATAAATGATGTTAGTTGACTGGTCTTCCTTCATCTAGGATGCGATCTTCCTTCGTCAAGGATTCAGCTGGATACACCTAAAATGAGGAGGCTGGAACGAAGTCGACGGACGTCTTGTTGGTGCCAAAGAGGAACAATAAATGACCCGACACTCACAAGTTGGTATAGGAACGACTTAATTGCATGTTGGTATAGGAATAACCCAGTTGCGTGTTGGTATAGGAAAGACCCAATTGAGTGTTGGTATAGGAACGACCCAATTGAGTGTTGGTATAGGAACGACCCAATTGCATGTTGGTATAGTAACGACCCAATTGTATGTTGGTATAGTAACGACCCAATTGTGTGTTGGTATAGGAAAGACCCAATTGAGTGTTGGTATAGTAACGACCCAATTGTGTGTTGGTATAGGAAACAACCCAATTGCATGTTGGTATAGGAACGACCCAATTGCATGTTGGTATAGGAACGACCCGATCGCAAGTTGGTATAGGAACGACCCAATTGCATGTTGGTATAGTAACGACCCAATTGTGTGTTGGTATACGACCCAATTGCATGTTGGTATAGTAACGACCCAATTGCATGTTGGTATAGTAACGACCCAATTGCATGTTGGTATAGGAACGACCCAATTGTGTGTTGGTATAGGAACGACCCAATTGTATGTTGGTATAGGAACGACCCAATTGTGTGTTGGTATAGGAACGACCTAATTGCATGTTGGTATAAGAACGACCCAATTGTATGTTGGTATAGGAACGACTCAATTGCATGTTGGTATAGGAACGACCTAATTGTCGTTGCATGTTGGTATAGTAACGACTCAATTGCATGTTGGTATAGGAACGACCCAATTGTGTGTTGGTATAGAAACGACCCAATTGCATGTTGGTATAGTTGCATGTTGGTATAGGAACGACCCAATTTTGTGTTGGTATAGGAACGACCCAATTGCATGTTGGTATAGGAACGACTCAATGCATGTTGGTATGTAACGACTCAACGACCCAATTGTGTGTTGGTATAGTAACGACTCAATTGCATGTTGGTATAGAAACGACCCAATTGCATGTTGGTATAGGAACGACTCAATTGCATGTTGGTATAGGAACGACCCAATTGTGTGTTGGTATAGTAACGACTCAATTGCATGTTGGTATAGAAACGACCCAATTGCATGTTGGTATAGGAACGACTCAATTGATAGGAACGACCCAATTGTGGTTGGTATAGTAACGACTCAATTGCATGTTGGTATAGAAACGACCCAATTGCATGTTGGTATAGGAACGACTCAATTGCATGTTGGTATAGGAACGACCCAATTGTGTGTTGGTATAGTAACGACTCAATTGCATGTTGGTATAGAAACGACCCAATTGCATGTTGGTATAGGAACGACTCAATTGCATGTTGGTATAGGAACGACCCAATTGTGTGTTGGTATAGGAACGACCCAATTGCGACCCAATTGTATGTTGGTATAGGAACGACCCAATTGTGTGTTGGTATAGGAACGACCTAATTGCATGTTGGTATAGGAACGACCCAATTGTATGTTGGTATAGGAACGACCCAATTGTATGTTGGTATAGGAACGACCCAATTGTATGTTGGTATAGGAACGACCTAATTGCATGTTGGTATAGGAACGACCCAATTGCATGTTGGTATAGGAACGATCTGGTTGTGATTTTTTTTTTTTTTGCCATGAGTGATGCTTGTCAAAGTGAACACTTCTAATTGGGTTCAGACAAGTTATGACAGGCTCAATGCATAATTTCTGGCTAAGTGAGTAAAATGGGATAAAATGAAATAGGATTTTCTAATGTAATCAAAATGTGTATTATTTGGATTATTCGGACTATTGGCCTCATCTTTATTGTTATCTACATAACGTTTTGACTGATGTGCCCTCTGGCCTTCTTCAGGTGTTTCTTGTCGAACCTGAGAACCTTCTAGAACTCAGGAACCTTCTCTTCAAAATCGGGTATCTTCTTGTCGAACTCTGGAGCCTTCATGTTGTAATCGAGAGCCTTCACGGAACTTCAAACCGAACCCTTTATTTGAGACTGTTCTCATTCTGTTAACCATGTCGGGTACAATTGTTAAGCTGTGTTAAGTATTCTATGTTATTATCGGCCTTAGCCAGGATTGAACATAACATTCTCGCCTTTGCACTCTTCTGATTAACGTTTTGGTCTGAAAATCGCATAGGCGATAAACTGTCAGTAACCAGGTGTTGACTCCATGTCCATGTAACCTTAAGTCATATATATATATATATATATATATATATATATATATATATATATATTATAAATAATAAAAAATTCAAAGGCAATACAATGCGTAAAAAATAAAGACAAAACGATGTATGTAAATTTTTCTATTAACGGTTTTTATTTATTTGTTCATTTTTGTTTTTAAAATTCTGACATGCCCACACGGTCGCAACATATTGCAACATTTTACCGGATATCAGCCTTGTTCTCAACAAACTTTTAAAAAGGAAAAAAAAAGAGAGAAATAAGAAATTACAGTTATTCGCCCATTTCAGTCATAAAGGAGGAGAAGAAGAAAGAGAGAAAAAAAGGAGAGGAAAAGGAAATAAGAAGAGAATTATAACCACACAAATAAAAAAACATAAGCACGTCATTTCTGAAAATACACTCTGATGATGAAGCTCTTGCTTTGAAATCGATTAGACATATAAAACATCGTTTTGTCTTTATTTTTTACGCATTGTATTGCCTTCGAATTTTATTATTTTATAACATACTTAACAATGCTTCAAGCAAATTACCAATTACTTTTATATATATATATATATATATATATATATATATATATATATATATATATATATATTTAATAAGTCATCCACAGACACGTGTTTCGTCGTTTCACGCCTCTTCAGTGTGTCTAGCACAATTATCTTTGGCTAGGGTCAAACTCATATATATATTGTTATATTATTGTTTTATTCTCAAACATATTAAAAGCAATCCTATGTATAATTTTATATAGAAATCAAATAAGATAAAATAGAAATAATTGTTATAATGTATTAATTTGAAAGCAATTACAATGCAAGTAAAAAATAAAAACAAAAATATGTTATTTTTTATCTTATCGATTTCAAAGTAAAACTTTATCTTCAGAGACTATTTTCGGAAATGGACGCGTTTTTTTTTTTTTTTTTTTTTTGGTCGTTATTTTTTTTATGTTATAAACACGCATCACATTAGAATCAAAGAACATATCCACACATGTGCATCCTCATTCCACAAACATTTAATCAAATGCAAAAATAAAGACAATAGTTTTTCCGTTAAGATAGAGACAGTAATACGAAACATTGGTAATCTCAGAATTAGAGAAAGTTTATTAATAGCTAAATTAGGTCCTAGTATAAACAATAGATTAGAGCTAAACACTGAATACATAATTAATTAAAATACACGTTCCTCACAGTATATAGTACATAGTATGTACATTTCATTATACATATATCAAATGAATAATACATAAATATATAAATAGATGAAAATAATAAAATTGAAATTGAATGAACGGCTAAATGTCCATCACGACTTTGTGCGTGGCGTTTAAAAAAAAAGAACACCACGAGACGCGTGTTTATAACATAAAAAAATAACGACAAAATAAAAACAAAAAAAAAAAAACGCGTCCATTTCCGAAAATAGTCTCTGAAGATAAAGTTTTACTTTGAAATCGATAAGACAAAAAACATCTTTTTGTTTTTATTTTTTACTTGCATTGAAATTGCTTTCAAATTAATACATTATAACAAGCAAATTACCAATTAGAAATAATTGTAATCTTTTTATATGCATTTTAATTTAGTTTTGCTTGTTGGCAGGCAATTATATATTAAATTAAATGAGCATAAATTAATTATTTTTAAAGATTTAAAGTTTTCATATTCTGTTATTATAATTGTTTACTTAAGATATATATAGAAATAACCAATACATGTAACTCAAGAATAAACACTTTATATTACCTACTATATTCTATCCTTAAATTGTTGGCATTTAATTTAATTGTGGAATTTCCACAGGTCCTGCTAGTCATCTACTAGTGTATTAAATGCATCAAATGTTGAAATAAAAGTGGAACCAATTTTTTGTAGTGTGAATGAACTTTTATTTATCATCTTATTTATTTGAAATAATTATTGTGGTCATGGTTGATCATACTCCAGAATCAGTAACATTATATTGGAATTCACAGTAGGTTTTCTTTGTTTAATGGCATATCAACCTTTGTGGGTTATTTAATGCCAAATCCATCATTGTAGGAGAAAAATAGACGGATGAAGAACAGTAGCAGTATGAACCTCCTCATCCCCTCCAGCCATGGGAGAATGTTTATACCATTTCCAAAGGTATTAGTTTGAAAGTGAACATAATAGTGCAAGTGGAGTTTCCTTATTACAATGTTGCAGTCCAGCATGTTAGCCAATACCCTAACCCTAACCCTCATAGGAGGATGGACCAGTACTAACTAGAAAGAACCAGTTAACCATCAGGGGTGGTAAGAAGCTTATTTGGATAAGATGGCACAACCATCCAGATATCTCTTATTTGGGGCTATGTCAGTGTTGCATGAATACAAAAATAATGGCTGAAAAGAAGATAGCAATTTTGAATGTATTCAATAATCTCTTTTCATGGAATAAACAAATAATGTAACAGAAGCAACAAAAGATATTTCTAAACAGATTAAAAGATCGATATTGGTTTCTCAACAACAGTTTGCAGTAATCAGTAGTTGGAGACATTATGATCTTTTTTGCAGGGCACCAAATATTTTCCCGGGTTAAAAGGTATGCAATTAAATTCGGATGAAGAAGATAACAATTGAAGATAAAAATATATATTCAGAAAGGTACTGTAATGATAAACTAAAACACGGATAGGCTTAAGAAAGCTTTATTCTACTTAGAATAATGTTACAATTTACTGAGAGCTTATATACTCTTAGAAACACCAAAGAGTTCCCCAAAGGGGAGGTAATAATAAAATAGGGGAGATAACTCTCAATTACTTATTACAAGTACAAATTGCAAACTTAATGTTGTTTGCTGCAAGACTTATCTGCTGAGGTTTTGGGAGCAACTGGATTTAGACGTCTTGCTGCTATGCTCTCAACACTACCAGTGAATTAGTCATAGAATTCAATTTAGGCGCCAATATTTGATATTGGTAATTTGAACCCTGGTGCCAAGGGCAGATAATTAATCCGTAATTTTTCCAATAACTTATTTAGCATCTCTTAGTGATTTTCAACATTCACATCTTACTTCTAGTTCTACTTTAGAAATGATAACACTTTTCTGGTTGTGAAAAGTGTTTGATTATCCCATGTTGGATTGGGACTATAAGTGCTAATATGTTCATATATATTATTGAATGTAATATTCATCTCTTAATGAGTCAATGAAGAAAGCCAAAATAGTGTGGAATTTTGATAAATTCTAAATATATGACTATATGTATGTGTGCATATGAATATATGTAAGTATTCTGTTGTCAATTGATATAAGATTTTGTACATTGATTTAATTAGTACTCTTAAATTGAACACATTAAAATAATGAAATTGCGATTGAAAGGTACTAAATATTAAAATTCCAAGAACAATTATTACATTTTAAACCAAAATAAAATTTGATAGAATAGGAATTATATATTATATTAAAAGTAGATTTAGATAATTTGAACTCTCAAATTTTTATAATATCTCATGAATTTTTTTTTTTTATTTATAATACAAACATCTACATTCCTATATTTGGGACTGGCTTTTATGAAGAAAAACTTTAAGGAAACTTTGACCTTCAATATGGATAAAGATTTCTTCATCACTGTTTTCAAGTTCCTGAAGATTCATGTCATTAATTTGTTGCTTATTGAAAAAGAAAAAGAAGATTTTTAATTCCTGAAGTTAAATATCTCTACTGCTACTCTGCTAACTAATCCCAAACTCAAAGATGGTGAAAATAACTCACATCTCTTAATGCATATCACTTGTAAAAATATTTACCCCCATCCCCCATCAATAAAACAACACAATGCATTATGGGATTTGATGAATCTGGTGCATTTCTGACCTGTATTGACTGGCAACCATCTTTTATATTTTATATCTCACTAGCTATGTATGAGCAGTTGAAGATCTTAATATTGTTTAACTTTCCCGGCCTCTAATGTATTTCAACAACTTCTTTCTTAATAGTAACATAATCAGTAGCATTATCCTCTAAGGTCAAGAGAATATTTTCATATAACAAACTATTATATAAGTTTCAGATATATTGAAAAAATCATGTACAGATTTGAATTTGATGTAATGGATCTGAAAAATAAAATTACTAAAATCATCATCATCATCATCATCCTCATCCTCATCATCATCATCATGTCGCACTAACAGCACAGATTCCCACGACTCTCTCTTGCCACCCATCCCTATTGATCATCGCTCGTGGCAAGTTCACCTCACAATATCCGGTATCAGCACAGAGCTAATTAATGTAAGTCTTTGCTGGTCGGCACACTTTGGTGTGTCCATGTTAGGGTGTTCACAGGAGAATGTCACTTATGATTTCATCCTTACTTCTCCAGCAGTGTCCAGCCCGTGTTGTTCATCTTACTTTGATGATTTGTGTGACAGGAGAAGTGGCTGTACAGCTGTAGGGTACTGCTTCCAGGCTTTGTTCAGGACAGCACACAGCATCCTTGAGTAATTACCATTTAACTTTTTTTCAATTGTTTAGTTAAAGTCCTAGTGGTACAGCCATACAGTAGTACTTACACGACTACTGCTTGGAAGAATTGTTGCTTTATCTTATCAGAGAGATCCGATTTCCATATGACTAATAATCTGTCTATAGCCGTCTATTCCTTTCTTATGAGTATATTGTTTTTCTGTGGATGAGATATTGCTACCTAGGTATGTGAACTAGTCTATTAATTTCAGAGTTTTGCCATCCAGTGAGGAGATGTTTCCATCTTGTTTAAAACACATGAACACTGTTATATCTGAGTTTACATAGAGGAAAATATCCCTTGCCGTCTTTTCTAGGCTATGCAGTAGGAATTCGGCTTGTGCATTTTCTAGAAGCGCTAGATCATCTGCGTTGTCCACATTTGTAATAGTTTCTGCATCTTGCCTTTTTTTTTTTAGCAAGAAGCCTTTTCCCTTCATTAGATCTAATGATGTTAATGATCATAAAGTTATTTTAACTTTGAATCTGTTTAATAAGAATATATTTTGCATATTTTATGTAAAAGTTTTTAAGATAGTTTTCAATTTAAAAATCTTATATAAAAAAACAGGATTTTGATTCAGATGAAACATATTTCGGTCGACACCGTCACCGTTACACACGACGCCGCCATGGCTGGAAGTCGTGTAAATTTGCAATCGCGCTTAATATTTTTGCTTCAAATGTCATCTTTCTACCGACATAGGATTTTATTTTATATGATTGCAGTTTACAATACGTTATCTTGGTAAGTTGTTTAGCTATTTCAAAACACCTGTTCTGTCTGCATTTGATCGTATTATTTAAAAAAATTCCAACGAGACCGGATGCTAAAAGAAATATAAAAATAAATAAAAAATAGGAACAACCTGGCTGATTGTATTCTTTTTTATTTTCTGTCTTTTCTTTTACATTTTACAAGTGGAAATTGATTAAATATCTTACTAGAGTATCAGCCTTTATTTAATATGCGATAAACATTGAATATATTTTAATGAAATTTCGCTTGTTCCTTGCAGTGTGTCATTATTTATTTATTTTTCTCATTTGTTTTTTTTTTTTCTTTCTAAAGGATGAGACTTTACTTTAAATAAATACTTTAACTTTACTGAATATTTTTTTTTTTTGTAAATCTGCATCTTAAATGATTTTTATCTTATCTCATCCTTTAATACCCTTTTTAAAACTGTACGAATAGTAAATATAGTAGTTATCTGTCTGTAATTGAGTTAACGAATGACTCGCAAACAAAACAACTTTTTGAGTAAATATTCATTATTTTCTTTCCGTTTTTATAAGTGGATTTTTCCATCACCGTAGTGATACATAACCCAGTCCTAGTTAAAAAGTAATTCCCTAAAAGTATATATTTTATGCATTTTCTCTTTTAAATTTCTCAAAAAAGAAAACAAAAACAAAATATAATGAATTTCATTCTTAAAGTTGTCTAATAAGTGCTAACAATCACAAAAGTTACTTTTAACTGTTAAGTTCAACAATATTGAACACATTTTCAACGTTCATTTTTTTCAATTAAGGAAACATAATTTAAAAACGTAAATTATTATTCAATTAAAATATATTTTTGATCAATTTTTCATTCAAGTTTTAAAGGAGATTTGAAGTCACTGTTTTCTTGTAAACCTAAAAACCGGTTTCGTTTTCGGTCGATCCATATTTGCATGCATTTTTCCTCAACTATTTACGTTACAATCTATTATACAACATTTTTGCCTGCCCGTTCCTGTTGTTATGTTCGAGTTATAATTATTTACTCTCGAGGATCGAAGTTGAAAATATTCAACAGTAAACTTTTAAAAAAAATCTGTGCACACAACAAGTAAAACTGACAAAGCATTTTGTCTGTCTGAAATTTTGAGATAAGTTGAATTTTTAATTTAGTCTTTTGTTTTTTTCGCAGCCTTCCTTCAGGTGAATATTTTGTCCTTGTGTATGATCACTTTTATGCTTCTAATCTGGCTCCAAGATAACAGATAACTGATCGATCATCATTACATCGTTAGAAAAAAAAAAAAACAACAAAAAAAAAAAATACACCCCAAAACAAAAACAAATATGGAAGTAAAAATGAAACCCGAAAAAGATCGGTGAATGGACCGATCGAAATAATGTAAAGAAAATTCGACTTTGCAATTTTAGTGAGAGGAAACTGTATGATTTTGAAGAAAAAAATAGTCATTAAAAAAAATCTTGTCAAAAATGCTTGAAAAATAAATGGTTATTATTAATTCCAATACATTTCTACGTTTTTAAAGGGGCGTAAACTAGTGGTTTGTATTTGTTGTGAATGTGAATACTTACATTCAACTTTTAGTTAAATTCATTCAAGATTTAAAAACAATTTCTTTCTCACATCAGCAAAAGAAAAATATTACCTAATTAATACCTCTCTTTCACCTCCCGAAAGGTATGGAAAAAACCCAACAAAAACCACTCTTTAGAGCCTTTCTTGAATTTGACAAACACACATGAGTTGACAGTACGAACGATAGACTTAATTTGTTCAATTTTGATGTTAAGTATTCGAATCCTTGGAAAATCGAAGAAAGATAATTGTGTGTGTTGGTTTTCGAAGACGCACTTTCCAAAAATGTGAAAGTTTTATTTATTTTTATTTTTTAAACATTCTCGATGTAGAAAGGACCATACAATGTTTTAATCCTATGTGAAAAACTCGTTGATAAAATTTCTGGCATGGTTTTAGATAAGGCATAAATTGATCATTGGGGGCCTTTATTTTATTTGATATTTCTCTAGTTTAATTTTCACCAAGATATAAAGTAGGTATACCACCACCATCGTGACTAACACGATGGTGGTGGGTATACCCAATTTGTCGAAAAATCCGTGTTTTTACAAAACAAATTTACCCCCACTCCCCGGTTTGAAAAAATTACCAAAAATCAGGGAATTATCCGATTTTAATGAAATTTTCAGTGTTGATTTAGCAATGAATGAATTTTATAATGCATTAGTTATTTCATTTCAAAGCTTTCTGATTTTTTGACCCCCCCCCTTTTTTGGGGGTGCAGTATATCAGTGGGGTTATATGTGATTGATACTTTTTTCTGCATAAATAAAAAGATAAAAGATCGAAGGTTTGAATAAAAGAAAAAAACAAAATTAATCTGCTCTGGTAGTAAATAAGTACCGAAAATCGGAAAATGAAATGAAAATAAAATCTAAAAAAATAATTTTTAGAGATTTTCTTTTACACATTTCGATAATTATTTAATTGGCTATTATCTTATAAAAAAAAAAAAAAAAATATACATCAATATTTGTTCTGTTTAAAAGGGGGGGGGACGCGCTAAATTTCCAATACAGTTTTCGACCAAAAATAATATCGGTGACTGATAATAAAGTAAAGTAGTTATTAAAAAAATATTTTTTTAGAATCTAATAATATGACATTTTAAACTTAACATCATGCTGCTCATATTTTAAATGAATTTTGTATATTAATTTATCATAACAGAAATACCTAATTAAAGTTTTGAAATAAAATAACTGATGCATTATAAAATTCATTGATAAATCAATATTGAAAATTTCATTAAAATCGAATAATTCTATGATTTTTGGTAAATTTTTTTCAATGTTGGATTTATTTTGTAAACACGGATTTTACGTTTGGCCATACACGATCGAAATTAACAGAAAAAAAACGTTTTAAATGTATTAAAAATAAATTACATGTGTAATTTTATTTTGCATTTTTTACTGATGTTACTACTTTTCGACTTGGACAAAAATTTGACCTTAAATAATCGATTTAATTAATCTTTATTCGTTTTTAAAATGAAAAGCAGCCGAATTTTTGGGTGTACCTAAATGAAGATAAGACTTTGGAGATGTCAACTTTTTTAGCAAATTAATTTTTTTTTTCCTAATTAAATTAAAAAAAAAATATTTGAAGAATCTATTTTCTTTCTTTATTGAAATATTCATTATTGAAATGCTGAAAGAATATTTTTTACCTGACAGTTGATGTGGGATGTGATATTAGAATAGTGCCAAATACTTCATACTTTCTGAAATGAAAAACTTAGAAAAAAAAGAAAATATTCATCACTAGTAATCATCATAATCACATTCATATCGTGCCAACAGCATGGATCTCCACAACCTTTTCTCACTACCCGTCCCTATTGGTCATCACTCCTAGAAGGTCCTCTGCACAGCATCCAGAATCTGTGCAGAGCTGATCGATGTTGTGTTTTGCTGGTGTGTCCATGTATAGGTGCTCATAGGAGAACGTCACTCTTAGGTGGTTTGTGTGATAGGAGGCAAGTAGCTGTACATCTGTTTGTTTGTGGGGTGCTGCTTCCAGGAATTGTTCAAGACAGCATGCAGCATCCTTACACAGTTCCCATCTAGTTTTTTCTCTAAGTGTTAAAGTCCAAGTAGTGCAGCCATACAGTAGCACTGACATGGCTACAGCTTAGAAGAATTTTCATTTTATCATCAGAAATCAGATTTCCATATCCTTAATAATCTGTCTATAGCCGTCCATGCCTGTCTTAAACATATGTTGACATCACTTTCTGTAGAGGAGATATTACTACCTAGGTATGTGAATTGGTTTACTAATTTCAGGGCCTTACTGTCTAGTGTGGAGATGTCTTCACCTTGGCTGTAACATATGAACTCTGTTTTATCAGAGTTCACATGTAGGCCAATACCTCTTGCTGCTTTTGCTCAAGGCTAGGCAGCAGTGAATTGACTTGTACAGGTGTATTTACTAAAAGTGATAGATCATCTACATAGTTTGTATCTTTAATAGTTTCTGCTCAATACTGCTTGCTTCTTGTCTTTTGCAGTGTGAAGCCCTTTTCTTTCATTAGATCTAATGATGTTCATAGTATGTAGCCTCGGTTAAAAAAAAAAACCCAAGGGAAATGAAAGAGGAAAAGACTAATTTTGTGTGGAGAGAGAGAGAGAGAGAGAGAGAGATTAAATTGACTCAAAAAAAAGAAATACACAAGCAGCAATGCATGAATAGTAAGCCACCGGGAATTAAAAAAAATTGGATTCAACTATATCAAAAAAGTTGAAACAAATGCTATAAACCAAAACTTTTGTTATAAGCAACATTAAACTATTTTTTGATTTTAAAATACTTATGATAGATCATCCTATTTTAATTAAGAGAACAAAGAAAGGAAAATTTCTCAAATATCAGATTCCAAGAAGGTAAAACTGAAAGAAATTAAGAAAATAGATAAACACAAAGACTTCGAGAGCTGTTATGAAATCTAAATGTGATAGTTTGTTGCTATATGTTTTTTTGGTAGGGCAGGAGGGTCATTATTAGGAATGGTCCAAAATTAATTCTTGAAGAGATTGGAATAACTGAATATCTGCTGACTGTACAGATAGAATACTAAGAAGAATGTTAGAGATTCCCAGCAACGGCCACTACAGAGTAACAATAGGTGAATAACTACTACGATGAGTCAAAATATTTTCAATATTATGGTATGTGCTAGTTTGTAGCATGTATAACATGTGGTTGAAGCAGTTCAAGCCATGGAAAGTACCCACTCTGTTTGGTAGTATCATGGTAGTTGGTGTTCCGACATGTTGTCCCTTGCTTCACTTCTTGTGTAACTTGAAAGCTGCAGAGATGAATGTGCAATGTAGTCTAATTTGGGAACTTTTTTTGAGTTTGAACTGGACTGTTGAAGCAACACTGTGGAAGCAACTAAAAACATTTGCTGTGCAAAAGGTGAAGATGATCACAGTACAGTAACCGGATGGTTCAAGAAATTTTGCTCTGTTTCAAGAACCTCAAACATCAGGCAAGGTCAGGTCAGGTCAGGTAGGCCTAAAAGTATGGATTCTGAAGCCATGCTGTAAGCCAGGGTTTCTCAAAGTGGTCTACATAAATCCCCTGGGGTCTATACAACAACTTAGGGGGTATGTTAGTATTCAGAGGTCTACATGGGGTCTATGGAAACTACTAAGCCTTCTTCGTGATTAGAAGAAATTAATTCCACAAGAATTCATGGAGAACGTGCTCATGTTGATATATTTTCAAAAGTTTAAGTACAATATTCATGAACTTATCAAAAGTCATCAGCTTCACCCATAACATTAGGAAATATGCTTCCTTGGTAAGTTATTAACTTAGAATTAAATAATTTTACATGTTATGCTTACTTGACTGTTTATTTTATAGTTAACAGTTTTACATAAACGTTTGTGCAAAATTCATTAATTACATAATTAGTTGCAACAGAACAACTGCAAGGTGGACTGGGATATATAAGGAATGGGTCCATAATAGGTCAATTAAATTTTTGTATGTGTCTATGTCTATTACCTTTATGGCTTAGAACAGGGGTTCTCAAACTTTTAAGTTTGAGAACCCCTGTTCTAAGCCATAAAGGTAATTCAGCAAGTAGCATTTGGAGAGTATCAGGTGAGCTCAGTATTTAACAGTCCTGTGTGGTTTGTCACTTTTACAACCTCAGCAAAAGCATCCAGAGCTATTGATTTGTCCAAAATATAACAAAACTTTTGACTCACTCTAGTATTACTGTGCTGATGACAATAATCAAGTTTTACAAAAGTGATAATTATCCATTATTTTTATGTCTGAACACAAAAAATCTATCTTCAACACAGTTTTAATCTAGGAAAGATGTGGTAGAAAAAAGGCAAAGGATCACTGAAGTTTATACTCCTGATGTAGTAGGTGCACAAGTATGTGGTTGGAAACTCTGAAGAGATGATGGATGGACTTTTCAACTAAATGGAGTCTGCTATGGATAATGATAATGGTGAAAGTTCTTTTCTATATTTGATAGGATTCAAAGGAAATTCTTTATCCTGAATTGTTGTACAACACTTCAGTGAATAATGGATTCATTTAAATGATCCATTGGAAGAGCAAAACACCCTTTTTCTGTGCAAGGAAGTTAACTAAATTGGTAATTTTGTTGCATGACTTGTCTGCATATTACAATAAATGATCATCATAGAGACATGTGGCTTGTCAAATTTGTTCTCTTCAAATTATTTCTTTTACTCCAACATTCCTTGTCTAGTCACAAGTTTCAGCAAGTTGAAGAATTTATCAAAGAGTTCATTGAATCAAAACCATTCAATCGTTCTTTTATGATGGAATACATAATTTGAAAGGTTGTATAAAGTCATAGACGATCTCTGAATAATGATGCTATGGATTTATAGGAATAGAACATTTTATAAACTTTTGTATCATTATAATTGTAAATAAAGAAAAAATAATTTACAATTGATATTAGAATGATGCATGCCTTTAAATAATTTATTGAATGAAAAATTAAAATTATTTCTGATAGAACATCATCTACACAGATACTGAATACATTTTCTTTTGACCAATATTTTTACTTGCATATTAAGAATAATTATAATAGTTAATACTTTTCAGTTGTAATATTTTTTCCACAAATAATTGAAATATGCAATGTTTATCACTTTTAAATTGATTAGGATATTTTGTACCAGGGTTGGTGGTTATCATGGAATTTTTAGTCTTTGAGCTTACTAAATTTATATGATTTTTAAAACAAATTTTATGGTTCAAATTTAAACATCAATACTAATTAGATACTATATATATATATATATATATATACACACATTCTCTTGGTGTAAACAAACCTTAACCAGGGAGTGGGGACAAAACAAACAAAAAAATATTCTATTTCTCTGAATGTTTGAGATGAGGCTTGATGATTAGTATTATCTGCGTTATTCGGACTATTGTCCTCATCTCCATTGTTATCTGTCGAAACGTTGTACAGATTGTAGAATAATCATATTAGTTCCAATTACCGTCGAATTGGTAAGACAAGGCAGCAAGTAGTTGTAACTCAATATGAATCTGTCTTGCTGCAAAGACTACTGCAAAATGCCAGGTTATTTATGAAGCCTCAGAACATCATAGAAACCAAGCAACTAATCAGGACTCTAGAAATGGAATCACCCAAATGCATGAGTGGACTATTCTGAATTCCCATAAGTACCAGTTGTCTTGGCACTGGTTCAGTTGTGCTTAGCTTGTTGCTCAAACCAACAGTATGCAGATACCAATGAAGATGAGAAAAATAGTCCAAATAATGCAGATAATACTAAAAAATATTCTGCATTTTTTCTTAATATCTAGATATTTAATTTATATGAATTAAACTTGAACTTTGAGAAAATGTGTTTAGTGTTGATTTTTTTGTTTGTTTAATTAAGACTTTTGATTTTTCTCTGAATAAGTAATCTAGAAAATCATAAAATTTCTGATCATTATTCTGTAATTCCATTTTGTTGGGAAAAAATCTGAAAAGCATCATTGAGTTGAATAAATAAAACAGTAAAATAAGAGAAAAAGCAATGTTTGAATGGTTTGTGTTTTTCTATTTATTTTCAGTGTGTCCACATAAATTGTTAATAGTTGTTGCAGGTGCTAGACTAGGAACTGGAAAGAAGGAATGGGTTTGTCATTTTTGGATATATATATATATATATATATATATATAGAGAGAGAGAGATGCCACAGGTTGGAAAAAAAAAAAAAGCAAAAATGCATTTCGGTTGGGAAAAGTTGCTAGTTCCATGTATTTCTATGTATTAAAAGATCAGTTGTTGATACCAATTTCTTCCTCTTGCATTTTTTCCTCTAAATTCCAGATATGACAGTTACAGCTTGTTATGAGGGAGAGAGGTATTAAGAAAGAAATCGTTTGTTTTCTTATTTTTTAACCATCTCCAAATTAGTCAAGAGTTATGGTGACACCCCCATTACCGGCATATTACCTCTTGTCCCAACCAGCAATGCTACCGTTAATATTACTATTTTTTTTCTGTTGATTCTAGCTACTTGTTACACATGTGCAACTAGCAACTTGATCAGAGATACTTAACACCCATGTCTCCATCAGCAGCATTAAACACAATGACCAGCATCAGTAGCAAAAAAAAAAAAAAAAAAAGAAAAAGAAAAGTTAAATTTAAAAATAGCAAATAGGAAAAGAAGTGTGTAAAAGTGTTTTTTTCTCTCTTAATAAAATCATAATTATCATAATTTACAAAGATGGTATTTTTCTGGTCTTTGAAATAACCTTAGTCATCTAATTTTGTCCTGTGCTGAAAACACTCCAAAGTAATGTGCAAAATGGACATTCCAAAGAGAGAGGCAGATTTGTTTATCATTTGAATAGTGAACGACAGAAACGTTTTTTATTTTTATTTTTTTTTTCATTTTTAGGAGTAAATTATGCCTTCAAAAATATCAAACAGAAAACATTTTTTAGTTATTTAGAAAATTTTATTAAAAAATAGCTGATACTTTGTCATAAAAATTGATTTTTAGCTATAAATACTTTAAATGTTAGAATATTTTTTTTGTTGTTGAACTAAGGAAAATAGTTTTTCTAAGAATAAGATTTATACCAAATATTGTGATAACATCAGTTTAAATTATAGAAGTAAAGTAATCATGTAACTGCTATGATAGGTTTTGAATACACACTTTGTATTTTTATGCTTTGTAACACTTGTTCTCTTCTCCACCATTCAATATTTTATTTAACTCTTAGAACTCCAAGTCTCTAATACCATGGGCCCCTCACTGAAGAATAGCTGAAAATGCAAAATGTTAACATTTTATAAGTCGTTAAATAACAGATTACAACATTTTATTGGCAGTTTAAAATATATTAAAAAAAAAAAGTTATGTATAAAATATAAAATTACAACATTTTATAGGCAATAGCTATATAGAAATGAAGATTTATTGGCCATTATTCAGGTCAGCTAGTACTTTTAGGTAGCAGTACAAATACTGGCCTCTCATGTTCTAAGAGTTTATCAACACAAATGCAGTTTGTAAAATACCAAAATATCTGTTTGTGTCGACCCTACCTGGGATTATAAACAATTTCTTTGAGTCTGAGTAAGGAAATTTATTCAGCTGATATTAATATATCTTTAAATTAATTAGTTTTATTTAAGAAGTTAGAAAGTCATAAAATATTGTCATTAAAGGTGATAAACTTTTGTAGCATTGTTAATTACTTTCAACTTTAAGGACCACTATTCTTTATTAATTTCTTTTGGCATATCATGGCTAACTTTCAGGTTTGTACAGGTATTTTGAATGAAATAATATGTAATAAAATAATTCTATCTTGTTACTTTAAACAACTAATGTTTAAATCCTAATCTTTGAAATACTATTTATTGCAATATTCTTGTAATGTACAGCACAATTCAGTAGCTCCTAGATATTTTTGCTGAGGTTGTGAAAGTGACCAATTCTATTGGACTGTAAGATACTTGATATTCTCTGAATGTTAGTCACTGAATTTGCCTCTATGGCGCAGCCTTGGAATTCACGGTTTTACACCCACTTAACTGTACCCGATTGCTGAGGTTTTTGCAACCTGAATGAAATTTCTTGAATCCTCTAATTACTATACTGTGATAAACTGCACCTTCACCTTTTGAATAACAATTGTTTTGGATTGTTTTTACAAACTCATAAAGCATAAGAGGTTCCTGAATTAGACTACATTGCATGTTCATCTGTGTGGCTTTCAAAGTACACAAGGAGTAAAGCAACACACAATGTGTCAGTGCACCAACTACCATGATACTTAAAACCACAGTGGATACCTTGCATGGTTTAAACTGCTTTGGTCACATGATATACAAGCCACAAACTAACATGTACCAAAATAAAATTATGCTGATACAGTTTTAGAAAGTTTTACAGATATTATTATTAATCTCAGTCCAAATCTCAATACAACTAGAATGTTGTTTACACAGCTAGTGTAGATTTTTTTAATAAAATGGCCTGTAGAATAATGTATGGATCAAGAAAGAATTGAATTTTACCTTTGAATACATACATTTTTATTACACATTTGTTATTATTTTGTGTTTATACAAGAAAGAATCTGATTCAAATGACATTTTCTCTTATTCTGTCAACTTGTATTTTTAAAATGTTTTCTATTCAACCGTTTCACAGGACACTATTTTCCTAATACAAAATTCATAAGTAAAATAGATAAAGCAGATGACCAATTACTATAATTACAATTGCTTACACAAAATTATTTCTTTATTATTAAAATACCTGTATATATATTTACCAACCCCTCCGCACGAGCAGGATGTGACACAAGGTCAATTTCTTAAGCGGAGTTCAACAGGTTTGAATTCAGAGTTTTCCTTCTCCTAGACCGGTTGCATAACCAAGGTTAAAGAGCCCAGTCTGCCCTGCTATTTATCCATAGCTGGAGGGAGAGTAAGATTCATACCTTTTCCAAGGGTATTAGCGCTAAGTGAAATGCAATTACCACATCCAGGATTTGAACTCGGGGCGATGAGTCCATTTCCCATGACTTTAACCATTACACCATGCGCTTCCTAAAATAAAAATACCTGTATAGATATGTAAAAAAAGAAAAAAATTTTTTTTATATTATTCTCACATAACCAACTGATATCAATTATCCCTTTGTAGAATTCAGTTTGCTTAATTGAAATTTAAAAAAAGAACAATTAAAAAGTAATGAATACAAAATAACATGAAAATAATCAATTCCAAGTGAAGACTATGAGTTACATATTTGAAGAGCTAAGGGTGGAAAGGGTTAAAATATTAAAAAAGGATGTCCTTAAAAATATCGAAAAAAAATTATTAAATTGAGAAGTGCATATGCTATATTTTGTTTGTCCAAAAATTTAAAAACAAAAGAAAAAAATTTCTTTTGAATCTCTTTCTCAAAAGCAGTTTCTAGTTATAATAACAAAGCTGGGAAGTTGATATATTCACTTCTATTTGACCACACAATATCTTCAAAAGTTCTCAATGAATTTTGATGCTATTTTGTAGAAAGGTGGGTCATTATCGTCTAATTGTTCCAATTGATTAAATTTTAGGGTGGATCCAGGAACTGATTTTTCATTGAGAGATATTAAGACAAAAGTCTAAGATACGGAAAAAATGAAAATGTATACAGTTATCTCCCCTGCATTGTATCTATGAATTGATAAACATTTTGTAGAGTTATGTGCTCCCTAGTTTTATTTTGTTATTAAATTGACTTAACCATTGGATTCAGTCGAGTTTTTAGGATAAAAACATATATAAGTGTAAATATTTATTTTTGATACTAAAGTTTACTGAAAAAAATAGATGAAATTTTAATTATGTAAAACAAATTACCTGCTAGTTTGCTATGATGACATAAAAAAATGTGTGCCTGATATTATCGAAAGGGAAAAGTTTTCCTTTTCTTTTTTCAAGAGCAATTCAGTATGTTTAGAATTTATTGTAAAATTAAGACTATATAAGACATTTTAAAAAATCATCATTGTGTCACACTAGTAGCATGGATATTCATGACAATCTCTCGCCATCTATCCCTATCATTCATTGCCCTTGAGAGGTCCTCTGTGCAGCATCCAATATCCGTGCAGAGCTGGTCAATGTAAGCCTTTGCTGGATGTCCTAAACTAGCATGCCCATGTGCTGGTTTCCATTGGAGAATGTCACTTATGAGTTCGTCCTTGTTTCTCCAGCAGTGTCCAGCATGTCTTGTTCTTCTCACTCTTTATGTGATAAGTGGCAAGTGCCCGTAGCTGTATTGGTTTTTGTTTGTTTCAGATTGCATACATTCTTGTGTAGCTTCCATCTAGCTTATTCTGTAAGTCCTTTGTTAGGGTCCAAATGGTACAGCTATACAGTAGTACTGATACAACTATGGCTTGAAAGAACTGTTGGTTTAACTTGTGAGATCAGATTTCCATATGATTAATAATCTATCTATAGCAGACCCTATGTGCACATTAACATCACTTTTTGTCTGTGGATGAGATATTACTACCTAGGTACATGAATTGTTCCACCGACTTTTGAGGCTTACTGTTGAGTGTGGAGATGCCTCCTTCCTTTTTAAAATACATGAACTCAGTTTTATCTGAGTTCACATAGAAGCCAATGTTGCCTGCTGCCTTCTCCAGGTTATGTAGCAGGGATTTGGCTTGTGCAGGTGTATTTCCAAGAAGTGCCAGATCATCTATGTAGTCAGCATCAGTAATAATTTCTGTGGGATATCGCCTGCTTCTTGCCTTTTTTAGTCTGGGGACCTTTTTCTTTTATGGGATCTAATGATATTTGAAGTAGTTGAGGCATATTATAAATTTATATGGTGTTGATGTATCTCCTTGTAGGACTCCAGTGACAATGTCAAAGAAATCTGTGTTGCCATCAGGTGAGCATACCATTGCTTTAGTGTCTTTGTAGAGCATCATTATAGTGATAACTGTTTCTTTGGGGAGACCGTATGCTAGTAGTATTTGCTCCATTTCTCCTCTGTGTGTATTGAGTCTGTATACGATTTTACAAGTGCGATGTGGTTGGCCATATGTCCCGTAATTGTTTGGGAAATGAGTCAGGGAAATAGGCTCCAGTGTCGTTATGCTCCTTGAGCCCAATATAAATGAGGTGCTATCTGCCTTATGCATCAATAGAGTTTGGCCCTACTAGACACAAACTGTTTATGGTTGCTCGTAAGCAGAACACCTTTCATTTTTGGAAGTGGACATGCTCACTGTTAGTAAAAGGACCCTTAGGTACTGTGTGGTGGGATTTATTTAATTTAACATGAGTAACAGGTGTCCTGTTGATGTTGAGGTTCTGGTTGTAGACAGGTAGTTGCTGGGGTTCGACCTGCTGCTTGGATTTGACGTCATCAAGAACCTATGGAATATATCCAGAGCAAGATCTGGATTGTGTCTAGGAAAAATCAGACAGCTATACAGCACCAAAGCAGGTCAGAATGCTATGAACCTGGATAAAGAACGGTTGGTTTCTTCTGTACCCTGAAGAAGATCTCCCCCAAATGACTTGATCCTTCTAGTGACTGTGCTGCAGGGAAAATGAAAGATCCGCCCAGATCTGGATTTTTGGAAGCTCAATCAATACATTGACGCGCACACAGCTAAAATGAGGAAATGGTGACATGAAGGATCAAATGTCGCTGGATTTGTGCTGGGCCTATTTGCAGGTCTATCTTGACAAATTTTTTATGGCCCTATCAAACAGTGAAGATAAAAGGCCAAGGATATTGCTTCACCCATTTGGGGTTTGGGCTCAATGTAGCACTGTTGATCATGTAATCAATTGTCAAGTCTGTGGTCGTACAGGACAAAACCATTCAAAGGCCCACATCCTCGTATATCGATATATTCATCAACGAGAGTGTATGCACTGAGGAACGTGTGAGGGTATATCTTCTGCGATTCAGACCGACAAATAAGAATCCAGAGCGATTAGAGAATGGCACCCGTGTGCTGGGTTTATGTGTCTGGGAGGAGCAGAGTAATCTGCAATGGAGTTAAAGGAGTGAGCTTCCATAACTCGTTAATAGGCTCACCTGTTGGAGCATCTTTTCTCTATGGGGGAAATTGACATCTGTCAGTGTATGATTGGCATCGCATGCGTGAAATGATGAGTGAACTCTGTGATGACTGGCTGGGACGATTGTTACATGATTCATAATTACATAATTCATGGGTAGCCTATGAAGTATGGATATAAATGTAGTTAAAATTCAAATAATGGTAGATGGAAAATTACCATTAACCATTGTAGTTAACCTTTTGCTGACCTGTATGCAGACTTTTGATTGGCTGAAGGAAAGGCATGTGAAAGAGAACTGGTTTAGTTAGAGATTTTGGCTGTTAGAAGGAGCAGACGCAGGGGTCCTTCGCTCCCAAGATAACGGCTTCTTACCATGGTAGAAAACCCTTTTGAGCTTGGGGTTTTTGTTCTAAAGAATAGACATCTAAAAAACAAAGTCTTGCTTATTTATTACAAACAAGAAATAAGCACAGATGACCCAGCCCAGCATAAGGAAGCAGCCCAGAAGAGAATGGCCAACGACAAGTAAGAACAAGCAGAAAAGTAAGAATCCATCTCCTCTCCTCTCTCTCCCCCTTATATAGCCAGCAAATGAACAGGTATATAAAACAATGAAGTGAGGGACCCACCCCTGACTAGATTTTTGGGGTTATGCAAATTTCCCCATAATCAACTACACAATAAAAGAAAGCCTGAGCAATAGAACAACTAGGTATTTTTAGAACTCGGTTGTGAAAGACTGCTGTACATAACAAGATTGAAATGACACTATCACAATCCAATGATTGTTCTATGAGTTTCACCATCTGATCTTGGCAGAGAAATCTCTCATCTGAGCAAAATCAAAGCATATTCAGTTGGAGGAGATGCTTGAGTTTGTTAAAAAGCTTTGAAGCAAGGTCTTTCCTCCTGTCCTTCATGGCCTATGATAGAAATTGGTCATTTCTTATATTGTATGAGAAATAGCAAATGTCTTCATGCACTACCTGCCTGATAAGAAACACAGACATTCCCATGTTCCTGACTATGGAGCTGATTGACTTGTGGGGATCATTGTCAATCATTACTGGCATGCCACCAAGAAATTTGGGAGTTATTTTCTTATTAGAATGATCATAGTGAAGCTTCCGAGTTGTCATACTTTTGTCATCACTATTGGACTCATCCAACTCTTTTTAAATTTTAAATCCTCTGTACTGTCCTCAGATTAACACATAAATACTCTGAAATCTTTGTATTAGAGCTTCCAGCATGAATGCCAAGCAGTAAAGTATGCAGTTTCTAAATTTCAGGAGGAGTGAATTGTGTCATGTTACTGCTTACTCACAGTTAGTGCTCAACAGGTTCTAGTTTGCTGCACAGTAGACAAAAACTGAAACAAAGTGCATACATGAAATTAATAATCTAAAGTTGCAACAATTTACCCATCACACCTTATATATGCATATTCATATGTATATGAAAATGCATGTATATATGTATTTGTATGTATATGCATATATGTATATTTAAGTAGCAGATTCTCTTGTAGGCAAGTTTTTTTTTAATTAAAAATGACAGACAAGGATTTAATGTTTAGCTTCTTATTCAGCCTTTCTTTTTGGCAAATGAGATGTTGCAAGTGTGGCTGTAAGTAGTTTAAAAACTGCCTAAAGTCATAGAAGAGGATGTAGCTGCTTCTATATTGTGGAGTGCTGGAATAATTCTGTGTTCAAGCAAATTTTAGGTGGGCATGACAACATGTGTGAATATATAGGCCATTGGTGCTGGTTTTAAGTGTAGATATAGCAGTTAAGGATCACATGAGCATAGATCCACTGATGTTGTACCTATATCAAATGTATTTTAAGACTCCTCCTACCCTTGAGTTAAAAGAGATTTTGTTTAATGTAAGCTGTCTATTCTTTATAAGTATCACTTCTAATGCATTCAGTCATTTTCTGCAATTGATACTATGTCAGATTTTTGTATGATAAACTAAAATTTGTCAAATATTTATGTAGGTTTTTTCTGGTCTTTTATGATGAGTTTGTTGATGTGTATGTTAATGGCACTCACATTGGAGAAGTGGTAAATGTAGAAGACAAAGGTAGCAAGCAAGCCATAACTTAGATATGGTTCCTGCATTGCCACAAGCACAGTGCAGAGTAGTGATTTATTTGTCTAAGCACCATAGCCCCACTAAAATCAGCAGCTGATCAGAACTCAGGGAATGGTATTGTAGAAGTTATCCTCCAGATATAAAAACAATATGATACTCACCGTCGCAGTGGGGTTCTAACTACCGTCGAGTTAGTAGACAAAAACAAACAGGCAAGCTGTAACTTAAATACAGTCTTTGCATGCTGCTGGCATAATGCAAAGTAATGGCTGAAGAGTGGGTACTTATCCATGTTCTTACTCACCCTGAAATCCAACAGCCAATCAGAACTCAGGAAATGAACTTGCCTGAGTTCATAATGGAACAATCCAAAGCTCCATATAAGCTACCTACCAAACTCTAGTTTTAGTCTTGCATTCATCTTGTAACAGAGTTGAATACTTTACACAAAATCCAACATGTATGACCCATATGCAAATATGGAATATTCCTGGGTGCCTTATATACCAACTGCTTCATGTCCAATTCACTTGGATGTAGCTGGATGTTATTAATCACTTTCACAGCATAATGACTCACTCACTTCAACAGTAAGTTAGTCTATGTAAGAAGAAGGTGGTGTTGGTAGTATGTCCGATGTATGGAGTATGAATTAAGCATTGTTTTATCATCGTTAGTATTAAGGTAATTCCATTTCAAATCATCCAAGGCGATGTCACCCACCCACTTCAATTTTTCTGAAAATTTGTACAGGTGTGGACTATGTTAAAGTCAGACAATCCCCAAAATTTGAGCTTCTAATTCTGAGAATTGGTGTTGTTGTTGATTTTTAGCTCTCCAAATTTGAGGTGGTCAGTGAAAAATGGCGACTTTTTGTAATCTATTTTTGTCTGTAAAATGAGTTCTAGAGCGTTCCTATTCCTAAAAATTGGTTTATAAAATCATTTTTGCCCAAGGAATCCAAAAATGTCTTAAACTTAACCAATTTTAAATTATTGATGATTTTTGATTTTTTCCCAGCAATATGGCACTGCATCTATGACAAAGATTTTTTAAATTATTTCACATATATTGAATATTATATGTACCAATCTTTGCTCAGAACTGAAGCTACAACATTTTGTTAAAAATTTATTAAAATTTTGCACTTCAATTTTTCTGAAATTGTGTCCAGGTGTGGACTATGTTAAAGTTAGACAATCCCCAAAATTTGAGCTTCCAATTTCAAAAATTGGCAGAATTATGTCGATTTTTAGCTTTCCAAATTTGGGTGGTCAGTTGTGAAAAATGGCAACATGTAATCTATTTTTGTCTGTAAAATTAGTTCTAGAACTTCTCTACTGCTAAAAATTGGTTTATAAAAGCATTTTTTCCTTAGGAATTCAAATATTCTATCAGAAAAGTCTGAAAGTTAACCAGTTTTAAGTTATTAATGATTTCTGATTTTAACTGATGTTGTAGCTTTGGTTTAACAATGGTTTTCAGATATGTTTAATTGAGTTTTAAAAAAAGTAAAATTATACACTTTTGTTGAACTTATATCTGAACTCATTTATTTTTCAATTGTCCTCTCAGCTAATTCTTATTTTAGGATTTATCTTCATATTTATTTAGAATTATTAATTTTTTTTTATTATTTGTATGTTATAAATTCTACCTTTTTATTATAACTGGTATATTTTCAAAGAACAAATATAAGGTGAAAACTACATTGTTCAATTAATTATTGTTTATTTACTAATTTTAAATTAACTAAAATAATATTGATTTTTATTTTATTTTTCAGATGGGATGTTGATTTATTTTTCCAAACTGTTTTGATGTAACAAATGATGAAAGCATAAACATCATGCTGACACATCAAAGATACTGACAAAATATTTACAGTTATGTAAATAAAGAATAAAAAAAAAGAAGCAAAAGCCACCACCACCACCACTACAACTACTACCACCACCACCACCACCACCAAGAAGAAGAAATTATCTTACAAAAAGCATTTTATGATATATTTATCAGAGGTACAATTATACATCTGTATTTATAGAAATGATTATTCTGATGACCTATTTGATATATTTTCCAAATTCAATCAACTTCTGTGGAAACTTATGATGGAATTTAATAATAAATCTCTTAAATTGGGCCCTGAAGATGTACATCAAAATGTCCAGTCTGATACTCTTTACCAAGTGCTCTTTCTACATATTATGGGAAAACTATGAACTTCTGAACATGGTGTGTACATTATCAACTCAAGTTTTGTCAACATATAGGCAAGGATTTTTACTAAAGTAAAGTACAGATCATGGATCAGAATTCTTCAAGTAACAATTGTGAAGAAAAAACTCCCAGTAAAAGAGGATTCTCTTGTGATCTTTATGATTTTTCTCTGTCTGAGAACCAGGCCCCAGAACAGTTGAAAAGCCATGGACGTCTAACCATAAGGAGGCCAAGTGTCCATGCTGCAGATCAGAAATTGTCAATAAAGAACACAACACAAGATCATAACTCTAGTGTCCACTGTACGCCTAATAAACCATTCAAATGCAATCTTTGTAATGTAACATTTTCTCGAAGTTCAAGTCTAAAGATGCATGGTCGAGTACATTCAGGTGAAAAACCATACAGCTGTACTATATGTGGAGTGGCTTTCTCTCGTGCCTCAACTCTGAAAGTCCACACTCGTGTCCATACAGGTGAACGTCCTTACTCATGTGGGATGTGTGGTGTAACCTTTTCCCGAAGTTCCAGTTTGCGGGCACATGAACGAATTCATTCTGGGGATAAACCTTACAGTTGTGGACTTTGTGGTGTAACATTTTCAAGGAGTTCTAGTCTAAAAGTGCATGCTCGCATCCACACTGGAGAAAAACCATTTATCTGTGTTGAATGTGGGATTACATTTTCACGGCGATATAGCCTCAAAGTACATACTCGTGTGCATTCTGGTGAGAAGCCGTTTGTGTGTTCATTTTGTAACACAGCTTTTACGCGCAGTTCTAGTTTAAAGACTCATCAAAGATCTTCCCATTCAAGTGAAATGATTGTCAATGACCAAGAAGGTATAATGAATCAAAGAAAACCTTATAAATGTCCTATTTGTCAGGCAACCTTTACACATCACCAACATTTAGAAAGACACCATCAAAAGATACATGCACAAGAAAAACCATTTAAATGTGACTTGTGTGATGCTGCCTTCTACAATGGTGCTCATCTTGAAAAACATTGGAGTGTCCATACAGATTCCTATCCACCCTTGGTGGCTGATTCTGCTAGCAGTTGTCCAATTCCTCCCTCCCCATCATTGCAATTTTCCTGTGACTATTGTCGAGAGGCATTCCTTCTTGAGTCTGACCTAAACTCTCACAAAGTAATTCACAATTTGCTCACATTGAGCATGGTTGAAAAAAACTATGACAAATCAACTGTTGGTATGTCAACTACTAAAGTAAATTCTGTTAAAATATGATGCACAATAAACTTTAACTTTTAACTAAGAATCCAAATCTTTTCTTTATCACAATCAACAAACAGGATTGATATTTACTTGCTGTTATAATGCTTTTTCCCATTCTAAGGAAAACTGCCATATTTTGTGCAAAGTATTTTCATTCTTGCCTGCCCTGCCCCCCAATCTTTACCATCCATGCACATTGTTATCTTGCACTCAGTTAACCTAATAATTAATAAGTGCAAATCACTTTTCTTTCTCTTTGATCAAAAACAAATGGTGAATAAGTTTTATTTTCAACATTTTCAGTATATTGAAGTTTTCACATATTGGAGACAATTACTGTATTTGACAGCATAAAGGACGCACTTTTTTCCCAAAAGTTTTGGCTCAAAAAACGGCCCTGCGTCTTATACATCGTAGGTAAAGTTTGAGACCTCCCGTAGGCCTAGGCTGATCTTCTCTATGATGTTCACTAACCCAGCTTACGCTCAGTACTTTTACCTACCCTAAACTCCATGCATCCTTATTTTATTGCTGGTTTTGTTATAATCAAGGTTAACAGGAGCATATGGTGGCAAAGAAAAAACAATATATGCTTAAATACACTAAAAACTTTTTTTCCTGAATCTGACCTGCTGAAATGGGGGTGCGTCTTATATGCCGTCAAATATGGTATTCATTATATAAATTCTTCCCTGGGTTTACAATGTTTCACTTTATAAATGTCTGATCTTATTTGTTTTATATTTATACAATATATGTAGTGTAGATTATCTAAAGAATAGAATGATTACAAGTGACAAAGTTTAAAATTAGGTTTTTATTTCCTTTAGATAAACTTAGAGTAATGGTTGCTCTAGCCACAAAGGAGTCAGGTCTATGATGACATTTATATTATCAATATTTGATTGTTTCTCAATTATATTATTAATTTGTTAATAATAATAGCTGTCTTCTGTTTAGCTATTTATATGATGGAAGTTATCATTATTTAATTTATTCTTTTTAAGTAATTTATGCCTTTGAGATTTATATTAATAATACTAAAAGAAAAGTGTGACTTGATATATAGAATGGTTGATGAATAAACACATCACTTAAATTATTATCACTGATAATACAAATACTGATTTTAATACTATAATTGCTATTAGAATTAAAAGCTAATGTACAATATCATTTATATTGATGTTTCATGAAGTTAATAGATCTGATACTGTTAGCTATTATTTTGGTTTTCTTGATAAAGAGCCCCCCCAAAGTATTTAATCTGGTTTGATTACATTTAATTCTGTAATGTCCTAAGATATTCATTTGTTGATTATAATATAGAATGAATTATGAATTATGACCTTGATTATTAATTAGAAAATTACTTAAAAGAAGCCAGAATTTTTAATCATTGCCATATATGAACTAAAATGAAGGTAAATTTATTTTTATTTTCTTCATGTCATGATGATAACAGAAATATATTGGTTGGTAAAATCTGCCTGATAGCATATGGTAGTAAGACTGTAGAAGCAGTGAAACCCAGATGCAGGTCTTATTATGAATTGTATGGAAAAGCAGATGTTGCCTTTGCAATAAATCTCCCTTCTCTATATCACTGATGATGTCTAAGGGAAGAACAAGAGATGTGATAGCTTGTTATTAGTATTACCATAGGAATTGCTAGAATTGAAAACAATCGTTGGTCTCCTTTAGAATCTCCAGTTCCTGGTTCTGAAATCAGAATTGTTCTTCTGAACTATTTCCTGCCGATCATGTTTACAGAACCCAACCTGCCCCTCAATCCTCTAGAACCCAGCCTGCTAATCAAACATATAGAACCCATCCCGCCCCTCAAACCTGCAGAACCCAGTCTGCCCATCAAACCTGTAGAACCCAGTCTGCCCATCAAACCTGTAGAACCCAGCCTGCCTATCAACCCTACTAAGCCCAGCCTGCCATCAACCCTACAGAACCCAGCCCAGCCTGCCCATCAACCCTACAGAACCCAGCCCAGCCTGCCCATCAACCCTACAGAACCCAGCCCAGCCTGCCCATCAACCCTACAGAACCCAGCCCAGCCTGCCCATCAACCCTACAGAACCCAGCCCAGCCTGCCCATCAACCCTACAGAACCCAGCCCAGCCTGCCCATCAACCCTACAGAACCCAGCCTGCCTATCAAACCTATGGAATTAGTAATTCATTTACTGATTCCATTTTCTGTTTATAATCATCTTGTTACATCTGTAATTCTGAATAGAAATAAGCAAATAAATGAAATCAAAATCTTAAGTGTGTAAAATTTGATATCATATTTGATATGATACTGTGGTCATTCTGATAGTATACAAAAGAGAATCAGTTTCTAATTTATATTATAAGAATACATTATAGAACAACTGATATCAGTCACTGAAATCAAGTTTAAATGATTCTCAGTCTAAGGTTCATGTAACAAATTTCTTAACTCAAATGAACAATGCTTGCTCTAGATTTTAAAAGTTTACTTTAAAATAAAATTAATTAGCTTAATTACTGAACTGAGTTTTGATATTTCTGGTACAAGTTTCTTAGCAAAAAGATTTTTCAAAAGCAATAGCAATGACATTTTTTAAGTAGCAGCTAAAATATATATAAACAATTAATAAAATAAATTGTCATATTTAGTTCAACTTTTTTCAAAATTATACGATTCAGTTATCTCCCTTTGACTGGTGGTAACTTGATTTCCAAATCACGTCAACTTATGGTCAAGTTTGGCTAAAAGTAGCCGTTCTCCCAAGATCAAAGTTAAGCAATGATGAGCTTACTCAGTACTTAGATGGGTGACCACTTAGGAATAGTGGGTACTATAAGAGACCTGAGGCCTGTATGTCAGACTTAACAAAGTTTATCAAATAACAAGATAGACTTTTTGGTAAAGTTAATTTACATTGAATTGTACATGCAACCAAGTGTGAATCTTATTTTAATCTTTTAAGCTGTAAATCTGTGACTTTGATCAAATTGAATTTGGAATGTAAATAATTTACCATACACAAGGTTGAAATTAATGTACAATATAAATAAAATCAATTTTATTATTATTATTGATATTTTTCATCACTACCAGAACTTTCCAATTATTGTATTAGCATTTTATTATACTTCAATTATTATGTAGTATATATGGCATAAAGATAACTTGATATGAACAGAAGAAATTTACTTGAGGATTCCAGATGTGAATAAGGATCCTTATATATAAAAATAAAATAAAAATCTTGAAAGATTTTTTATGGATTTGAGAGATTGAAAATGTTTAGAAATAGAAAAAATGTATTTTTTCAAGTGTAAAACAAATGCTGAAATGTTTTCAATTTAGGATTTAGCACTGTAAACAATTTTTTCTATTCTACAAGTTTTTAATGAGAGATATTTTGAAAAGAATAGAATCTTAATATTCTATGTTTTATCTTTCATGATAATGTTATATACTTATTTATTTTATAAAGTATTTTTTTTAATGTTCATTTAAAACTTGGTTATGTATACAATTAGTATAAATCTTATGCAAATCTAAAAATAAATACACATACATTCGTTATGATTGAATGTAACAGGCCATTTATTCCAGTTTTGATATCAGGAAAAATTAAAAACCTGGTGGTTTTTTTAACTCAATATTTTATCAATGAGTTATACTTTCAAGTTCAAAAATTAAACATCAATTGATCAATGATTGAATAAGAATAGTAGAGTTGTGTATTCCCTGTATTATTCCTTATTTGCTGTTTTTTTTATTACCTATACATTCCCTGCATTTTATGCATTTTTTTCTATCATTCTAACCACAGAAGTTGGGTCACAACAGCACTTTTTAAAAACTTTTTTTACCACAACTAGGCTATATCAATTATATTTTTTGAATATGTAAGTATTAGTCCTACATAAAACTTATTTTGAATGTCAATTAAACATATTATAGTAGAGAAATTATACTTTATTATAATATCCATATATAAAGCAGCTTATTCTGTCAGAAAGAATTTTGTAATTTTTTTCTCGTAAATGCCTAGTCATCTACAATCAATTGATAAATCAAAAAGCAAATGTGTAAAAAGTAAATGGTAATAATTAAGGGTTATTTTAGGTGATATATATTATGCATAGGTGCTAAGCAGCTCAATAAGGAGATTAACAGGACTGCAGAGCAGCTACGTCTTCATCGTTATGAACAACCAAATGTAGATGGGAATTTCCCCTGCAATGTGTGTGACTGCATCTGCAAGTCCAGAATTGGATTAATGAGCCACCATGGGTCCACAAATGAAGATATGGGGTGATGTCATCGTCATCTGTAACAGACTCCCAAAAGAAAGAATATATTATGCAATATATGATGTATATCTGTAATAATGTAATAGGATGTGAGCATAGTGTGACTGTCACAAAACAACCAAACTGCTGCCTGCTCAGCAAATTATAATGCTACAAAATCTGTAAATGGTACTTTTTTTCCTAATTATGTTATGTTTAGTTGAAAATAATTTTAAAATCTTTATTAAGATTTCTATTTAGTCCTGTAGCCAATATGATAGTTGGGGTACCTCCATTAAGATTGTTTAGTACCTCTACTAAGATTGTTCAGCTTTGGGGGACTGTTGTGAAGTATCTGTATTATCATTGGTAAAATGTCAAGTTCATGTAAAGTTCTAACTTGTAATTGTCAAACTCATGGCTGTAAGATTTATGTATTGAGAAGACAACATCAATGATTGAAAATCAAGACCAGATAGAACTCTGTTCACTCCTTTATTAATGTTTCTTTTTTTTAATTTAATTTTATTCCTATTTTATATTTATGCTGTGATAAAAAGAAATGGTCATGATTTAATTTGGAGTTGTCTTTTTTTAGTGACAATTTGAAATCCATAAATTGAATCTTCATCAAAATGTTATTTGAAAGATTAGTTTTAAGATTGAAACAAGCATTAAGGAGTTGAATTTTATTGCCAAAATGTTGAATTTCTTATTTTCCTGTTTGGCTCTTGTATTTTGTCTCTTTACAGAATCAGATCCAGAGTCAATTGATTATTAGTTTTATTTGGGGTGAACAAATAGTCTAGAGTTCAAGTATTGGGTGAATCTGCTTTGATTTTTGCAAGTGGTTCCTTGCCCTCACCAAAAGAAGAATTGGTTTTGTAAATTACCACACAACCTACACACTGTGTCAATTAGACAATGATTGATGGGATCCTCTGTATTTTGACTAAGAGTTGACATTGATGACATTGGTAATTTTATTTTTAAAAATTTATTTATGTACTGAAGACAATTCCCAATTGTTAGTAGTAGCAGTTACTTCTATTCATTCAGTCATTTATTGTTGCTATCTCTAATCATTATCTCACTCAGCAATCATGTAATCTTCAATGTTTTGATTTTTTTCCCCAATGTAATATATCTACCATCCTCATTACATCTTGAGATCTACCATTTTTATAACTCATCTATATGTTTATTATTCTTTCACAATGGCCTTTCTTCTTACTTATTTGTCAACATGACTCTTCTAAAACATCTATGATGTAAGTATGACTGATCACATGACCCTTTTGCTAATCATCTGTCATTCATTGTTACTCAATTAAAGACTTACCCAAATGTTATTCAGATATAACAAACCAAAGAACACTTATGTGTATTTGTTAAATATTCTTTTTTGTTATTCAGCTTTGACTTGAGACCCGGTTTTATTATTATTCACCTTGGAGTCATTGCATGGTTATACTATCATTCTACTCTGTTTTATATGTCTATTATTCCCTCTCTATAACTGGTTCAGTGACCATTATACATTTTGCCTATGACTAGTGATATAACCTGTTGTGACATGTCACTCTACTGAAGCTGTTCACCTGAGCCATTTCTTTGTTTAATTTCACACATAACCTTTTTGTTATTCAGCTAAAGCTGGTCACATGATTTTGAATATATTGTGGCCAACATGACACTTATTATTTTGAAGCCACTAATCACATGACTGTTATTTTGAAGCCACTGATTGATCACTTGTTCTGTTATTGTGTTTCTCTGCATTGTTATTGCAGGTCACATGACTGCACTGTTAATCCATGATCACACTGCTATTCTGCTGCATCATGATATGCCTTTCTTTGTTGCTGATTTTACAGCTTCCATCTTGATATTAATATCTTAATATTTTCTATTTCTTTTTTTTTTTTCCTGTTGAATTTTACTTTCTTTTTATTATTGGAAGCCAATCATTAAAAAAAAAATGAAATGTAATTTAAGAAGAAAAAGAAGAAACAAAAAGATAATCATTTCTTTTGCACACTTTGAAGGATGAGATTAAAGCCAACTCAAACGCGTTGTTTCATGGTTTATGAACACAAGGTTCTTGATTTTATTTCAATCCTATTCAAAAAAAGGATTTATTAAGGTTTGGAATGTGAAATATTTTTTGAAAAATAAAATTGATTCTGTAGTACTCCTTGATTTTCTTTGTCTTTTTCTCTTACTCCTGATCTCTCCCATTTTTAGTCTACAATTAGAAATTCAATTGTGGTTTAAGAAAGTATTATCATTGATAACTACAGGGTGGGTAATATTTGAAGGTGGAAAATAATAGGTAAAAGACAGTAAATATTATATATCCTATAAAATCTAATAGTGTAGGAGATAAAAGAAAAATTGGCCACATCAAATTTGGCAAAATTGTTCTCCAAGACCTACACATCAAATCTGGCTGATTGGACAATTGAAAATCCAAAATGGCGTCCACTTTTCAAGTTGGTTGTCAAATTAGCCACCCAAAGTTGATGTTTTGTTTAGAAGTATTAGTAGTTGTCTGATTTGCATGATCTATGTATGAATTCCTATGTTTTCAAGTCTACTGGAGTAGATTTTAAAGTTTATAAAACACATTGACACATATTTTTCTCGTTAATTTTCTTATTGCTCATTCTTTGATATGTTTGTATAGCTATAATATAATAATGCAGAAAGCAATAAGATCCTTTGGTTTGCTTGAGAAGAGGGTTTGGAGCTGACGTGGCATTAAGATCTCCACCAAGCTGGGTGTATACAGAGTCTGTGTGCTCACTGCCCTTTTGTATGCCTGTGAGACTTGGGTTGTTTAAAAATGACATCTCAGGACACTCGAGAGATTCCATCAGAATTGCCTTCGCAGGATTTTAGGGATAGAATGGTTGTCATTTACACCAGACACCACAATACTTGAAAGATGTCATCTGCCTAGTATTGGGAGTTTCATCCTTAGATCATGTCTTTGCTGGTCTGGTCATCTAGTTCGCATGAATGATTGCCGAATCCCAAAACAACTATTTTACAGGGAAATCTCAAATTGCAAACGTTGTCAGTGCAAACCCAAATTGAGGTTTAAGGACTGCCTCAAGGACACTGAAGAACACTGCTATTGCTATGGAGGACTGGGAGAAGCTAGCTTGTAATAGACTTGGCTGGAGATCCACCATCTACCTGTCTGTGGAAGAATTTGAGTCCAACCGAATGAAACACCAAAAATTGAAGCAGACTATTAGAAAGGGTAATTTTAAGCCCAGCAAGATTCAAAGTGAAGAAGTTCCAACATGTCGTTTATGTGGAAGAGTATGTCTCTCCAGGGCTGGCCTGGTGAGTCATCTGAGAAAACAAGGATAGAGTGTCAAATGCTACTGGCACCCAACTATGATAAAATAAACAAAAAAACAGGAAATGGTCTCCCTCAAACACGAGTTGACAGTCATTATTATTAGGGTGTAGCTGTATAGTGTTAGAGATAGTAGCTTGTTTTCAGTTGTCAGCCCCATCCATTGGATGGACTATTGACACTGGTTCTTGTCACTGGCCCAAATCTCATCTATGGCTCTAAAAAGATACTAGTACATGGCGTCAGCCACATCCTAGTAAATTGTGTTGGCTTATGGGCTAAATTAGATAAGAGTAGAAAAAGAGTGACAGGAACAAGATAAGACACCAGTTAATTGGCAGTTTTCTTTGTAATGCGAGCAACAAGACAGATCTGTTTCACTTCCTTGTGCCAAATTTGATGCTTGTATCATCATGTGTGCAATTCCCCTAAAAATATTCTTATTTACTATAGTATAAGTGAAATTTGAACTATAAACAAAAGCATTTTTAAATGTTTTTGTTTTTAAATTAAATAATTAACCACCATTATGCAAATGGTTACAGGAGGACTTTTCAGCTCACCTTCAACATTATCCAATCCTCCAACATTTCGCTTCACCATTGGCCAATGGAATACAGAGGAATTTTAACCATCCCTACCCAAATGATTTAGAAGTACTTTTTGGCTCACCTCCCCACTTTCCTTGTGTCTTGGGAACATCATGATTTCTGCAGTTGTTTCAATATAGTGCTTGGAAGTAACATTTTTGGGAAGTATTGTCAATCTCACTTTACAATATGGGTAATTTCACTATACCTGTACAAAACAAAATAAAAAATGATAAACTCACAACTGTCCCTGAGTTATCTGAGGTTTCAACATGTCTGACATTTCAGCCATCACACCATATTACACACAAAAACACCTACAATGGGGAAGTTGCTAAGTTCATGTTTTTCTTCTCTCTCTCTCTCTCTCTCTCTCTCTCTCTCTTTTATTTTTCATGTTTATGATGCCATGTTTATGATGCCAGTTTTTCATATGATACCTGCACGGAACATGCAGTGTTCAGTTGGTCCATAATTGGGACAATGACAATGTCTTTTGTCTCTTTTGTCCCCTTTATATTGGCTAATATCCCTTCTTGGTCACTGTGTCTCTTTTCTGGCATTTTTTTTCACCCTACCACTTATCAACCATTGCCTTCCATGGATTACTAATACTGCTATGATTATGATTATCACTATGACACTCCACCCTGGTGACGAACAGGCTATTGTATCCGTGGGCTAATCCTCCCATCTGGAGATTTTCCTGACACACTCTCCTACTTACACACCACAAAAAGAGAAAAAAATCAACTGACACTGCACTCCATTCCTGCTTTATTTCAAATTCAACTAAAAATAATAATTCTATGTTATTATTAAATAACAGTGGTTATTAAGTAAATAATCCACCAAATGCCATTTTCATTTCATAAAGATGGACAGATTCATGCATCAGCCTAAAGGGAAATTCTATTAAAAAATCAACAAATACAACTAATAATCCAATTTGAATAACATTTTTAGTATAAGAAGTAATAAAAGAAAAAAGCTTTTATTTGAAATGAATGTTTACTTTAAATTAAAAGGCAATGTATTTTGTTTCTAGTTTTTGTTTCATGCCTTGATCCTATATATAGTGAACAATGATTTTTTTTAGAAATGTTTTAAAATTAATGAATATAAAATAAATTCTCCATTTCTAATTAAAGGAATTGTATTAAAAATATATAACCACAAATAATGAGATTCCCTTTGGATAGTGAAGAATAATGAAAGTTCCAATTACCGTCGAATTGGGAAGACATGGCAACAAACGGTTGTAACCCAATACATACCCGAATAGTCGCAAAGTTTACTGCAGAATGACAGGGTATTTATAAAACTACACAATATCATTCAAATCAAGCAGCCAATCAGAACTCAAGGAATGGAATCACCCAAATCACCCAAATTCATGAATGGATCATTCTTGATTTCTATATATACCAACTGTCTTGGATACTGCTTCAGTTGTACTTGGTTAGCTGATGTTATTCAAACCAACAGTAGACTAACTGACCTCAATAGATAGTGTATATGAAAAATTTTTACAATAATTTTTGAAGTAAGAAGGGTTTTCTTTTTTTCCCCAATAATATCAAAAGAATTTAATGCTTTCACCACTGCTGATAGTAATTGATGTTTTCTTCAATGTAATAAAGATTCTATAATATTTTTGATAGAACACCATCTTTACAATTCTAATTTCACTATTTCCAGCTTTTTTCTTTCAATAATATAAAAAAAACAACAAAAAACCAAAAAACGGAAAATGATTTAAAAAGAAATGTACATTATATTTAACAGAAATCTGTTTTTCTTCCCTTAACACATAAACTTTTTTCTGACGCTTTCTCATGCTCTGTCCATCCTCATCTTTTTTCATTATCTTCGTTATCGCCTTCTTCTATGCTCTGTGTTTCTCTCCGTTTCTCCCATGCATTTTCTGTAGGGCTAACATTTTCAGGGTTTATCCTGGTCATCAGACATGAATTTGGGAATGATCCCGCTTGGACGATGCCTCTGCTCACTCATTTCACCGTATGGTACATCAGCTGTATTGTTGTTAACATCAAACCTCATCATTGTGTATAGTCGAAGCTACAATACATATTGTTGAGAGATTAACAATAACCTCCTTTCCTGTTGGTCATCACTAGTAACACAAATTTTAACACAACAACACAATATTTTCAAGTTTTTATTTTCTGGTGACCAAAAGTAATTAGAAAAAGTTATAACTTCTGGCTATAACATTTTCAACTCGATGTCTACTTAATATGGTTAAAACAAAAAGATATAGATTTGGTTTACTTAAACCTGGTGAGAATTATATTTCTTTATGTTCATAATCTCTAGGATTACTTCCATAAAACTTTTAAACAAAAATTGCACATGAAAATGTAAAAATAAACTTCATATTTTTTTTTTATTAAATCATATGCTAATGAGGTATTATGATATATTTAAGAAAACTTGGACATTATCTTTTCACTGTAAATATTGGACATTTTTTAATAAAATGTAATCTGGGAGTTATTTTATCAGGGTAATATTTACCATTTTGGTAATTTGAAAAATAAATCAACTACTGTTACTACTATTAATCACAACAATAAAGACATTAGTAAAAAGAAGTGACGCAAGTGCACACACACACATATTATATATATATATATATATATATATATATACATACTTTTTTTTTTCTTTGTTGGGGTACCAAGTTTCTTGGTAGAAGGTAATTCTAGGCTGGTCCTATTCTCTAACAGTAGTTTGTTGTAGAGTTCAGGTTCCGTATGAGAGCTCAATGTTTAATTTTTATAAACAGAACAAATGTTGTGGCAGATAATAAATTCCACGAATCAAAAAGACGCTTGAAAGAAAAAATACACAAATATCGCCCCTGGAGGCGGGGAGAAATGTATAAATGTAGACTGAATTTGGCCATTTGCCAGTCTGAATAAAATAAAAAGTGGTCTGACGAAGCTCGGGGGGCCCCAGATACCCACGAGTGGAAATGGTCCATAATCACGATACCCATAGATAGTATTTAAGGCCTTTTTATTCACAAATATATATATATATATATATATATATATATATGAAATGCATACATGTATATATGAATTTTCCAATTGAATTTGATGTCATCTAGTCATATAAGTCAAATTAACATCATTGAAACGATTTATTATTGAATTTTGTTTACCCAGAATCATCATGATGAAGACTGTTTTTGCAATCTATGTATATAATATTATATGCACAAGGATGTACTGTATACTCATATGCATGTATTGATTTAATGTGTATTTTCAAAAAATATAGAATTTACTAATTGATTGATTACAGCACTTGAATTACTTAAGTGGTTACCTATCTTAGTACTAAGCAGGCTCAGCGATGCTTAGCTTCTGTGATCTAACGGGAACCAGTACTTTAAAGCTGACTTGAATATTAAATTCTAAAAAAACAAAGTATAGCTTAGATTTGGCACAAGGCCATAAATATTGCACACCTGGTGAGGATTGAATTAACTATTCAGTAAAAATTTGTGTGTGAAACTTGGTAATAATTATAGCACAATGAGCTGTCCTTGGTATTTTTTGCTTTTATATTTGACTAATCTGTTAAATACATTGGTTCTTTAATTCATGTGATTAGTCCCACAATTAATTCCAGTTCATTTTTTTAAAAATCACATCAAGGCAATTGGCTAATCTTTTATATATATCCATTACAGTTATGTTCATGTCAATGATGCTCAGTGGGTATAATAATAATTCACATAGATTATAGACACGCATACTCACATACAGACAGACAGAGGAGAAGAAGAAAATCTCAATAAGTAAATTGCAACTTATAATTAATTTAATCAACATTCCTTTCTTATTTATTCCGAATCTTTGACTGGTGTGAAGATTCACACGACACTTTGTCTTTGCTTTCCATTGTTATTTTTCATTTGTCTCGTATATCATAAATTGACTTGCCCTATTAAAATGAAATTAAAACAAAGACATAAAATATTGCACTGTAACGACTGTCTTTACTTTTCAAAACAGGGTCATAGGGATGTCCAATCTGCTGTCTCAAATTTACCCCCTCCTATATTTACCCCCTATATTTAACACAATTAAACTTGAATAAAGGTTAATATTATCTTCAATTTTTTTAACCATTCAGAGGAAACATTAAAAAAAAAATGATGATTAAAAAAAATCAGCTTACGAAAATAATGAAAATTATGAACGAAAATAATGTTTACATTTTCGCACTCCTAAATCTATTGAAATTTAACGTAGCTCAAAACAAGTTATGACAACCGCTTTTTAAAAAATTCTATGAAAAATCGATTAAGAGTCAAATTTTCACGAAAATTTCGGTAATTATTCACCTATTAATGAAATTATGTTTAAAATAGTTTTTTCCTAAAATATATTAGGGTAAATATCTATAGGTTTCCCCCTATTTTATTTTTTGAAATCTGAAAAAATGAACCGATAAAAACGATTTTTTTTTTTTTCTATAATGATAAGAGTCTGAGTAAATATATCAGAATATTTCTTTGAAAAAAAAAAAGTTTTTTTCTTGGCAATTCAATTAAAAAAGCAAGTTTGAAAAAGAATAATATTATGACATTTTTTAGCAGAATTCAGAATTCATGTTTTTCTACTCAAATAAATCACGTATAGAAACTTATAAAAATCTTTTAATAAGAAATCCAAAAATTAAAAAAAGTTTTATTGTGTTTTATTCATTGTATCTTGTCGGTGACTTTATCTAGCCAGATTTAGTTGTTTTGTTTTTTTGTTGTGCGTGTATGCGATTCCTATGAAATGTATTTGGCAAGATGATTGAAAGTTTGGGATGGGGTATTGAGTATTTTTGTTTGATAATTTAGTGATGGGTTGGTTTTCACTCTGTATGTTATGATCTCTAGTGGATACCTAGTGACTATAGATGGGTGTTTTCCTTTTCTGTAGAGGAGCTGTCCAAATGGAGTTTGAATGATATAAGACCTTGGTTCCGTGCACATTAGGGTAGGTCGATTTTTATACCAATACTGGGTTCAAACGGAGAAAGTTGCTAATTAACATAAAGAATAATTGTACCAAATATTTTTCGATAAAACTTTACCAATGTTTGAGTAAACGCATTTAAATACAAACAAAATCGAATGTTTTGAATTTTGCTCAGTGTTAACCGAAAGATAAGCAGGTCAGATTAAACCGTAGTTTTGAAAACATGTAAAAAATAGGCTTAATAAAAGATTTTATTTCATTCAATAGCATGCAATTCTTGGTAGATTAAATAAAAGTAAATAAAAAAGAAAATGCTGCAAAAATATTTATTTAACCAAATTCGGTCTCGTTTTAAGCGGAAACTACCGTATCAACACGTTTTGTTGTTTACATTTGAATTTCATTTGAGCTGATTTAAAACAGAAAAATAATTAAATCTTTTCCTTTTTTATTTTAACAGACTTAATTATAAGAAAAAAGAAATAAGTAGCTTTATATTCCCTGTGATAGATAATTTTTTTTTTTTATCTTTGAAGACATTATTTTTCATTCGCAATTTTTTTTTGCGTGCTACCAAGCGATTTGCCTTTTATTTATATGGTAAGGAAATACATATTTTATTTTTTTTAGCATATTTTCCATTTCTTAATTTCTTAATTTTATTTTTTTCAATTAATACAACAAAATTTTTTAAACAACATTTTTTTCAGATAGTTTTCTAAAAAAATGGTTGGAAAACGAACTCGTAGTGCTTCTCTACAAATTTTGGAGGTCCACCTTCTCCATTAAATAAGACAGAACCGCTAACATTTAGACAAATAATTCAATATAGTTATTTTCTAAAAAAATACTTGTTCAAATTTAACAAACTTCGATATTTAAAAATTAATGGCAAAAAATATAATTGATATTTGGAATGCGGTTAATCCCCGTTTACCTCTGTTAAGCGAAATGTCTATTATAATTAAACTGAAAAGGACATGTTTCGAAAAAGCGCATCAGATAAATAGAAAATCTATTTCTTCAGCGCAAAAGAAAATTATGGTAAAAAAACTGGATACATTGTTTGACATTTCTTCTTGTTCCTGTCAATTGCCAATTTTAAGTTGTGAAGACAAAAATTGTGAAATGCAAAAAGAAAATTCTCAGACTAGGCACATAATCTGTATTTGTCCTCTCAAAGATAAGGTAAAGTTATTTTTCTATTTTTCTTTTTTAATGAATTCAAATTGAATTTCTATAATGATATTTTATGTAAATAAGTTAGAAAAGTTTTCTTTCTATGTGATATAATATTTTGAGATTTCAGTTGGTTAGATGTATTTATTCAACATAAATTACATCTAATATTTCAGGTACCAATGGAAGACAGAGAGTATCTAAAAGACCAGAGGGCCAAAATAGGACCCAAGGGTAGTTTCCACCTGTGTATAAAGCTGCCATTCAGAAACCTAAAAGTAGTGTAGTAGAAGGAAAAAGACAAAAACAAATTGATTCATCTCATATTGCCTCTACATCTTATGATCAGGATATCATTCTTTCCCATTCATTAAATAGTAAGGAAATAGATGAAGATTATGAGCCTGGCAAATATCCCACAAGTGTTTACAGCCTTTTAAAAATTCCTCGATATGCTACTGAGTTGATCAGGGGTGATGTTTCATCGAACTTAGGATCAAGTCTTGCAAATGCCTTTCTTTTAGATTTACAGGCTATGGGCCTTCTCAACCCGAGTGTTGATATAAAAAACATGTTTTAGATAAATCTAAAATAGACCGTGCAAAAGAAAGAACAAAAACAAATGCCCATCAAAAACACATTGATAAAACTGAAAAAATTATTTGTATTGGTGTTGATGGAATACAGCATAAAAATACTCTTTATAGAAAGAAATTGTGAAGGTAGATGGAAAGAAACAATTTAAGAAAATGAAGGGAACAGAACACGATTTGACATTTACAAAAGAGATGTGTTGTGGTAAAAGTGGAAAGTACCTCACACATAGAGTTATCCCAACTACTGGAGCGACTGGTGTTGTTCTAGCAGAGGAGGTTTTTAGTGTTTTGGAGGAGTATGACAGTGTTGATACCCTAAAAGCTGTTTTACTGGATAACACCCATACAAATACTGGCTGTGAAGCTGGGCTAGTTTCAGTTCTAGAGAAACAACTAAAAAGGAAATTGTTAATCATTGGTTGCTCTCTACATCAAAATGAGCTTCCATTCAGGGCGGTTTTTAAGCACATGGATGGCAGCACAAGAAGTCCGACATCATTTATTGGTCCAATTGGGAGAACAAATGAATATCATAATTTACCCCAGATCAAATTTGAACCGATAGTTAGTCCTCTGGAGAGTCAATATTCTAGCATTAAACAGACAGATGATCTGAGTAGTGATCAGATACTTCTTCCAGAATATGCAGTAGGGATTTCACGGGGGAAAGTCCACCCTAGATATGCTGCATGGAAAATTGGACCTTTAAATCAGGCAAGATGGTTGACGTTAGCTACCGGACTAATGTGTTTGTGGACTCGTGGAATTTACACTGAAAACATATCAAAACTACACAGCCTAATCCAGTTTATTGTTAAAGTTTATGCAGTTAGCTGGTTTGAAATTAAAAGAGACAATAAATTTCATAACCAGCAACTGTATATTTTCAATATGCTGCAAAGAATCAAAGAGCTACCACCTGAAATTCAGGAGGTTGCATTCAAAAATATTCAGCATAATGCTTTTGGCCTCCTATCAGAAAATATGTTGTATTCGATGTTTAAATCAGATGAACTGGAAGTGAGGGACGAAGCTATAAAAAGAATTTTAGCAATTCCGTAAGTAATTTAGATTTAGCTCCATATATATGTGTCCTTGACGTATATCTTAACATGCCGTTTAATTTGGATATCGGGGAGATCTTTCACATGTTGATGCTTTTTGTTCAACTTGTCTCTTGTACAAACGGGCTGATATCTTCGCTTTTTGTGCATTGTGGTTAATACATTTTACTGGGATGTTGATAACCAATTTTCTGTTGAATAACAGTTGTCTTAGTGATGGTATTGTATGGTCAATCGAGTTGTCCGAAGGCACGCCTGCTCGATTTAGCCTTTTTGATGGCAGATTTCATCGACTGCATGCAACGTTCTGCAAGTCCATTAGAATGTGTGATGCTCAAATTCCCATTCTTTTGCAAACTGCTTAAATACAGCTGAATTGTAATGCGGATCATTGTCACTTCGAGGACCATTCTCGCCAAATACTCGCTTAGGCGTGTTTATGACTTCTTGGCTGGAGAAATTATTCAACTTTCATACAAAGGGGTATTTCGAGTTGTAGTCAACAACGAGGACAAAATTTGATCGATCAAAGTGGAACAAATCAGTGGTTACTATTTGACATGGTCTTAGTGGGATCTCATGTGGCATCCAAGTCTCAGCGCTCTGCATTTATTGGTGCTCCTGACACCCATCCCATAGTTGGATTAACCTGTCAATATCTTAGTTGATGTTGTGCTAGAACACACGGCTTTTTGCTCGCAACTTACACTTTTCAATTTCCTGATTGCTATAATGGATCTTGTGAAGTAACTCTTCTTGCATAGATTTTGGGATGATGCGCTCACTCTTGAGCAAGACCCCATTTTTTATAGCTAGGTTATCTCGATAGGACTAGTATAGTCGCATATCTTTTCTAACTTTTTTGAATGTGTCGGGCCAACCTCACAGGATCATGTCCCTTAGTTCGCACATTGTTGGATCAGAATTGCTTGCCTGTTGAATCTGACTTTTGTGCTGTAGATTGAACAAAATCGACTTTTATGTCAAGATTGATCGCCTCTTTTTGGGGAGTCTGGAAAAACCATCCGCAAATGTCATTTCTTTGTCTGTGCAATAGACTATGGTCATATCATGCGTAGTAACATTCGCTGGAGCCGAGGCGGAGCTGCAATCAGCTTTTTTTTTAAAAATTGATAATCTCTTGAAGCTATTGTGATCACTTTTCTATTTTCTGGAAGGCACAATCATTATGTACGTTAAGAAACGCTCACAAAACAACAGGAGCTCCCGCTCACTGTTCGCATATCGATGTTCCCGTTTCTGTCAGCAATTTCGATGCAAATTGCTATGGGTTTCCCTCTTGTAGCAGAGCTGCACCTAGTTCTCTATTGGATGCATCTACCTGGATCACAGTTTCTTTTTCAGGTTCTAAGTACATCAGCAGCATTTCTTTACAAATCGGGTCTACAAGTACTTTTGGTGACTTTTTGTCCACCTCCACTCCAATTCCTTTTAGTGTTTCATTGATGATGGGAGATCAGATATATGCAGGAATGAACGGTACCATGTAGGTAATGATTCCTAGCACTCCTTGCAGGTCCATGATGCTTTTCGCGGCTGGGTAACATTTTAATTTCTTTGGGTCAGGGCGTACTCCTTTTTGTCATATATGGCCCCAAAGAAGTGTATTTGTTTTGGTCGATTTGGCACTTTCCACTGTTAAACCTGATAAACTGTGGTATCTTCGTCACGTTGTGCAAATTTCGTTCATGTTCTTCTTTAGTTTTGCCATAAACTATGACGTCATCTATAAGTCCTTTTGTACCATGGGATTTATCCAGAACCCTATCCATTTTCTGCTGGAATACTCCTGGGACGGTAGATCAGTAGCTGTGATTCATGATTGAGTTTGATCGACCAGTATCCATATTTAGAATCTAGTTTGGAAAATACTTGGCATCCGAGAACTTGTGTGCGAGTTCCTCCATTGTGGGAATCTTGTGGTGGCATCGCATGATTGCTCTGTTCAGAGCCTTAGGGTCTAAACTCAGACGGAATTTGCCATTACTCTTGTGAAAATACACTAGGCTGTTAACCCATTCTGTAGGCTCACTTACCTGCAATCATACTTCATGTCACTAGCTGTCGATACATGATCGATCATGGGCGTGCAGGACGTCACTGACTGCATGTCGTCGAACGATCGGAACTTTCTCAGGTCTTTCACAGAATTGACCTGACTTGTTTTTTTTTTTTGATGACGCAGTGCATCGTAACTAGTTCCAGGTGTCTGGTGATGACAATCATAGTATGGTAGGTCTCTCTGAGATTACCACGAAGAACTGGAGTGATTTCCACTCTCTTTTGTAAGTACACTGTATGTTGGTGGACCTATGTTGAGGGATGCTGGATTGTACGCAGTCAGTACGTTGCACAAGGAGTGACTGTCCAGAATGTGCTGATTTAGGAAGAAACATTTGCGGAAAACACGTAAGAGAATGGTATTTCTTCAGCTCCTGTGTCAACCTTGGCTTTTAGCTTGTGCGTGCCTGTAGGCTGGGAAACTTGATAGTAAGATCTGCCAACCTCAGTCTTAGTGTTTTTTCTCAATGGTATCAATGTTCATTTGTGTTAAATTCATACATATTCACCCTGATCATCTTGACAGACATTTAATGGTAAACACGGTTGCTACTTTTTCTCTAGTGTCTGTACTTCTAATTTCCCTGGGTTTCCATATGCCCAGGATTGATTTAGGTCTCTTGTTTGATGTTGTGTTCTGGTTGCGTCTTCCTTTATTTTCTTGTCTGTTGTTAAACTGATTATTTCGTTCTACATGCTGAGCACGTGGTCCCCATGCGGGACACTTTCCTTTCTGGTGGGAATGAATGCTGCCGCATCGTTTGCAGCTGCTGTATTTTACAGAGCCAATTTCCTAGATTTCTCCATCTTGGATTTCTGCCAGTTGCTTTATGTGGTCTATTGAAGCATCGTAGGGTCTACATATATTAAGGGTCAAACCTTCTGCTTTGCATCTCATGTTTTTAGACACCGAGATACGGTTATTAGGAAAAATTCCGGAGTAACTTGCTCTATATCCGTTATGTTTACCATTGAATGAATACATCTGAAATAGTTTTTTCTAAAATATATTAGGGGAAATATTTTTTTACGAGGTCTATCACCCCCCCCTATTTTATTTATGAGATAAAAAAATGACGCGTCAGAAAAATTTTGTACCTTTTTTCTATAAAGATAAGAGTCTAAATAACTATATCAATGAAATTGTATGAATGTACGAGGTTATTTTTTTAGGAAAAATTAATGAAATCGGAAATAAAAGTGCAAAAGAATTCATAATATTAATATTTGAAAACTTTTTTTGCTTATGTAATTGGTATGTACATATTCTATTAAATTGTAAAAAAAAAATTTTTAAGAAAAATTAATTTTAAGAGATTTTCAATCTTTTGTGTGCTTAGTATATTTTTTTATTTTCTGCGTGAAATAAATTAAATATTTCTTTTTTCTGTGCTCAAAAATCGAATACGTATGAAGATATGAATTTTAGAATTCAGGTGAACTAAAAGTTGGTCCGATCCGAGCTCGATTAATATTTTTAAAAGAATTTGTAATTTTATAGTTGAATAGTAATGTGTGATTCTTAGAATATACGGAAGAGCAAAACTGACATATTTGTTTTATTTTTATGCAAAGAGACGAGACGCTTCTCGTAACCAAAGTTTGTTTTTCTTAGCGTAAAAATTATTTATTTACTTTTTCACCAATTCGAATAGAATAATATATTGATTATTTTATCAGTTTTTCTCTTAGAAAAATATTCAAATTTCATTTTATTTTTGATTTTAAGAATTAATACTAAAACCGAAGACATTTTTTAACGTCAATTTCACAGCGAAATTTTAGATTAAATTTTTTCAAGTTTTTATTCATTTTAATAGTAAATTGTAATATTAAAGTTTTTAAAGATTTATTCATTTTAATAGAAAAATTTGGCTAAAAAGTTTGTTTCCGTTACACCCATCCTACTTAGATGCATAACCGTAAGGGTAATAATATGTATTTTCTTGTCTAAATTGTGGCCTGAAAATTACCTTTGCATGTTAATATGGATATGGTTTGTTTATTTTTTAAGATAACGATGTAATTTTTCCCAATCGATATATTTGATCTTTGAATAACTATTTTTCTTTGTAACAACCCTGTACGATCTTTGTTTTTTACGAGATTTTTGATAACAAAGTTCGGAAATATTTATTTCCGTTTTATTCAAGAGGCCTAAACTGTTTGAAAAATCTGACTGAATCAACCAGATTTCTTGACGTCCAGTATATTGACGGCTCACTAAGTTATATTCCATTAAAAAACAAAACAATATTAAAAACAATTCAAATGAGTGGAATACAGTACACTTATTTGTTCCATGAACATTTAAACATTTTTTTTTTTTACTGCCAACACTTTTCTTTTTCTTTTTTTTTTGAACATGGCCGGAGTTGCGTTCGGCGTTAGGACTTTTTAATTTTTTGTCCAAAAAGAGGTATTTAGTCAATTCGACGTGACATAACACCTTGATGCCTTAACAAGATATCATGGGTAACTGTGCGTTGCTTTTATAAGTTCGCCCACGTGACCCTAAGAAGCTGCTGATGATAAACAGTGGAGCCGGAAAGCTGTCACCTATGGGCTGCTGGTCTCATAGGTAATTCGCCTGGTGACGTAGTTTGAATATGTCTTTCTTTTCTAGTTTGTCAAAAAATAAAAAAAAAAAAAAAAATTGGCTACAGATACCTTTTTCGCCGACCGATTTTTTGTGGCGGAAGTTGAAACTACAACATAAAAACTTTTTCCTTTTTGCAACATCAAAGATTTACATTTTGAATTCATATCACAGACTACAAAATTCTAAAAATTAAAAAAATATATAAATAAATCTGTTTTCAAATGCCTTTAAAGTAATAACAAATTTCATCATTCGCATCTGATGGTCGGGAGATTGTAGACTATTTGTCTAAGCTCCCTGAAATAGACTATAATGCTAAATCTCTAAGTCTTTGTTATTTCTTTACTCTATAATTTGCTCTGTGACTCTAACATTAAAGAGCACACATTAGCTCTCAAACTGAGACTTGGTTTTGTTTAAATAAAACTCTTGTGTCGTAAGGAAGATTTCTTCTCTGGACTTTTGGATATATATATATATATATATATATATATATATATAATATATATATATGAGAGAGAGAGAGAGAGAGAGAGAGAGAGAGAGAGAGAGAGAGAGAGAGAGAGCTATGCGAATGGCATAAGAAAATTTAAGAGAAAATAGCCAATTGTGAAAAAGGCAATATTTTACATCCAATAGAGGCCAAGATAACAAATTAAAAACTCTTTTCTGGAGCCTCTCAAACCAAATATAAACGCTATAATATTCCCCTTCCCCACTACACAAATTTTCGCGTCTTTGCTACTCATAAATACATATAAACATCTTTATACATATTCTTTTATTCGTCACAGTTATCGCTGTACAAAAGCTTTTACTGAAGTTCATAAATACATCATGAGTATTTTCCAACAAAACTAAATTGTTAACTACGAGTGTGTGCTTTTGTTTTGAATAGCACTTGCATTGACCCGTGTAACTCATTTTTTTAAAAATTGATCTTTTGTCCCAATGTCCAAGTGAACGTAATGCGGTTAGTTTATAATTAGCTACATAATGCAAATTAACGTTACGAAACAAAGAAAAATGTTTCTCGGTGTATTCTAGTGTAAATCAGAATTGCCCGGTTGATATTTTCATTGGAAACCAATCAAGTTAACAAGTTTTATTGGCGTGAAAAGCTACCGGAGATAGAGTAGAACAAAATAAATATTTTTGTAAATTGGAACAGTGCATACAACTTCTGAATGGCTAAGCATCTTTTACGATACGAATTTATTTTTTATGAAATATATATTATATATATATATATATATATATATATATATATATATATATATAAGGGAATAAAATCGATACTATTTTCTCTATTTCTTTACATTTGTATCGTTTTGACTTTGTGTTTGCGGGAATGGTCAATCAATTCATAGAGAGGGACATTTTGTTTTTCAAACATTTTGTTTTTTTCTTGTCTAAATTTCATAATTCGTCCCCAAATGTGTACAAATGTGTATGCATTGTTATATATGATTGTGACAGCTAAATGCTATTTTGTATATTGTATATAAAGGATGTTTATTCTAAAAATATATATTTTAATTTGAGTCCTGTTTATAGTTATTACTACTGTGAGTGATATTCTTATCCAATATTTTCCATTTTAATCTCACATCGATATGCATTCATTTATTCATTGCCTGATGAATTCTCTTTTTATACCATAAAATGCAAATGAATCATGCAAAGAAATTTCATGCAAAGAAAAAATATACAGAGAATTTGACTTGAACAAAAATTGTATTAAAATTTATTTTGAGTGATTCAGTTATACGTATCTAGACTTATTGACAAGTCTTTGCCTATTACTTTCCCGTGTTTATAATAATATTCTAAAACTTATCAAATACAATCTCTCGTAGTGAGTAATTAATTATTTATCTAGAAATCCATTTAAAATAGGCATGGGATTTATGAATGGATGTACAGCATAGTTTCATGTTTATGCCAACTTAATAACTTTTAGTAAAGTTATTTGGTTTCATTTTAAATCATGCACATATTTTCGAGGTTTGATGTATATGAATTCTGATTTTCCTGTACTTTGTAATGAATATAAGACGATTTTTATTCAGATGATTTATGATGAGCAATCTACTACATAAATGGCAATTTCTGTTTGCCTGTGTATAACCAGTTGGCGCCTACACCGGTGATCAAACGGTAATATACATAGAGCTTGAACAGTATCTGAATATGTTCACTCGGTTATGATTTATTCAATAATTGCGATGATTTCTTTAATTGTGTTTTTCTTAAGCCCTAAGGCAGTGTGTCTTCTATTCTTATACATAAGTTTATTGAATTAAGTTTGATACTCTTCGAGCTCAAACTTCCCCAGCTCATTCAGACCGAATGAAGAAAACTGGATGGAAGAAGAACCTATGACTTAAATAGCTATTGATAGTTCCATACAAAAAATGATCTGCCATAAACACACCTTGCAAAGGTTGCTATTAAAAATCCAGTATAGACACCAGGTGTGCTAGCATTTTCAGGTACACTCTGGGAACTACAAAAACATTTTTTCTTGTGATGAACAAATAAGTAGGTAATGAAATGTAAATGTCTTTTTCGCCTGAAAGCAATAGAGAGTAGATGTGATTATTCACAGTTTTACTTAGTAGATTCAGCTTTTACTGCATAGTAGGTATTGAAATCTATGTGAGTGATAAATGTCTTTTTCGCTTAAGAGCGGTAGAAAATAAATGTGTTTGATTACGGTTTTAATTGGTGATTTCTTAAGAATCATGACTTATTTTGAGGCGAAGAAAAGGCTCTTTTCGGCCTGCGTTCGATATATATATATATCAGCCATGGTTTTTGAAAAGAGTTAGAATGAAAGTTAAGAGTCAGTAAAAGTTAAGAATCTTGCAGTAAAGAGATTTAAGAAGTAAAGCACTCAGCGTTTGGATTGAATGTAGTCCGTTTGATATTAGTAAAGTTGATGGTAGCAGTGGCAGTGGTTCTACTGTCACTAACCCCATACATAAAACGAAGCTTCGTTCATTTCTTACTGTAACGACAGTACACTAATCTTCTTCATCCACTTCCTTGATGAAACCACTCTCGTGTCTTCACAGTTTTGACCAACTTCAATTGCCATCTTCTTGTTCAAGAAAACCAATCACAAAGCGGAGGAAGTCGGCGAGACTGCTTTAAAGATACGGAATTAGGTTCACATTCAGGTCTGATCTAAAACTTTTCATCATTGGTACACATTTATTCAGTAAACATGATACACCCTACGCTAGTCTGCTAAGTTAAGTACACAGAATATTTTTCTGTGAGTTAGAAAATTTAGTCACACTTCTTCCTATTTATTGTTACAGCTGAAAATAAATCATTACTGATAAAAAAAGAGAATTCATTTCATGTTTCTGATACAGAAACAATTGTTAGATTGTAAATTTCCAGTAAGAATGCATAATCAGATTGAGCAGATGAAATAAATAAAGATTTTGTCTCTCATAAATAAAGATTTTGTCTCTCATGAAATCTCAATTCACAGCCCCCCCCCCATATGAAGTAGAGTTCCCAAAAATACACAATAGATTAACCTCCTCATCTATTGAATTATAAATGTCTCGAATTGGTGACGATAAACAATCGATCATAGGAAAAGGTTATCGATATTTTTAAATTGCAATTACATGAAATATGTGTTTTCTTAAGAAAATAAAGATAAATGTTTTCTTGTCCACATAATTAGGGAATGAAAGTTTATACTCATATACAGCACAGTGTTCAGAGAGAGAGAGAGAGAGAGAGAGAGAGAGAGAGAGAGAGAGAGAGAGAGAGAGAGAGAAGAGAGAGAGGCATATGCACATATACATACTGATGGTGGTCTTTCACTGGTGTCTAAGTGACGGCAAGTCTCCTCAGGTTTACAGAACTCTTCTGTGTATTCTAGCCGATCTTAACAATGATGTTGTCTATATGGACTCGATCCTTCCACTGAATTCCAATTCCTCCAGTCTGTTTTCTTAACTCTTGGGGACCGTTCCAAGGGCACCAACGACAATTGTTGTTCTTCAAATCTCATTTCCAAGTTCTTGAAGACCATTCTATGGGCCCCAAACATATTTGGTAATTACTGTCACTTTCATATTCCACAGCTTTTCCAGCTCTCTGACAAAATCAAGTTATTTGTACAACTTTTTGCTTCCTTTCACGTTCACTCTCTGGTCTGTTGAACCAGAAAAAAACCCACTAGATATCAAGTTCTTTCTTTTTTGTTAATTAAAAGCAAGTCTGGTCTTCTGGTCAGGATTCGCTGATCCTTTTGTATATCAAAGTCCCTTAGAATTTTATGCATTTCATATTCAAGGACAGATTCTGGTTTGTGCATATACAATTTGTTATTATGTTAAAATTTCAATATCTTGCACATTTCCCAGTGAATCACTGCAGTGCACACCCAGCCGTGCATGTCATTGTACTATTTTTGTTCTAGTTTGCTGCATTCACTTATGTCATTAATTGTTTCCTCTTTATCACCACATAGTTTACACTTGCTTTTTCCCTATGTATTGTCAATATTTATTTTGATATGATTATTTCTTATGACATAATTTTGTGCTGCTATTATTAAAGATTCAGTTTCCCTTTTTAAGTATCCCCTTCCTAACCATGTCTAGGTGGCCTCGTGTGCAATGTTCTTAGTTTGTTGATTAAAGTATCCATAGTTATTTGTCTTCCAATTTTTGCTTTCTGGACTTTTCAATTTGTATTGTTTCTGATGTTACTGGCTGTTGCAATCAATATCTCGTTACCCTTGTTTATATATTGAGTCCATGTAATGCCCCATCAACATGGCCCTCAATACTTGCGAGTCTTCTTCCTTCTTCTTTTCTTGTCACATAGAATCTATGAATGTCGTATCTTGAGTGTAAGACTTTATGCACCAACATCAATTTTGTTGGTTTTTGGTCTATCTTTCGGGGTTCCTCCCTTGTTCAGCTTAAGTATAGTTCAGAGTATCTTACAAGGGAAACGGACTATATATTTATCTATTCGATTAGATTTCCAATTAGAGTTTGGTTTCAAGAAGTTTTTTTGTTTATCATGAAGATTCTTCATACCCACCTAAGCCAGTGGTTCCCTGGGAGATGAGTGATAGCAAATTTCCTCAGGACTCCAGGACTCTTCTGAGTATTCTAGATGATCTTAACAGTGCTGTTGGTGGGATAATCTCGATTCTTCTTCGGATTTCCAATTCTTCCAGACTCATTTCCAAACCCTTGCGAACCGTTCCAAGGGCCCCGATTACGATTGGTACAACCTTTGCCTTCATGTTCCACAGTTTTTGCAGCTCTTTGGCCAGGTTCAAGTATTTGTCTATCTTTTCGTTTTTTTTACCTTCACTGTGATGGCAAAATCCTCGAGAAGACACGTTTTCTTCTTGCTAATTATTACTAGGTCTGGTCTCCTAGCCGGTATTTGATGATCCGTCTGTAGCTCAAAGTCCCAAACTTATTATTATTATTATTACTATTATGATTAGAGTTTTTTTTTCACTAGCGTTAGCTGATGGTCTTTCACTAGAGTCTGGGTGACAACAAGTCTCCTCAGGTCTTCAGGTCTTTTCTGAGTATTCGAGTCGATTGCAGCAATGCAGTTGTCTGGATGGTCCTAATTCTTCTTCTGATTTCCAGTTCCTCCGATCTTTTTCCAAGCTGTTAGTGATCGTTCCAAGTGCACCAACTGCAATTGGTATCACTTTCATCTTCATATTCCACAGCTTTTTCAATTTTATGGCAAGGTCCAGGTATTTGTCTATCTTTTCGTTTTCTTTCATCTTCACCCTGTGATCTGCTGGAACTGCAAAGTCTACCAGTTGACTAGTTCTTTCTTTTTTGTTTATCAACACTAGGTCTGGTCTTCTTGCTGGGATAAGGTGATCCGTTTTTATCTCAAAGTCCTAGAGAAATTTATGCGTTTCGTTCTCAAGAACATATTCTGGTTTATGCATATACCATTTTGTTGTGTGGTCAAAATTTAATTTTTTGCATAATTCCCAGTCGTGTCTGGTTTTGTATTCTCGTTGTGCTAGTTTGCTACATTCGTAGAGTATATGGTTTACAGTCTCATCTCTATTACCACAAAGTCTACATTTACTATTTTGTTGGATCTTATCAATTTTCGCTTTTATATAGTTTGTCCTTATGGCATTATTTTGTGCAGCAGTTATTAATGATTCTGTTTCTCTGTTGAGGTTTCCTTTTCTTAACCATGTCCAAGTCTTTCCATGTGCAACCTCTTCAATTTGTCGTTTGAAGTGTCCATATAATTGTTTTTCTTCCCATTTTTGTTTTCTAGTCTTTGTTGTTTTTCTGTTTGTCCATCTGTGACTTCTACTATTGTTAGTCGCCATAAGTAATTTGTCTTTGCTTTTTCTTGTATAATCCTCAAGTTGTTGGATAGTGGTTTCTACGCAGTCCTCTATGTTGGTAAGACCTATCCCCCTTCCTTTCTTGACACATATAATCTATCTCTATCGTCTCTAGGGTGAAGAACCTTGTGCATGGTCATTAACTTTCTCGTTCTTTGGTCAATCTGTCTGAGTTCTTCTTTTGTCCATTTTAAGAATGGCCCTGAGTATCTTATAATGGGGACAGCCAGGTATTGGTTCCTTTGATCAGATTTCTGCTGTTAAGTTTGGTTTCTAGAAGTTTTCTAGTTCTCCTGAGATATTCTTTTTTAACTTTTCCTTTCATTTCTGTTTGCTTAATATTGTCCGCTTCTAACATTCCTAAGTATTTGTAACTTTCATTTTCATCAAGTGATTTTATAGTGTCCTGATTTGGCAGTTGTATTCCATTCATTAATTTTCTTTCACCCTGTTTCATAGCACATTTTTCAATTCCAAATTCCATTCCTATATCTTGGCTATATATTCTAATAGTTTGTACCAGGGTTTCTAACTCTTTTTCATTTTTTGCCAAATTTTTTATGTCATCCATGTACATAAGGTGGTTTATCTTCTCTTGTGCGCTGGTGAATTTGTATCCCCCTGTACATTTTTTAAGTATATGACTGAGAGGTATCATTACTATAATGAATTATTATTATTATTATTATTATTATTATTATTATTATTATTATTATTGTCCTAATGGCATTATTTTGTGAAGTAATTATTAGTGATTCTGTTTCTCTTTTGAGGTTTCCTCTTCTTAACCATGTCCAAGTCTTTTTATGTGCAACCTCTTCGAATTGTCGTTTGAAGTGTCCATATAATTGTTTTTCTTCCCATCTTTGTTTTATAGTTTTCGTTGTATTTTCTGTTTGTCCATATATTCCATTTGGCTGCCATAAGTAATCTGTCTTTGCTCTTTTTTGTGTATTCTTCGAGTCCTTGGATTGTGGCCTCTATGCAGTCCTCTATGTTGGCAAGACCTCTTCCCCTCTCCTTTCTTGATACATATAGTCTATCTCTATCGTCTCTAGGGCGTAGAGCCTTGTGCATGGTCATTAACTTTCTCGTCAATCTGCCTGAGTTCGTATTTTGTCCATTTTTAAGAATGGCCCAGAGTATATTATAATGGGACAACCCAGGTATTAATTCCTTTGATCAGATTTCTGCTGTTGAGTTTGGTTTCTAGGAATTTTCTTGTTCTTCTGAGGTATTCCTTTTTTTAAAAAAACTTTTCCTTTCATTTCTGCTTGCTTGATCTTGTCTACTTCTAAAATTTCTAAGTATTTGTAACTTTCATTTTCATCAAGTCATTTTATATTGTCCTGATTCTGCAGTTGTATTCCGTCCATTAATTTTCTTTCACCCCGTTTTATTACTAGCATAGCACATTTTCCAATTCCGAATTCCATCCCTATATCTTGGCTATATATTCTAATAGTTTGTACTAGGGTTTCTAATTCTTTTTCATTTTTTTGCAAATTTTTTAATGTCATCCATCTTTTCTTGTGAGTTAGTGAATTTATATCCCCCTGTACATTTTTTAAGTATATGATTGAGTAGTGGTGATAACGAGTCGCCTTGGAAAATACCTCTTTGGATTTTTACTTCTGCCAGGGATTGCCCTCTGGCTTTTAATTGGACTCACCAGTTTTCCATGGCTTTTTCAATGAAATTTAGGATGTAGTTGGAAATTTTGTACATTTTTAGACATTCTAAAATCCAGGTATGTGTGACCATATCATAGGCCTTTCTGTAGTCGATCCATGCCATTGCAATATGTTTCTGCTTATTTTTACCTTCTTTAAGAATGTGTTGGTCTCTTTTTCCCTTGCGGCATCCTTTCTGTTCCTCTGGGAAAAGTTTACGCCAATTGAGGGAAAAGTATATTTCTTCTTTTATTACCACAGTCAATATTTTCCACATCATGGGTAGACAAGTTATTGGTCTATAATTGCTAGGGATGTTTCCTTTTTGTGGGTCTTTCTAGATTAGGGTAGTTATCCCTTTTGTTATCCATTCGGGTATTTCTGTTTCCTGTAGACATCTATTCAGTTGTTGGGCCATTCTTTTGAGGATAGAAGTAATTTCTTTGAACCAGAATCTATGTATGCCATCATGGACTGGTGTTTTCCAGTTTGCTACTTTCTTGAGCATTGATCTGAGTGTAATTATATGAATACTTGCTACAAGTCCTTCCTCCATTTCCATCAGCTCATTTTTAATATCACTTATCCATTTTGATTTTTATTGTGTTTTTTCCTCTCCCATATATCACTCCAAATTGTTTTGCTTCTGTTGCATCTGGGTGTTCATCAGTGTTTGTTTTTGATCCACTAATTTGTTCATAAAATTCATTTTCATTGTTTTGGAAGGTCCTATTTTGTTCGTACTGTTTAGTTCTATCTCGATATCTTTTGAGTCTTCCTTCTATAGCTGATATCTTTTGATTTACTTCTTCCATTTTAACTTGCTGTCGTCTTTTCAACTTTGTAGCTGAATGTATATTTGTACTTTTATTAAAGTATTTGTTTGTTGTAGATTTTGTATTTGTTCTTCCAATCTGAACTCCCACCCGGCTTTTGCGTTTCTGTTTGTTTCTCTGTTTGTGTTTGTGTTTCGTAGGGGTGCACCAATTCTATCGCAGACAAGTTTTGCTCCTGCATAAATAAGGTTGTTTAGGTCAGTGATATTGTTTGTTGGGATGTTCACTAATATCTTATTTATTTTTTCAGTTTATTTCTTGACCTTTTTTCCATTCTTTATTTCTTAGGGATGGTAATGTTCTCTTCTTATCAGTCATGATTTGTTTTATCAGCTCTATATCCTTTCTCTGTTCTTGTGTTAGTTCCTGTGCTGTGAAGCTAGGTTATAAAAGGTTTTGATTGCCGGCGTGTTGTTAATTTTGTTTAGTTGTTTCCTGATGGACTTGTATTCCTTTATTTTCCTTTCCACATATCTCTATTATCTCTAGATAAATTTTTCTATTCAAGATCATTCTTGCTTGGTCTGCCAATCTTTGGCTGGTTGTGTTGAAATTGTTGTTGTCATTCCAAATCTGAAGCATTCTTTTTCTATAACCTCTCTGTGCTGGGTTGCTCTTAAATTAACAGTGGAATACTTGTATGTTATTTTCTCTGGTACACACTTTTCTTTGTTTCTCGGATGGCCCCCTGCTGGGTCGTCTCTCTGCTGGCCCGTCACTGGGTCGTCTCTCGGCTGAGCTACCATTTTTCCTTGTATATCTGAAAGAACAAAAGAAGCAACAACAGCTTTTATGCATATAAGGTTGATCAGCTTCCCCATGTTTGTTACAATGGCTATACTGATTATTTATTCTTCTTTCTGGGGATGTTTTAGATATTATTATTATTATTATTATTATTATTATTATTATTATTATTATTATTATTATTCACAAGGAGTAAAATGATGATAATAATAATATATTATCGTCATTTTACTCCTTGTGAATTTTTCACAGCAGCATTAGTTGCTGGTCTTTCACTGAAGACTGAATGACAAGCCTCCTCAGGTATCTAGGAATCTTTTGATTATTCTAGCCGATTTTAACAATGCTGATTTTCAGTTTCTCTAGTCTGTTTTCTAAACTCTTGATGACCATTCCAAGGGCACCAACTACAATTGGTATCATTTTCACCCTCATATTTCATTGTTATTATTATTGAGCTTTTCCTACCAGCGTTAGCTGATGGTATTTCACTGAAGTCTGGGTGACAACAAGTCTCCTCAGGTCTCCAGGACGCTTTAGAGTATTCTAGCTGATTGCAACAGTGCAGTAGTCTGGATGGTCTTAATTCTTCCTCTGATTTCCAGATCTTCCAGTCTTTTTTCCAGGTTTATTGGGACCGTTCCAAGTGCACCAACTACAATTGGTATAACTTTCACTCTCATATTCCACAGCTTTTTTCAATTCTCTGGCAAGGTCCAGGTATTTATCCATCTTTTCATTTTCCTTCAACTTCACCCTGAGATCTGCTGGAACCGCAGTCCACCAGTTGACTCGTTATCTCTTTTTTTGTTAATCAACACTAGGTAGTCCCAGAGAAATTTATGCGTTTCATTCGCAAAACAGATTCTGGTTTATGCATATACCATTTTGTTGTATGGTCAAAATTTAATTCTTTGCATAATTCCCAGTGGATCACCTCCCCAAATCAGTCGTGCCTAGCTTTGTATTCCTGTTGTGCTAGTTTGCTACATTCATTACAGTCTCATCTCTGTCACCGCACATTCTACATTTAATGTTTTGTTGCGTCCTATCAATTTTTCTTTGATATAGTTTGTCCTAATGGCCTTATTTTGTGCAGCAATTATTAGTGATTCAGCTTCTCTCTTAAGGTTGTCCCTTCTTAACCATGTCCAAGTCTTTTTATGTGCAACCTCTCCAATTTGTCGTTTAAAGTGTTCATATAATTGTTTTTCTTCCCATCTTTGTTTTATAGTTTTCGTTGTATTTTCTGTTTGTCCATATATTACATCTGCTGTTGTTGGCTGCCATAAGTAATTTGTCTTTGCTCTTTTTGTGTATTCTTCGAGTACTTGGATTGTGGCCTATACACAGTCCTCTATGTTGGCAAAACCCATTACACCTTCTTTTCTTGATACATATAACCTATCTTTATCATCTCTAGGGTGTAGAGCCTTGTGCATGGTCATTAATTTCCTAGCCCTTTGGTCAATCTGTCTGAGTTTTCCATTTTAAGAGTGGCCCAGAGTATATTATAACAGGGACGGCCCAGGTATTTATTCCTTTGATGAGATTTCTGCTGTTGAGTTTGGTTTCTTAGAGCTTTTTTGTACTTCTGCGGTATTCTTTTTTAATTTTTTTTCTCATCTCTATTTGCTTGATACTGTCTGCTTCTAAAATTTCTAAATATTTGTAACTTTAATTTTCATCAAGTGATTTTATAGTGTCCTGATTTGATAGTTGTATTCCGTTCATTAATTTTCTTTCCAAGAAAGGAAGGGGGAAGAGGTCTTGCCAACATAGAGGACTGCGTAGAAACCACTATCCAACAACTTGAGGATTACACAAGAAAGAGCAAAGACAAATTACTTATGGCGGCCCTCAATAGTAGAAGTGACAGATGGACAAACAGAAAAACAACAAAGACTAGAAAACAAAAATGGGAAGAAAAACAATTATATGGACACTTCAAACGACAAATCGAAGAGGTTACACATGGAAAGACTTGGACATGGTTAAGAAAAGGAAACCTCAACAGAGAAACAGAATCCTTAATAACTGCTGCACAAAATAATGCCATAAGGACAAACTATATAAAAGCGAAAATTGATAAGATCCAACAAAATAGTAAATGTAGACTTTGTGGTAATAGAGATGAGACTGTAAACCATATACTCTGCGAATGTAGCAAACTAGCACAACGAGAATACAAAACCAGACACGACTGGGTTGGGAAGGTGATCCACTGGGAATTATGCAAAAAATTAAATGCTGACCACACAACAAAATGGTATACGCATAAACCAGAATCTGTTCTTGAGAACGAAACGCATAAATTTCTCTGGGACTTTGAAATAAAAACGGATCACCTTATCCCAGCAAGAAGACCAGACCTAGTGTTGATAAACAAAAAAGAAAGAACTAGTCAACTGGTAGACTTTGCAGTTCCAGCAGATCACAGGGTGAAGCTAAAGGAAAATGAAAAAAATGGACAAATATCTGGACCTTGCCAGAGAAGTGAAAAAGTTATGGAACATGAAAGTGAAAGTGATACCAATTGTGGTTGGTGCACTTGGAACAGTCCCAAAAGGATTAGAAAAGGGTTTGGAAAGTTTGGATATCAAAGGAAGGATTGAAACCATTCAGAACACTGCACTGCTGCAATCTGCCAGAATACTCAGAAGAGTCCTGGAGACCTGAGGAGACTTGCTGTCACTCAGACTCCAGTGAAATACCATCAGCTAACACTGGTGTGAAAACTCAAAAGGAAATAATAATAATAATAATAATAATAATAATAATAATAATTATTATTATTATTATTATTATTATTATTATTATTATTATTATTAGCAAATATATGCACCCTCCGGGTGCAAGTATTTAAGTTTTAATGTAATAAAATATTCTATTAAATTAGAAAGGCTAATGAAACTAAATGGGAAATGCAGATAAAAAAAGATTTGAAACAGAGGGAGTATAATCGAAAGATAGAACAACTGAAACTTACTCTTCCATCACTCTCGTCTTTCATTGTTATTTTTTCTAATTTAAGTATTTACTTAAAAGAGTAAGTAAAGAATAAAATGACAGTTATTTTTTCTTGTTAATGGATTTCATTTAAGATTCATTGAAGAGATTTTTGCTTATATTCATTAAAATAAAACCAAACAATTAGAAATCAATAATACTAAGCACATATTTATTAAAATCACATTTTTAATATCAATATGCAAATTAGCCTTCCCGTTCAAACTGTAAACCGCTATTTTGTTATATATATAAATATAATTGCATGTTGTTAGTATATAGATATGGTTAACAGTATTAATAATGTAAAAGAATTTTATTAATAATTGAGGTTTAGATAAAAAATAAAATCATTGAGAATGCGATGTCAATAACTAAGGGAATTGTAACTTGAGTAGTAATATAGTTTCGGTTACAGACAGAAAAACAGACAATCTCCATTATAATAAGATTATTATTATTTCTTCATTCTTCGTGAGTTTTTTTCCTCACCAGCGATAGCTGGTGGTCAATTACTGGAGTTTCAGCAACAGTACGTCTCCTCAGGTCTCCAAGTACACATCTGAGTATTCTAGCCGTTTTCAACAATGCTGTTGTTTGGATTGTCTCGATTCTTCCTCTGATTTCCAATTTATCCAGTCTCTTTTCCAAATCTTAGGGGCCGTTCCAAGGGCACCAACTACATTTAATACCACCTTCACTCATGGTCCATAATTATTTTTCAGTTCTGTGGTAAGATCAATGTATTTGTCTATACTTTTATTTTCATTTTCATTCTGTGGCCCGCCAGGACGGCAAAATCAAGTGGATGTCCTTTTTTATTGTCAATTAACACTAGGTCTGGTCTTCTGGTCGGGATTAGGTGATCTGTCTGTATCTCAAAGTTCCAGAGAATTTTATGCGTCTCATTCTCTAAGACGGATTCAGGTTTATGCTTATAACATTTGGTAGCATGGTGAAAATTTAATTTCTTGTACAATTCCCACCCAGTCGTACCTAGGACTGTACTTCATGTGCTAGTTTGCTGCATTCGCTTATCATATGATTAACTGTTTCGTTTATGTCTCCACACATCATACACTTGTTACTCTGTTGCGTCTTATCTATTTTCGCTTTGATATAGTTTGTTCTTATGGCATTGTCTTGTGCTGCAATTATGAGAGATTCAGTTTCTTTCTTGAGGTTTCCCTTTCTTAGCCATGTCCAGGTCTTCTCATGTGCAACCTCTCAAGTATCCAGATATTGTTTTTCTTCCCATTTCAATTTTCTAGTTTTTTCTTCCGGTTTGTATATATCTGTTTGCTCTAATTATTCATTCTTTGTTTTAGTGTATTTCTCGAGTCCTTGAATTGTTGTAACTACAAAATCCTGCTTGCGAGACATATTTCTCCTTCTTTTCTTGACCTATGTAGTCTGTCTATGTCATCTCTCGGGTATAAGATCTTATGCATCGTCATAGATTTCCTTGTACTTTGGTCCATCTATAGGCGTTTAAGAATGGTCCAGAATATCTTACAACGGGAAGCGCTTAGGTTTTTATTCCCTTAACAATATTTCTATTGTATACCTTGGTTTCTAGAAGTTTTATTGTTCTTCTGAGGTACTCTTTTCTCATTTAAATCTCTATTTGTTTGATGGTGTCCGCTTTCAGTATTCCCAAGTATTTTTAATTTTCTTTTCCTCCAACTGTTCTATATTTTCCTGATTTGGTAATTCTATTCCTTCGGAATAGAATGACCAAATCAGGAAAATATAGTTTAACAGAAATATAGTTTAACAGAAATCATTTGTATGAAAAGAAAACTTTAGAGCATGTATTAAAATAGAAAATGTTCTATTTTAAAACATTTTGGTCAGATATTGTCATTTATTTTCTTGGAAAATATTTTTAGAATTTACACTTTGTAAAAATAAATTGAAACATATCTGTATTCATATTCGAACAGCTTATGATACGTTTATGTTGTTTGGCAATGACACTAACTTTTTATATAAAATATAAACCTGCTTATTTCTGAAAAAGATTTCCAGAACGCATCTGAAAAAAAACCCCAAAACTGGAAATGATTGTTACGCATTGAATTCTCCTATCAACCTACTGGGTGTATTGAGCATTTGGAGGGAGTGATTTACAGATAGTGGGTCAAAGTTCAAATCTCTAGTCATATGGGAAACTATGAATGTCCTTGTGGATAGTCACGAATTAAAAGAAAGTTAGTTTTAGATACCAAAGGAAACTGACATATGTCTTGGCGATTTATAAAAATAAATGAATGTTTTCTTCATTGTCTGAACAAACATCACCTCTCATCCTCTTGTTTATGAGATCGGTCAAAAATAAATTAATAACATCCAGAATAAACATGAGTGAATTTTTGTAACAACGTATTTGTCCATTTCTTTCATCACCGAAATCAAATGACAACTAGAATTAAGATGAAGCATAATATCAGTCAAAATTATTGATAATAATGATTGGTAGCATTTCATCTAAAAAATAAATAAACATGCGTAATATAATTTGGAAAAAGACAAGAAAAAAATGGGTGAATGTTAATATTTTAATTCTATTTTCTTCAATTATATAAATATAGGTGAAATGAGTTGTGAAATCATCGTCATATCAATCAGAATTTTATGATGTTTTCATTATCTTTTGTCTCCTTTGACTGGTTGTAACAATTTTCTTTTTATTACGCAATGGAATGTACGTGTACGCGCATATCCAGGCATGTCATAAAAGTAATCTACCTGCATTGGCAATTTTTTCATGAGATTAGAAACAGTAGATGGAAATTTTTCTCACCTCCAACGATGTTCTAGTTTTATACTCGCCAAACGCGTGGGAAAATGTCTATGTAGTTCAAATAAAGTTTTATAAAAAAAAAAAAAAAAAAAAGGTAAGAAAACTCATTGTGTTTGTAAATTTCACTGATTAGCTCATAAATATGTAACTTTTTATCAACAAACAAGTTCACATCTTTTTCAAACATTTTCTTTGGGTCAAGCTGGAATAACTTATATGTACTAACATGGCATAATGTAGGTTTCATCAATGGTTATTACATTCACATTCGTTTAAGGTTTTTGTTCTAGTCTAGTACTCAGTTCGTAACGGATATCAATATCATATTGATTGAAGGCTAAGGCTACTCTAATTTGTAAAGTTTCATAAACAATGAATTATCACCAAATGAAGTTAACTAGGGAAGCCTTAAGAATCATAGTCATTATTACCTGTGTAACATGTGCTTGCATCTATCGTTATATGTCAGCGGTTGTTGATGGTGAACGGTGTCAGATTTCTGGGTATGGGGATTCCGGTAGTTCAAATGAGGTGAAATAGAAATTGATTGAGGTTATGAAATGCACTGGATGGGATTGAACAACAAATAACCAAGTAAGACTGAGTAAAATTCAGTATAACAGAAATTCATCCCTCTAACGCGTCTGTTAACATCAGTTCTGCATTCTGTATTCGCTCTTTATCAGATGGCGGGAAAACATTTTCATTTTCCTCAAAATAAGTTAGAACTGGGATAAACTGGTGAATGTTTTATTGAGAAGATAGTTATGAATGAATTTCTGGATATTGTATTCACTCTTTATCAGACATTTACACTTTCCCCAAAATGTGTTAGAATTAGGATAAAACTGGAGAAGCGTTGTTTTGGAAAAGATAAAACACTAATTGTGGAAGGTATGATTGATGTCAGAACAGATATTTTATCCAGCCTAAGAAAATGGGGGGGGGGGGGAGGGTGTTGTTAAACAAAATAATTGTGAATAAAACTGACATTTTGTGGTGAGCGCAAAATGTATGATGTCTCTTTCGTTATCGGGTTATGTCAGTGAGCCAAAATCTTACGATTCAAATCAACAAGCCGTGATTTTGTCATCTCAGTATTAAAAAGAAAATAAACGACAGACGAAATTCAACGTTTGAAATCTACATGTTTATATAAACTGAATTACATTTCTTTTCTAGGCTGATTGTGGCCTGGAAATGGTGAACAACTTTCGATTTCTTAACAACAACAAAGAATCACTTTTTCCAAGTTCGATGATTTGTAAGTGGGAGAATCAGCTAACAATCCTCACGCCTCTTAAAGGTCACACAGTTCTGGCTCAGACTCACTCTTCTTTGGTCACTATCCCATTCTACTTTAATCTTCTTTACTTGGGACAGCTTCTTATATATCATTTTATATCGCAAAATTATTCGGAATTAATTTATAAACAAAACAAGGATTCCCAATATCCATCTTTCCGTCCTAAAATAAAATAAACACTGATATCAATCTGATATTCAACAAGTGGCCTTAAGATAACTGGTCACTTTTCATTTCTTTTTTTGAAGCAGGGGTTGCACATGAACATACCTGGGTATAGTCAAGAAGAGGAAACCTTAAGAGAGAAACTGAGTCACTCATAATTGCAGCACAAAACAATTCCATAAGAACAAATTGTATCAAAGCAAAAATTGATAAGACACAACTGAACAGCAAATGTAGGGTGTGTGGTGACAGAGGTGAGACAACAAACCATGTAGTAAGCGAATGCAGCAAACTCGCACGAGAATACAAGGCTATGCACGACTGTGTGGGAAAGATGATCCACTAGGAATTATGCAAAAAACCCTCTATTTTGACCATATAACAAAATGGTATATGCATAAACCAGAATCTCTTCTTGTGAATGATACAAATAAAATTCTCTGTAACTTCGAGATAAAGACGGATCACGTTACCCCAGCCAGAAGACCAGACCTAGTATTGATAAACAAGAAAAATAGAATTTGTCAACTGGTAGATTTTGTAGTTCCAACAGATCACAGGGTGAAGATTAAAAAAACAAACAAAACAAAGATAGACAAATATCTGGACCTTGCTCGAGAATTGAAAAAAAAAGTGGAATATGAGGGTGAAAGATACCAATTGTAGTTGGTGCACTTGGTACGGTCCCAAAATGTTTAGAAAACAGACTAAAGGAACTGGAAATCAGAGGAAGAATTTATCCAGACAATAGTATTGTTGTACTCGGCTCGAATACTCAGAAGAGTCCTGGAGACCTGAAGAGATTTGTTGTCATTCACTCCTGTGAAAGACCATCAGCTAACGCTGGTGTAAAACAGCAATTAGAAAAAAATCAACTGCAATATATGGACGAGCACAAATATAACAAAAGCAAGAAAACAGAAATGGGAAGAAAAAACTAAACACAAGCGACAAACTGGAGAGATCACACATTAGAAGACATGGACATAGCTAAGAAAAAGAAACCTCAAGAGAGAAACTGAATCTCATATAATCGCAGCACAAAACAATTCCATAAGAACAAATTATATAAAAGCAAAAATAGATAAGACACAACAGAATAGTAAGTGTAGAATGTGGGGAGAAACAGACAAAACGTTCAATCATATAATAAGCGAATGCAATAGACTAGCACAAAGAAAATACAAGACTAGGCACGACTATGTGGGAAAGGCGATTCACTGGGAATTGTGCAAGAAATTAAATTTTCACCACACAACTAAATGGTATAAGTACAAATCTGAATCTGTCCTGGAGAATGAGACGCACAAAATTCTCTAGGATTTTGGAATACAGACGGATAACCTAATCCCGACCAGAAGACCAAATATTGATTAACAAGAAGAAAAGAACTTGTCATCTCGTGGATTTTGCCGTCCCGGCCGATCACCGAATGAAAGCGAAAAGATAGATAAATATTTGGACCTTGCCAGAGAACTAAGAACACTGTGGAACATGAAGACGAAGACCATCTAGACTACAGCATTGTTAAGATCGGATAGAATACCAAGAAAAGTCCTGGGGGACCCGAGGAGACTTGTTGTCACCCAGCCACCAAGTGAACCACCGGCTAAATTGGGTGTTAAAAACTCGAATGGAGTGAAATAATAACTGATATCTCGGTTGGCGGAAACCTGTTTTTCTTTTCTTTGATATTTGCAAAAAGATAGAAAAGTTCCCGACACTCTGAGTATCACAATTTTCTGTGTCTACAATAGAATTTTATTTAATCGAATGAAATCCCATAGAAGAAATGTGTAGGAAGTTGACAGGAAAAACATCTTCCTCCTTTATCATATACACATGTATTAGGATAGGAGAATGTAGTAAATAGCCACAAATAATCCTGTCATTAAAGGCCTGAGATCACACTCCTGATCGTCGTTGCAGCCCGATTTTGAATATTATTAGTCTTACGATCATGCATGCAAATTAGCGATAGTCTTTAAAAAAGTTAGAATCACGCGTGCGCGTTGAGTGACAGGCAAGACATCATGATCTCTGAGCATCGGGTAATTTTAAACCACCTGGTGCCCTGATCTCACAATCACAAAAAAGTACAACTGGGCGCAGGTCAATTCCGTCTAAGTGGAACAGTACCGTTACCATCGTAAACCTTAAGGCCAGCGCAACTGAATGTGACGCCACAAAAGTAGTTTCTAGAAATGCATAGGTTATATGATGCAATGCAGTGAAGGTTTCCTTTGTTAATTTGCCATTTTTTCCAGAAATGCTATTGCATAATTTTTACATTCAGTATTGTCCACCAAATATAAAATATGTTTATATATTCTACAACTTCTGCAAAATTTAGCAATTTCTATTTTCCTAAGGTCAATGATCCCTGAATAGGCTAAAAAGTAAAGTCGTCGGCATAATTTCGGTATGAGCCAATCAACGAGGGAGTCTATCCACTTTTAACTAGCGCTAGACAAAGGAGATTGTTTGGGCGTCTGAGGCAGAGTACCACACCTACCACCAGCTCGTCACTTTACCGCACAGATCCCTGTGCTACTCATACGCTGAGTTGACGAGGGCCGGTATCGAACTAGAAACCTTGTGGTTTCTAGCCGAACGCTCTATCGACTTAGCAGACCCGGCCCATAATATCTGGCTGAATACGGTACTCATTAAAAATTTGCAGAACTAAAATAACATTTTACCTTTCATGATTAGTAGGAGAAAGTCATTTTGAGGTCAATTTATAACAATATTGGATAAGATTTTAGGGCACAAAGTTTCCATAATGTACAAAATGGGGTACTTCGGATACTATCGAATTCCTGATTTCCATTATGACAAAATTTTGAGAACAGCATGCATTTATTTTTATCTTTCTGACAAAGCCAATTGTTTCTAATGCATTTTAATATATAGACTGGATCTAACAGGAAGAAAATGAGTCTCGACTTCATGATCGGATCGATATACAATTGAAAATATTGGTGGGTTGCAAAAGATAGATTTTTTTATTTATAGCATTATTATCTCTTATGACTGAATATACTTTAAAAGCCTGTATCCTCTAAACCAGTTTGTGACATTGTTATGTCTTATGGAACCAGTATAGAACAAATACTCTAGTAGGTGACGCGATGTCTGCGTTTCGAGTAGATATGCCCCCCACCCTACTGATTCTGTCTTGAGCGATATTTTTCAGAACCTATAGTTGTATTCTGACCGAAACCCATTAATTAGACGTCCATCACTCCCACAGCTTTGAGTATGATTGACCTCTGTATTTCCTTTCTTGTTATGTAAATGATTTTTGTTGAATTTGAAAAAAAGAGTCGTTGTCTAGTTATATGATCGTTAATATCATAAGAAAATTGTTATCCTATTACTCAATCAAAGGATGTTGATAAGGTTTAGGAAATTAGCGGTACCCCAAATGTACCGATAAGAAAGGAATAAAGACCAAGACAAAGTTGATAATTCAAAGGAGGTTTTATCGTGCGAAAGTTGCTAAATACTTATTCTCTTGGCGGTCGTAAGTCTACAAATCACATAAAACACTTATTTGTTTGGGCAAAAGTTTCTTTGCAGCGTTGTTATAGTTGTGCTCGTCATTCGTTCATGAGTACTGCTAATTCAGCCAAAATTGGGGGGGGGGGTGCTCGTTCTGTTCTGCAAGACTGCTTTTTTTGTTCTGTCAAAATTTCTAAGGGCTCCGGCTCCTGTCAGTTTTTTTTACTTCTGGGTTTTACTTTCTTCCGGGTTCAGTGTTAGAGGGTAACTCATATTTTTCATAAAGGTTAGTCTTTTAATGGTTGAATAGCATTGGGTCAGTTTACTCTTCTTCTCATTGAAGCTGTCACAATCTTCGTCCAGGCAGCTATGCGGCGTCAAATTTTCTTGGCTAACCACGAGTATATGCAATGTTTTTTTACTCTAATATTGAAATATTCTCAAGTTTGTGTGCGGTCAAGTTACACTTAAGGCACCCGGTGTTCACCAAATCACGGAAGTTAAAAAGCGATGAACCTGTACAGCACTTAAATGAGTAATCACTTATAAACTGCAGATAATGTAAATAAATGCACGTCTGTGAAACTGACTAAGTAAAGATTGGGGTGCCTTAAGTGTGACTTGACTGCACACAAACTTGAGAATATTTCAATATTAGAGTAAAAAACATTGCATATACTCAGTTATAAATTAACTCTTGGTTTATGTTCATGAAATTAACTTATGAAATTGATTTTTGAATCCAAAAGCTCTCAGATTTTCCCATTACCGTATATACTTTCGTATCCTACAACTTTCTGATGCCTACATTTTAGCTTAACCAGTATTAGGGGGTTGCACCATATTTGATATACAAACTTTGTGTGTGTAAATAGTTGGCCAAGGCTAGACCTAGTTTGTATTTCACAAATAGTGGGACCCCCAAATATTAAGCTAAATTTAGGTTTCAGAAAGTCACATGATACGATAGTATATACGGTATGTTTGAATTTCGACCTTACAAAGATATTACTCAGGACTAGATCGACGTTAATTTTTGCATAAAGATTAGATTTTTAAAATTCGATCTATACACGAAGTTAAGTATAAATTACAAAACTTTTACTTCATCAAGATTCTGTTTATTTTGTGTTCTGTTGACTCAGAATATCAACTGTAGGTTACGTGGAGACAGAGTTGAAACAGTTAATCACATAAAAGCGACTGCACCAAACTGTCATCAAAAGAATATAAGATTAGGCACGACTGGGTAGGAACGGCTGATCCACGGAAATTGGGAAAGAGGTTAAAATTTGATCATAGGGACAAAAGGTATATATACAAACAAATTTCTGACCAATAACAAATTTATATGTACTTTACTATTTCAGCCGAGATCTCCAGAGAATCTTATGCATCTTATTTTCTATGAGATGCATAAAAGTTTCTGGAAATCTTGGTCGAAATAGTAAAGTACATATAAAGCTATAACTGGTTATTCACAGATAAACGGCCTTTTTTCCATCTAAATAACAAAAACGTTTGTTTAAAATCGTCTATAATTAGAATTGATTGAAAAATCGTTCAGCATTTTTCTCTATTCTGATAATAGTGTGCATTTAGAGTTGATTGAAATGGCGTCCTTGATGAATGATAAAAAGAAAAAGATGTAAAGAAATTAAGAATACTGGAAAGAGTAATAAAAGAAAGAGAAAAAAAACGAAGGGAACATCGTGGAAGGAATAAATGAGTGATATATATATATATATATATATATATATATATATATATATATATATATAGAGAGAGAGAGAGAGAGAGAGAGAGATGATTGGTTTGAAGAAAAGAAAAATAGGGGGAACGAAGACAAAAATATTTTTTTCTCAGATGAAGAGTTGTATCATTAATTTTCTGTATGTCCCGAGTCAAATGTCACTAATATATTCGTGCGAAATATTCCAAAATTTTGTTTGAACAATGAAATCTGAGAATATTCGAAGCCGTTTTCTGTGTATGTGATGCAAATACTGGATTCGGATTCGCTTTTATCTTATTTTTACTTTACAATCGTAATCGAATTTTATTATTCATTTATGCAATCAAAGTTTGCTTACAGGCCTTCCAAGTTTTTGTCCATTTTTGTCTAAAGACAGAAAAGATCATAATGCGTGAGATACGAATTAATTTTCAAGTAGAAAAAGAATTGAGGCCTTCTCTGAAATAGTGAAATATGATGTTAAAATTAATGACCATTGCATAGAATTGTTTGTTATAATGTTATAAAGTCTAACAAGAAGTATTAATGTTATAATTGTTGGTTATAATGTTTCAAAGCGTTATTTTTCAAATTATGAATAGATTGGACAAAATAATTGTATTTTTTAAAAATCTAGATTTTTACTTTTAACCAACTATCAATTTTGTCACGCATTTCTTTTCTTTTATTTTTTAGTTGCTTTTTGTTTGTTCGTAACTGTCAATCTAGGGAGAAAAGAATCGGAAATGTTTTGATTTAGGCCTCAACCAACCTGATAGAGTAGCCGGTACGTTTAACCAGGTGGCAAAGGTAATGTAAGTTCGAATCTCACCGATATTTTGTCCTGTATCATTTTTGCTACGCGCTGTTTCCTCGTTGTCGTAGATTGGCAGTCTTAGTTACGATAAAAATACAACACGAAATTAACATGAAAGAAAATACAAGTTTGATCTGAAAAAGAAAGAGGTTCATTAGATGTTCAGGAAAAGATGCAATTAACTTTAAACTAAATTGAAATTTCGGGAAGACGACATACGTGACACTTGACAAAGTAACTGTTTTTTTTTAAGTAGTCATGTTTTTATAAAAATATCAATTCAAATTCAAATTTACCAAAGGTTATCTCTTTAGATTTATGTCCTGGCATCATTTACGGGAGTCAATATTAATTGTACAGGTACTGCGATAAATGTGAAATATATACTTGTGCATGGACAAAGAATTTAATATTTAATAATATTCAATCATAAATTGTAAATATAAGACTGATGTAAGGTAATAGTTCAGAATTCTTTTTATAAAGATAACATTTAGACCTATTTTGGCACTTAATGAGAAAGTAATTAATTAGACTTGCGTTGATTGTTAAGATTCGAAAGAACATGCTTCATGTGATACTACATTTTTTTGACAGGGATCGGTCCAAAATAGTCGCTCAGGGCACCAAGTGCTAAGGACCTCTGTCATATGTTGGAGATAGTAAAGCTTTCCAAATACAAATGAAAAATTGAATACAACAGAATAAAAGTTTTCGAAATAAGTAAATTCTCTCTGATGTGAAGTACTCTCAATAGTTGGGCCCGGAACAGAAGAGAAGTGAGGTAAGGTGATTTCAGAAAGTAATTTCTGGCTCATGCCAATTTAATTATTTTGCTCCTCTTTTTCTCTCTCCTCGATATCTATGCAGTCTTTGTATAGCGATTTAGAACCCCTCCTCTATTTCCGACGATTTGTAACAGCCAAAGTCTTGACACACGACAAAAAAACCTGGATTGTATATGTGGCATAATCTACTAAACTGCTAATGATTTTTGGACAAAGTCGATTTTTTTCTGATTATTGTAATCATGATTTTTCTTTATACATTTTGATATTCATATCTTTTTGTTTCTTTTCTTCTTTTACTCTTGTAGTTTTATTTTTTGTTCCTTATTTATTTGTTTATTTGTTTATTTTTTTAATTTCTAATTTTTTTTTTGCATCATCACTGTTTCATTCTTTTACATATTTTAAGAATGCAATATACGATTTTTTTTCCTTTCTATCAATTTTTTTATTATTTTTTTCTGTTTCTTCTTTGAGGAATATAAAATATTTATCTTCTCCCTAACATTACATTGAATTACCCCCCCCCCCGCCAAACAACAACAAATAACAAGAACCGAAAACAAAGCATATTTTCTCATCATTAGTTATTTCTTTTTTATTATAATCTCTGGTAAAAGACCAGAATGAAAAAGTCAGAAGTTAGACGTTCAATAACGATGAAACGATTTCTTTTAACAAAAATTACCCGTGAGAAATCGGAAGCTTATTTTTCTAAAATTATCTGAGGGAAAAATTGCATAAATCAGGACTTTTTTTTTGTTTTAAACAATGAAAGAAATTCTTCTTTGCGCACACGCACCGGTTTCCATATTAGAAAAATAACTTTAACTTTTTTCTTCCTTAATGCTTTCAATTCCTTCCATTTTTCTCTATACATTTTCTCTAAGTATTTGTTTTATTCCCTTTCAACTTCAATTAGTTCTATCACTCAATTAATTATCTCATATTTTCTAATTCATCTCTATATATTCTTATATATTTTCTCTGTTTTATCTTTCAAAATTTTCCCTTTAACTTATCCTCTTTATTTATTTTTCTCTCCACCTATTTACACACAAGTGCATTACCGCAATTACTCTTCAAAACAATAACTTGCTCAAACTATAAAAGATTATTGAATTAAAAATGATAATAAACCTTGAGTCAATATCAACTCATATTTTTTCAGTTCAGTAACACACTCTATATCTTATATTCTACGTATTTTACTATATAATTCAATAAATATATTTGTGTTTGTCATGGCATAATTTAAAAACGGCTACAGATATGTCTACGGAAATTTATGTGCTTATTAATGGGACCTTGGAGTATGTTTTAATATTAGGGTCATACGAAAATATTACACTACTGTCTTTGATGAGTAGGGGCCAGTTGCCTCCCGTGACAGGAGCATAGTGGGAGCAAGGAACGAAAATGGGACTTCAGCCCTCACACACATGGATTGATACATGAGATAGCTGGTCGAACACAAATTGAGCTCTCGTCACCTTTTTAGGGTTGGCTGCGTTAAATAAAACCTTGTTAATATCTAATACTCGGGTTTTGCATTTTTATTTAGTGCTCCATATTCATTTGTATGTAAAAATATAACATTTAGTAAAGTAGTTTTTGAAAAATATGTTACGTTTTGATTTGGGGTTTGATTAACAATATAGGCAAAATCAGAGTTGTCGGTTGCGCTTTGGTTAGATATTGAAGAGTTTGCTTACGACAAATCTTCACATGTCACCGGCCCTTCGTTGTCCAAGGACCTGCAAGCATGGGTAATGATTACCTCCCTGGTGAGGATGAACATCCTAGATGTAGCATAGTATCCCGTCGACAGGGACAGAATGCGAGCTATAGACCTTTTTCATTATTCCTTTTTTCAAATCGTGTCATGCTTCGCTCATGGGGCAGTTCGGCTTCATCCAGATGGCATCTCCTACCTCATACATGCTGAAATGTGTAGATTCAGGTGGTGGAGCTGCATTAACACCCTTTATATGGGCCTGGTATGTGTATATCATGTTGGCTGGTGCTGTCAAAACTGTTGCCTCATCTTTTAGTGTTACGTTATACCAACATACCGCTTTCATGATGGATCATTGTGTTCTGGTGGAAATGCACTTGATGGTACAATGTGACCTTTCTTCTATCCCATTCTCTGACCGCGGATGCATCGGAGCCTCATGTAAATGCTCCAATCCTCATTAAATTGTAAAAAAAAAAGTTCTCCACAGAAAGCCGCACAATTGTCGGTGAGCAGCTCGATAGACGGTCTTCGTTCGTGGAACACCGACTTCAACTACTGGATGATGGTAACAGCATCCTGGTGCAACGACAGGATTATTCAAATAACAAATTGACTAAGCTCGCAGTCTATCAAACGGTGGCCTTCAAAATGGGTCACGTCCATTTCAACTCTGCTCCAATTCTCCTGCACACACTGTCTGCCAGCTTTTTAATGCACTGGGATCGGATCGATGGACTGACACTCCTCGTAGTCTCTGATTACTGTTCGAACAGCTGCCTTAAAGAGCTCAGGGCTAACCACTCACAAAATATAGTTTGCGCTTCACGTCTGGAGTGTCCACAAGATCGGTGGATGGTTCGAATGCGAATGGGATCCAGCTCTTCTACAGACTATTGGTTTCAAGAGTTCCGTTTCCTTTCAGGTTGCATCCAACTATTGTTAAGGCACTCTGCTGAAGGGATCAGCCGATATTCCGCACCCAATTCTCGGAGCGTGCTGAGTCGACGCCCTATTAACATCTCTGACGTTGCCTTGCTGCGCACACTCGTGATATTCACATGTTCAATCATATATAATGTTAGAAATGCAATATATGGATTGTCTCTGATCAATAGAAGTTCTGTAGAAATTTACAATTAACCATTTGCAGAATGTTGGATATTTATTACGACGTCATATTAGGTAAATATCTCGTCAGTCACTCGAGGAAAACCAATGCTTTCTCTGTTTTCACCAACTTCTATGATTCGTCTTGAATAACGATCCGATTTACTATAACAGTAAGAAAACCGATGACAAAGAAATATTCTTAGAGATGTTTCGTCAGCCGCTCCAACGTGATTAAGTAACTTGATGAGTAACACAATTAGCTACTTCATCTAAGTAACCATTCCCTGAGCATATTGAATGTAAACCACAGCTGCTTCATCTGAGTAACCATATACTTTGCAAGAAAACTTCCGTTCTATTTCAGGAATTTAAGAATTCAAGAAACGACGCATAAAAAAAAGTAAAGCGCACAATTTTTAGACAATTAAATCAGGAGTTACAAAACGTTTGGACCATCAATAACTTTATGATCCCACATCGACACCCAGGTATGTACAATAAATAAATAGGTAGACAGGAAGTTTTCGTATGCATTAGTAATGGAAACTGCCAACTAGAACCCCCCCCCGCGAGATTGTTCTCTCCTCTTGCTCTTTCTGTGATATAAATCATTACAGGGACACTCAAAGGAAATCTGTTTAGTGTAGTTAAGGAAGAAATGAGAAATATAAAATATACTTAACATAATTTTGGATTTCAATTCAATTTGGTTGTTTGGTCCTTCCTGTCACCACTCCCTTAGCTTCTTCGTGCAAACATCCGGGTTGACGTATACGCGTTACCTACACAAGTCTACAGATCATGAGTGTATACCGCAATGAGATGTTTAGGATCGGGAGATTCTGATATTCAGTTCTTTAGCATGGCTAACATCTGGTCGTCAAACCCCTTCCATCATGCTATCCGATATATTTACGCTGAATTCTGCACGGAAGTCGGGCTCGCTGATTGTAATGGAGGCACAGAGTGGATCGTCACATTGCGGAATACTTACATCACCAGTGCAGGTCACAGGCACTCCGCCAGGCTTCTTGATTACGTCCAACCCAAGCAACAGGTCACCGTATACGACCAAAAATTCAACTTTAAGAGGGCGCTGGTTACTCACGCCAAGCTGAACAAATCCGATCCTGTTACACCTAAGCATCTTCTCATCCACTGTCAGCACTCACACTTTCTTCCTCGTCCAGGAGTGACAATACGTTTTGCACACAAGCGACCGTAAACAGTGTCCACCAGGGCTGCACACGCCATTCCGTTGATCTGCATGCTGATCAACAGGTGGTCCCATTGCGCAACTTTCTGCAAAGGTGCACTTGGTGTATTCTACAGTACCAATCTTTAGGCTTTGAATTCAATTCAGGTGTTAAATCTTATCAAAATATAGAAATAAATGTCCCAGAATTAAGAATCCTTTGATAGGATTGAATAATCTATTTTCATTTCTTAGCTTTCGATCTCTAAAGTTCAGCATTTATCGTTCTCTTCTGATCGCCAGGTATTTGGTCTCCAGGCATTTATTGATTCTCTGATTAGTCCTATTTTGGCGGCCCCGGCGTTGGATCAATCTCATTCTCACAATTCTAAAATACTAAAGGTCATGATCCATGCATATAAATTCCTAAAATTCCAGTAAAATCCACAAAGTTAAGAGTACAACGACCTTCACTGAAAATTCGATGCTTTTCTTTAACAATGGTTTGCTTATTTCATACTGGTTTTACAATTCCAAAAACAATCACCCTCAAAAATAAATAACGAAAATTAGAACCTTTGAAACTTGTGGGCTATTTTTGTTTGATTGACAAATATTTAATTCTTGTATTTAAAAAAAAAGAAGAACTATTTGTCGACTAACATAGTTCCCATCATTTCCGAAAGATGTAAGTATAGATTGGCATTTTTGTTTTGAATCAAAGTGTGCATTACCTAGATTTCATGGATAACATTTTCACAATAAACACATCGAGTGATAGGTACTGCTATCTAATGGTGGATAATATGAAATATAAAAAGTGCATACTAGAATTTAGCCAGATACCACATAACCCGTGCAAAACCGGAAACATACAGCTAGTATACAATATATACAAAAAATCATGACTTCCGGTTAAGTTGTGCTTAAAGTGCTAGCAACCTCATAAAAGCAGAAGCGCCAAAGTCAAACTTTCTCTATATAATTGCTATATGCTATACTGCGTTGTTTTGTTTATCTAGTTTTTAATATAACTTGTCTTCATATCCAACTGTTATTATTAAAGAATACATTTCCTCTTTCAAGTGTCCTCTGTTCAATTTGATATGCAATTCCGTTTGCCTCTTATATTATCTTCTCTGTAAAGTTATTTTTCCCCTCTCCATTGTTCTCGAAGCTTTTGTTGTTTTATTTTATTTCTAGTGCCTTTTTTTCAGCTTCGTTACACTTTTATAAGGATAATCCTTTGTTTACCCTGTTCTTCTTCTTCTTCTTCTTCTTCTTCTTCTTCTTCTTCTTCTTCTTCTTCTTATTATTATTATTATTATTATTATTATTATTATTATTATTTACACGTTTCTTTTATTTCCACTTAAATATCTTCATCTGCGAAGAAGTCATTTTTTCTCTATTGTTTGTATCTTCCTATTTGTACAATTCTTTCTTTACATGACTAAATAAACAAAGAAAAGAGAACTCATAAAACCAGAACTTCTTTTTCTTCTACACCACCGACACAACAATATTCTCAACAGTAAACTTGAAAAATTCTTTTGATTTTTTTTCGGCCTTAACTTTTTGCCAATTGTCTCTGGTGGTAATGAAATAAACTCACAGCGTCGCCGGAAATACGCCAGTCTTTCTAGCTTAAAAATAAAAGTTAACAATATCTATGGATGTCCAACTGTTACATATCAACCTATTTTTTCAACTCATAAGGTGGCCTGGATTTACCCGGGTTATAAGAGATGCTGAATTTAATTATCATTAAATCTTACTGACAGCACGGATTCCATTGACTCTCTATCGCCATCTATTCCTATAGGCCATCGTTCTCGGGAAGCGCTCTAGACGATATCCAGTGTCCTCTCACGGCTAATGGATGTAAGTTTTTGCTGGTTGGCTAACACTGGTATGTAGAGGTCCATACGAGACGGGCATTTCCCATTCCATTGTAGTTCATCACACTCACAACCCCGCCAAAAGCGGACATGCCGAATTGTGCCTCATCACCCACACAAAAGAGAGATAGCAGTCGGAGCCGGTTTAGTCAACAACAATCCAAACTCCTATTTTTTTTCTGTCATAGTGACCTCTTGGACTATTTTTACATGGCTAAAGGACACCGTCAACATCATGATCAGGTCATGCTGATAGCACGGATACCCATGACTCTCTCTTGCCAACCGTCCTTATCGGTAATCACCCTTGGCAGGTCATCCACTCGGCATCCAGAATCCACGCAAAACTGATTGATGTAGATTTTTGCTGGTCGACCTACACTGCTGTGTTCATGTGTGGTGTCCACAGGAGAATATCACATGAGTTCGTCCTAGTTTCTCCTGCAGTGTCCAGTATATCTTGTTCCTCTTACTTAGATGGTTTATGCGATAGGAGGCAAGTGGCCCTACAACTGCTTTTTGTGGATGCTGCATTCCGTCCGTTGTTGTCTGTCGCTCCAAATGATTTAAGTTCTGATGTGTTTGAATGAAAGACGACTCAGACATAATTTTTATATGTGCACATATTACTTTTATTTACATTTCATATTACCCGTATGTTACATACGGGGAATCAGTGATCAGAGCATGGTGGAAATCTCAACCGTCATCGTCCAGCGATTTTAACTGATTAAAGTGTCTATCTAACTTCTTAGTTTCGTTTTATCACGTGTCTTTTTCCATCCAATGAAAGTCACATTCCGAAACGATCCCGGAGTCTTCACTCATCAATCAAACTAGATGACATCCAACGGTAGTAGATGAAATATAAGTAATATTCACTGCATTATTATGATCGATTTTATTATAATTATACGGGGAGGGATTAAAAATCGTTTCTCTATTTTGGTAAGGTGAGGCTCAATTCGGCAATACCGAATTCTTTTGCCGAGGTCGTAAAGGTCATGCACCACACTAGACTGTAAGATACCGAGCTCATCCGATATTCTCCAGTGCTATTCAACCGATTTGCCTACATCCATTGGAGCACGACCTTGTAATCTACGGTTTTAGCCCTACCTTACTTCGCCTGACCATCGAATTCTTGCAACCCGAGCAAAATGTCTTGAACATTCCTGTTACTCCATTGTGATCACTGTTATCTTTTGCACAACAAATGTTTTTGGTTACATCCGTGATGTTATAGTCCAGTTTGAACTTTTAAAACATAAGTTACCGAATTAGACTACGTTGCAGGTTCATCTATGTTTTTTCAAATCACACACATGACGGAGTGAAGCAATGCACATCGTGTCAGCGCACCAACTACCACGATACTCCCAACCACAGCATGTACCATTTCACGGACTATCAGATGTCGAGTTCGATTGATACTCTTCGATTGCTACCCATCGGATTTGCCTCTATACCAGCCAGTGCGGACACCTTCCATGGCTTGAACTGCTTCGGTCACGTGATATGCGCACCGGAAATTAGCACGTACCAAAATATTGCAAAACCTTTGACTCACCCTAGTATACTATTATAACTTGTGTAACTGCGCCATCAAAACTAACACCCTATATGGAAGTAATCCGTTGCATTTAGAAGGTTTTAACATCCGAGTCATGTATTTATTCGGTTTTTCTTGTGATGTCATGTAATATATTTATGAAAATTTATTCTTACAAGTGTTAATAGTGAGAATCAGAATAACTAAAGTAATAATGGTTAGCTTAGATAACCACTACTTCACATCAATTTAAAGTGTATTTATTCTTGTAAGTTATATGTTATGGGGAGGTTTTGATTCACTGCGTCGTCCAGCAGGGGGTTCAATCCTTCTGTACGACCACAAAATGTGTAATGTCTCTTTCACTGATCGGGTTGCGCACCTGCCAATAAAATCTTACGATTCAAATCAACAGGTAGCGGTTTTCCGATTATCTCACTAGGGTTCATTTTTACTTTTTAAGGAAAATCAAAATAATAAATATCGCCTGTTTCTATTCTTCATTTCAAGACTGACTTTTAGTTTATCATTTATTTAAATTTAAATAAAATTAAATACAAATGAATCCGATCATTAAATAAACAAATTGTGAAAAATAGTTTCATTTTATTTTGATTATTAAAAAAGTAACTGCATTTTATCATTAATTTAAATTTTTCAAATGTTTTAATATTGGTCAAATATCATTTTAATCTTTCATCAGAGCTAAGACTAAAAATGACTTTAGTCTTTCTTCTTCCATAAATTCACAATTTGTAATATTACAAATATAAAACAAACATGTAATTTCTTTTTGTTTTCCGAACGATTCATTTTAAAATGGGGGGGGGGGATAAGAATTTGGCGGATAAGCGACACCAATAATCAGGATTTACATTTTTGCATTTCATCTTTGGACAGTCTCATTTTTAACCAGTAAGTATTTCAAGATGATAATGGTCATATTTTGTAGGAACACCAGTATTCATCTATAGATATTAAATGTAAATATTAATTTATCAATGTAAATATTAATTTAACTCCTTACCTACGGACAATGTGGATATCAGATGCATATCTACGACCAGTAAGTTAGTATGGATTGCTCCTCCTATCACAATTTGGATTACGTCATCAAAATCCGACTCAATGGAAACATTGTATTAACTCTTGAACGTAAGGGTCCTAACAATAGAGATATAAAGAATTTGAGGTGTAGCGATTGTCTTCCCTTGTTTGCATGGGGTTGAGATTGGCAAATGGTAATCTTCCCTTGCCGATGGGGTTTGCCACTAGGGGGCGTTGCAACCTGGCTATTTAAACGCAGCCCCTGGAAAACTGACTCTATTTCATCTGAGATATCCAGATATGCACTAGAAAAATTGTGTCCGTCCACCTGGACTTGGTGGGGGGCTTGTCCCCCAAATATAGGCTTATACCGGTGTATGTACGTGGTCCCTTCTACCCCCTATGACTCCACCGAAGTTACATGCACCAGTTGCGTCTTTACCATGTATCTGTAACACAGTAAGTGCCTACTTCTATTCTCCATTTAGTAGTCACAAGTTTATCTACAAAGACACTTTCCCTTAGGACCTTCATCCTAGCTTGTTTTGTATTATTAAGTTGAATGCTGCTCAGACAATAAAGTCTGTATTTATGTATCTTTTTGTTGGAATTTATTGTATATGAACATTCGGTGGCCTTTCTGAGTTCTCTTAGCGCATTAAAAGAAGTATTAGCTACTGAAGTTAAAACCACCTTTAATTCGTATAGGAGCAACACCCCCAAAACAAGAACTTTATTTTATACCCTCACCCCCAAAACAGGTCATTGCTAGTGCAACTGTATAAATGTCCTTAATGCAAGAATTTATCATTAACATTATCTAGAAAAAAAAAACTCTCACTTACTTTACAACAAGAGAGAGAAATTATGCCCTTTTTTACAATCTGAAAGTAAAATTCTTACTCTTTCATTCTCTAGAAGAGTTTTTAACTTTTACATAAAGAATGTTTGTTTTTTCTATGGGACTGAGATAATCTTTTTTCTTTTTACTTTCCTCTTCATTACCGTCCTTTTTTATTTTATTTTGGTAGGGCTGGGGTAGTAGTCTTCTTTTCTTTTTCTTTCTCTTTTCTCTCACTGTCTAGTTGGAGTGATATTAAAAAAACCTTTCTCTTTTCTGTCCTTTTTTCTCTCTATCTAGTAGGGTTGAGGTAGTAGTCTCTTCTTTCCTTCCTCTTCTCTTTCTGTCTCGTTGAGCTGAGGTAGTAGTCTCTTTCTTTTTTCCTCTCCACCGACCGGAATCGTGAAATACCTTTTTAGCTACCTAAAAATGGTTAGGTTCAACCAAATTTGGTATTAGAAGCAATAAATCTTTCTTAAATTTAATAGCTTGACTCAATAGTTTTGAGTGAGAACAAAGGTTAATTCCCAAAGTTTTGAATGAGAAAGGGTTAATTCCCAAAGCCTATATTAGTCCTTCTAGTGAGAAACTTTTAGATGAATTCTTCAAATATTTATTCTATAATCTTTCCTTTAATTTATATTTCTTTTAGAAATGAGGCTCCTAACTCTGTCTAACCACACAAAAAGGCAGACTTATTCTGCTTCAGTGCTATTGTTTATAGGAAGGAATATAGGCTGGAACCTTCAATGCAACAGACACTTATATTAAATTCGAAGAAAATTCCTCCGTTTTAACGATTGCAGAGGTCTAAGTTGTCCGGTAAAAACCGGACCACTTATACCTCTACAATTGTTAAAATTTTCCCCTACAAATTATCCCTAGCTCCAATAAAATTGTAGTAGTAAGCTCATATACTTCAGCCAATCAGAAGCCAGAAACCCCCTTACTGCAACAATTTCAAATTATCAACTGTTGTCACACAAAAAATAACTTTAAATATTTTATTTAAACAATAAGAATAGCAAAATGTTCGCTTTTCCTTTCAGTAAATTTCTTTCATTAATAACATTTTAAAACTGTCTGGACAAGAGAAAAAATTCTCACAGTGTTTGACAGGGAATGCGAAGATCTATTGTAAAATATGCATCACTCATATCATCTTTTATAAAATAAATATTTTGAGCACTTGATCCAAAGCAGAAAGTGGTGAAAACCACATTCCTTTCGCCAAATATCATTTCATTACAGATATTCTTCTATATTTCCCAATACGTGATTGGCAAAAGTAGACTGGTCTAAAAAAACAGTATCAACAGACGCCACTCTCTTTCTGTAGAAATTCGACATATCAAACAAATCAACTATTCGTAATCGACGAGTTACAATTCCTGCACCATCAATTACAACAACGAATGTCCTCGACAGTACGAAAAAAACTATCATAAAAACTGAATAAATCGGGCAAAACTCATTTCCTCCTCAAAAACAATATTCTATTCCGAAATCAAAAATATTAAACAAACTTTTATCAACAATGAATTTCCCAACTGCATAACATATATTATCGTAATCAGATGTACCGAAATTATAAACTCGATGAAACTGCTTTAAAGAATTAATTCGTTATAATGTTTCTTCCACTTACCCCAACAATAAAGTAAAAGAGTCCATTTAATATCACTGATAATATTCATTCTTATTAATCTTATTAACTGCTCTACGAGATCTGGAGCTGGAGGTACAGAGGCTGGGGTTCCAACAGCTGAATTAGCAGAAACTCCCGAAAGATTCTCCGAATCAGCGAACTCTTCGGAAGGGACCGAGGTCCGATGTGAATGAATAATAGACAACACCAAAGGAAAAAAAGTGTTTAAAAGAATGCTCCTGAGGAGTACTATCAAAGATAGATGTTATATATGTGGGTCATCTCTAGGGGTAACATTAATCACTCTAACCCAGTGATCAATATGGTCAAATTTTAACTGTTTTTTTAATGAACGTTTACTTCAATGACATTATTAAAATCAGATTGATCGAATTAAATCGATCAATCCAAAGAGACAATTCCCATTCCACGGGATTCTAAATCACTGCAACTAAAAATCTCTACGATCCAAACTTTTTAAAAGACACCTGGAAAAAAGGTGCTTCTTCAAAGAAACTCTTGTTAGAGTTTATAAAAATAGTGCTGCTATAATGTGGGCGTAGAAAGGAATTAGGAGAAAGAATATTCAAACCTGCGTCATCAGAACATCTGTAAGTGAAAGGGTGAGGTTAACCGCATTCTGGATATCGGATAAAGCAGTGAGAAATTCAAAATAAAATAACTTCTGTCGTCCAACCAACTTATAAAGACAAAATTTCATCGACTTTATAAAGCGCTCCCACACACAATACAAAGATATGGCAATGTTTAATGTTGAAAGTACTAATTTTCCCTTCAAATTCATAAAAAAAATGCACCTGCTTGATCACGTTGCATACAGCAGCAAATAATCGTACATTATCTGAATATATATGAGAAGGCACATATTAAAAATCTAATCATAGCTAGAACCACTGGATGAGTTGACATATTCATATATTCCAAATGTACAGCTCTCACGTCAATATAAGTGAAAATCAAGATATACATCTTCATTTATTCACCCTTCTGAGCCCACAGGTGACCAGTAAATTCTATCGTCGTATGAAGAAAATTAACTCTGTTCTTAGGAAGATTTGTTACTTTGGGGCACTTTAAAAATATAACATTATACTTTTTGCACAGGAAGGAATGACGGTCTTAATAGACTGGCTAGACTTATTTATCCAGAAACTTGACAAATAAAGTTTTAATGAGTGCAGCTGTAATATCCAAATGTTTGAACTCCAGATGACAATCCAGAATCACCAAATGAGGGAAATGGCAAAACCGAAGTAACAAAATTAAATGCAAAAATCTTTTTAGCGCAGTTCCTAGATTTACTAGTTTCCCCATTAGAGTTAATCAATCCCTTGTCATCTCGAAATTGGTTCAAATTAGTAATCAGAGAGGGGAGATACCTCATGGTTGGAAGGACTGAAACAATGAATGAATCAAGTTCAATAAATAGATCCTGGCAGTCAACACAGTATTATTCAAATACTTCTTCAAAACTAAAACAAACTTAAATACATAAGACATAACTCTCATAATCTATATCAAGGAAGAAAATATTTGAAATTCAATCACAGAAACAGTATCTTGAACAACAGGGGGATTTAAGACATCATTAGTCAATACTAATATCTAACTATCAGACCTTAAACAATTCAATCAACTGGAGGACCAACAAATATCTTCATCGGTCAACCACTCAAGGTTATTTGGCCAAAATAATCTGATTTGATCACACGAGGTTTTAAACCTCGAGTGATCAAATCAGATTATTTACTGCAAAATCAGTCATTTCTTTTATGCTAGTTTTACAGATACTCTTTCATAGCATACATAGATATATCACACCGTGAAATAGTGTATTGCAGCGCATAGTTTGAGAACTACTGCATGAAACCATAAATAATCAACTACTGCTTTTCTCTCATAGTATGCTTCACATTGTATATTTCTCATTGAATACACTTAATACAATACGAATTGCTTATGTTACTTTCTGATAAGAAGAATATGACGATTGTTATAGAAGCAGACTCTAATATAATATAATATAATATAATATATATATATATATATATATATATATATATATATATATATATATATATACCCTATCTCTCTCCCACTCCCTCTCGCCTAATCCAAGCTTACTAGACCCGACCCTATTACCCTCTCAAACTAAGAGCCTCCTCAAAGATTTTTCTAAATTTAAACCCTTGTATTCTGGGCAATTCCTTCAGTAATAACTATATTTTTTCTCATATCTGAAGATGCTGTAATTATGCAGTTGAAATAAATTATTACAACGAAGCAAATCTAAAGTCTGTTTACTAATATATATATATATATATATATATATATATATATATATCTGCAGAAAATTGATAAACACGGGATATTGTGATGAATGGAAATTCAGTAATCATGTCATCAACATTCAATTATAAACGACACTCAACTAACTGTATATATATATATATATATATATATATATATATATATATATATGCCTCTCACCAAACGAGGAATACGAAAACTTTGTTAGTGCACACCTAGAAGCAGCAGCAGAGTGCGTACCAACAAAACTAAGAGCTAAGCACCAGGTTCCCTGGGAGACAGAAGAAGTTAGAGAAAAAAGAAATATTACCAAAAAAGAAGCTCAACGTAATAAAGCAAACCCAACTAACACAAATTTACATAACCTTAGGAAAGCCCAGATAGAACTAACCAAAACATACAAAAAAGAACAAACAGAATATATACAAACACAAATAAATAACATCAGACAATCAGTGGAAGACAGACAGTCACGATTAGCATGGCAAATAGTAAATGAAATTAGTGGTAGGAAAAGTACCTCTAGATCAAAGCTAAGGGCAACCAACCAGAAAGATAGACTGCTGAAATGGAAAAGCCACTTCCAGAAACTTCTAGGAAACCCACCTAAAATCATGGAAAATAATACCCAAAAGATCATAGATAGACAACTAGACATAAAACTGGGGGACTTTACAACTGAAGAACTCAATGAAGTATTAAAGAAACTAAAAACCAGAAAAGCAGCAGGCCTTGACGAAATAC